>JAPWDM010000002.1:60297778-60676197 GCA_035578155.1 Brachynemurus nebulosus
TAGTATTGTACACGTTGCCGTTGTATGGTTCTATCAAATCTAAGCAATATAGTGTGGATGTACACCCGGAAATATTGTACAAAGATATGTTTGGTGTGTATCAATGTTATAACAATGCGGTGGGTACAGAAATAGGTTATTTATTTAGTATTTACGATTTTATTGATCAATCAAATAAATATACTATTATTCTTTTTTTTTCAATACATCTAAGTATGTATAAAATTAAACTGGAAAATGTCTATCCAATCTTCGGAGAAAAAATGATTACGTACGACTGACAATAATTTGTTCTAGTGAAATATAGAACAGGGTAATTTCTACGAAACTTGCTATTTTAGAAATACTAAGTAAAAAAATTGTAGGGGAATTTTTTCCGTTACACGATAAAACCCACTTGAGTTTTTTTAGAGGATAAGTTTTTCCTCAGAATTAATTTTATTTACTCAAGTTAAGAACTATTTTTCATGTCTAAAAACATAAAAAGTTTTGAAGATTATGACTAATATCAAGAAGTGTAGAAACATAAAACGAGACAATAAAATTTTTCAGTTTTAAGTAAATAACTCGAGTTTTTAATCTACAATGATGCAGAATTACGTCAACATAAAATAAATTAATTTCACTGCACCGCTAACGAAAGTGTTAAAAGGGGCAAGGAAGGGGGTCCCAGATGGTAGAAAATGAAATCCAGTAGAAATTTACATTTCATAAGAGAAATGCAATTTGTTTGAATAAATTAAATAAAAAGTAAATATTTTCTAAACTTGAAAATTTTTATTAGATATGTCAGCTTGCTAAAGCAAATAAAACACTCCTACACAGGATCGGTCCGAGGCGATGTAAACAGTACAACCGTCCAGGCCCCGTGGTTCTATAGGCCCCGCGCCGCTGGCTGATTTTGTAAAATCAAAAAATTAAATGCCATTTTTGAAACACGTTTATTTACTTGAGGTAATTGGCCAATAAAACGATTTTTTTAAAGGACTTTAACTAAACTTCTCTAGATATTTGCTTAATTCAATACCAATAATACGAGCCTATTTAGATTAAAATTGACTACCCCAATTTTGAAAAAAAAAAAACGATTTCAAAGTTTTGTAATTTTAACACGGACTTTTATATCTATTTTTTTTTTTTTTTTTTGAATAAAATGAAAACGTGTCAAAGGAATTCGATAAAAATTTAATATGTTATAAAATACAAAGTTACAAATCATATTTAATAAGAAATAAAAATTATTCACTACGCCGTTTTTGAAATATAATTTAAATACATCATTTTACAACGTTTGTACACTGCTTTTACAATAATGACTTTGTATTGCTGTAACATAAGCGCGCGGAAATTAAAAAAAAAAACAAGTGGTATAAAAATATAATAACTGAAGAATAATACATTACTTAATTTTTGATAAAAGAAAATTTTTTCGCTGAGATATACTTTTGTATACCTGATTATCTCCGAGCAACTACGTTAAGGGGAGGTTTACTTGAGCGTCGCTAAAAAAGATCGTTTTTCTTTTTTGCAGAAATTGGTCCAGCTTTCTATAAAAAAAAAAAGAAATTCAAAAAACGTAGTTCACGCAATAATGAGTAGGTATTTAATATAAAATTTTGAAAATACGTTTCTTTATATATATTTTATAATATCTCGGAATCACATTTTTGGAACTGGTTGACACGATACTCAAAAACTATTCGATGGATCTATTTTTTAAATTTTTTATTTTAAAGATAATTCAATTCTTCGGCACCTATACCTAAATCGGATACACTTTCATTATTTTTTTATTTTACTTTAAAGAGCAAAAAATAAGACAAAAATCGTAATGAAAAGTTCACACATCCGCCTTTCAGCAATTTATTGATATTATCGGTATAGGTGCCGGTACTCTTCATATATTTTATAAATCATTTTTGTTTTTGGATTTCAGTGGTTTATTACCGGCGCTATGATGTCAACCAACAATGCATCGGATTTTCGGATCGTCACACTGCTCTATCTATAAAATGGACAATTTTTTATATTTTTCCTTGAAAAAATTTTGTTGTATAGTTTAATACTTAGTAAATATGTGAACAAAATTTGAAATTGATATTAATTTCCGTTCTTGAGAAAAAAATTCCAGAAAAATACATAATTTTTAAGAACTCTCAAGTAAAACTCCCCTTAATGAAATCAAAACTTGTCGTTAGAACTTGATAAATATGTATTAAAATATTTATCGAAAAATATGTAATTAATTTGAATTATCCAAATTTTATTACTATTTTGCAAACTATATTAATCTTATCGATTAAACAATTGTCATTGTGTCTACAGAAAGGTTTTTTTTAAAGACTAACCATAAAGTAGTAAGGTCACAGCGGTTCTGTACCAAGAGTGCTAAAACTACAGCTGTTCTATACCAAAAAGATTTACAAAAACGAAATAAGAATTAGAGCAGCCTTGCATTTCGTTTAGAAAGTTTATTTTCAATTAAAATTTTGTACATAAGAATTTTGTTGAACAATCACAGTCCCATAAGGATCCCAAAAATGCAATAATATTTGTTTTAAGGCCCCACAAGTCAACTTTGTACCGGTCTTCGCTTGTAGTTAGACCGGTTCTGCATTAACCTAACTATTTTTCTCTATAAAATATAAAAAAGCTTACATTTACTATATTACTAGTATATTGCATATTTGATACATAATATTTTCCAAAATTTACTATCAAAATTTGGTTATGAGACAGAGATACAAATATATTTTATATTTTGTTTGAGTAACAAAACTAAAGTACATAATCATGTGTTCGTATAAGGTGCAACTCATGCATTTAACGATTAAGGAACACTCATCAGTTGACAAATAACTATTTTGAATTATAATTGCAACTAGTGTTGATACGAGAAACAGAACTGGAAATGAGTATTTGTCAATTATTTGTTTGAAATTTGACAAACATTGAATATGACGTATTCTCATCTTTATTAAATATAAACATACGCAATAATCAAAGAATGATACTCCATTTTACATATTATTGTACATGTTTATACACTTAACTCTGTTACGACATGGTTTTTACTCATAAAATTACTAACATTTCATTTGAAAACCGCTACTTGAAATGGTAACGAATTAATGATACATTTTCATTAGTATTATATATAAATTATGTCATATGACTATTTGGCTTAGTGGTTTAGTAGGTCGTTCTTTGACTATAATGATATTGGATTCGAATGCCTGTAGAAAAAGACGGTAAGACGATTCAATTGAACTCGCGGTATTTCTTAAGTCGTGGATGTTTGTGGTCATGGTTAATAGATAAACAAATGGTTAAATAAATGTCATTATACTGATGTATTACATTGTGGTCCATACAAGCAATCTGTGAGTTGCCAAGATACCATAGCTACCTTTTACTTTGTTAATAACATTTTTTTTTACAGTTTTTCATTATATCTTGTGCACATTTTAGTGAAATATTTACTAAAAACTTTTGGTTGTTTTGAAAATATTCTTTTTCTTTTAATTGGGATAAGCATTGTTAGGACCCTACTGTTTTCACATTGTGTATGGCATAACGGGGTGCTGCTGTACCAAAACAAGCTCCAGTTGCACAAGTTAGAAGACTTCAACACCACACACCAGTACAGGTAACGGCACGGTGGAGCAGTGGTGAAGTAATCGGATCACCGATGCCAAGGGCCCAGGTTCAATCCCCATCGGCAACGACCATCTACACTTTCTTTTTTTGTTAGTAACTCTTTTCTCTTTCCACTTTTCTGTAATGGTGGAACATTGCAGAATCATCGAGAAGTTCCACAATGTAGAAAACAACAACGTAACCAACATCGCAACAACAAAACGTCATCACTCAAATGGGTATAAAAGCCGAACACACCAGACGATGGAAATGAGTTGAAAATCGAGTGTTACGACTTGAGGAAAAATTGTTTTTATTACTCATGCGGGAGAAGTACTAACTTGGCGCACATATTTCTGTACGCAAAATGGCTGTTTGCCAACTGTACTCTTCCCGCATACTTTTTTGCGTGTGGAAAGTAACTTTCCACACGCAAATTGACAATAAAACACGCAAAATTTAATCAAAACACGCAAAGCCGCCTCTTAATTTTTCATTTAATAAATATTTCATAATTATTTCTATAGAAACCACCAACAAAGTAATTTAAACGATAATTAATTCAGAAAAAAAAGACGAACACTCAAAATATTATTTTAAAAAGTAATATAAATGTCAAAATAATGATAATAATAGAAAAAAGTATGTGAAATTCGTAATAAAAAATAGTATGTGCAACTCGTGCGGGATTGTCGATTGCCCTACTCAAGCGAATGAGCGCACTCACTACGTTCGTGCGCTCAACTTCGCTTTCGTGGGCAATCGACAATTTCCCGCACTTATTGCACAATATTCTATTTCAACAAATATTATTAGTCACATCTTAATTTGTTAAGTAAATTGTTGTTTTTGAAAAATATCTATCTTATTATTTTGGAAGCACACTTTTGGAAAGTTGGGTGCTCCAAAAGTGTGCAAGGAGTGAACCAGAGAATCACAACAGCATGTTACTCATTTTTTTCATAAAAATGTAATAATTCATTTCTCCCACTCTTATCATTCTCTCACTCATTGTTCGCGCATAAATATTGCACAAGGCAGAACTTATTTTTAACTTATGAGTTTTTTAACTTATAAATCATTTTTTTAATCAATCGATCGTGTAAATGGAGCATTGAGTGTAGGGTATATGTACACATTTATTTGTGTATACTGCAGTGCAGTTATTATAGCATACCTGTTGTTGCTCATAATATTACAATTATTATTTAAAATGAGCAAAAAAAACAACCATAATGATAAACAAATAAATCAAATACAGTCAAGTCTCCTATAGTGCGGTGTTTTATAATGCGATTTCGGTAGAATGCCTATGTTGAAACTCTGACAGTTTTAACATAGGATACGTTTTAACATAGTACCACTATAGGATACGTTTTTGGAACAAGAAGATTTCAGTAAATCAAATGGCTTGACAAATTTATCTATGACAGCACTTATGAGTATTCAATGAGTTTTAAAAGGATTTTGGTAGAACTAAAAATAATTTGCAGCGTGACAAGGATTTTCGGTCAATTAGAAAAAAAGTTATAAGTACAAGTAGTTTTACAAGGAAAGATACAGTTATAAAAGTAGGTAAAATAAAAAAAAAATTATGAATATACTAATAATTTAAAGTAAAAACCCAATAATGTGAGACAATCACAGACCAATGAACAATATTATATTATTATTATTATACTACTTAGACAAAGCGTAAAGGCAGTTTGTAGGCATTTTTCTTGAAGCAAGTACCAGGGTGAGACGGGTGAGATTTAAGGAATATAATGTAATGTCAATTATTGAGCAAATGTGACTATAATTATTGCAGGACATAATTTGTATACGTACGGATTTTGAAAATAAAACGAATACCACTTTCTTTCAAAATTTCGCATTTTATTCTCACAAAAGTAAAATTTTATTATCAATATTATATTTTGACAATAATTATTATTTGAAAACATTACTACGGATACAATCGGTTATTGCATTGATTACTATATTACAGAAGACTATTAGGTCAGAACTTGATCGTATCTGGCTGCCCCAATTATACATTTATATAACTAGTCTGTACAATATGTTCATTGGTCTGTGGAGAGAGCAGATGGGAAAAAATTCAATATTCTAGTGATTCCAAGATCATAGAAAGCATATACAATCTTTGAAGAAAATATAAACTCCTATTTACATTATCACGCCATTGTGCCACATAGGTACAGTACTTTTCACCAAATCGTATAGATATGAATTTAATTCACCTTCATGGTGGGTTACAATTTTATATATACTCAATATCGCACAAAGCAATGTACTCGTATTTACAAGTAAATGCTTGTAGATCTGTATGCAAATACTTACATCACACTATGTAATTGAATAAGGGAACGGAGAATGAATGCATATAAGGATAAAGGAATAAAGAAAATTCGCTTTTGTGTGATTTCTTTTTTTCAGTTATTTTTTTCTTACGTTAAGGCTAGGTACATACAGAAGGAATAATACACATATGGAAAATTATTAAATAAAATTCTTAGGCTTTATATTATGCAGTATAAAAGAAATCTAGTTACACGTTTGAAGTGGAATTTCTTATAGGCAATATGATTTAATAGGATATCTAACGAATGATAGTAAGTAAGCATAGGTCAAATCAACTAAAAGTCGTCTGATGTCATTAGTAACTGAAGCAAAACTAGATGTGCAATATTAGGTTACTATTTATACATATAATAAAACTGTGAATCTGTCTCTGTCTGTCTGTCTGTCTGTTCACGCATCACGTAAAAACTACCGGACGGATTTTAATGGTGTGATGATAACTTATTAGCTGGGTCAACATCTAAGATACTTTTTATTCCGGGAAAATGGAAAAACTATTTTGAGCATCTACACACATTACGCCAATTTACATATTTCATAAAAAATTTCATAACTATAATAACAAAAATTGTAAATAAATTTTGTAGTTTGGAAATTTTGCTGAATTTTAAATAAAAAAAAATGTTGCTAATTGTGTACCGAAAAATACAATAAATACACAATTGTCAATTTGGAGACAATTTAATGCATTTTGTGTTGCAAGAAACTACAAACTGGAAAAAGAAACTACTCAACGTTTCGCGTGAACAACGTCACGGGTACGGCTAGTACATAATATATTTACTCTAATATAAGAATAAAAAAAAGGAAAATAATTTGTTGTGTTTATGTGATGACGTCGATTAGTTTGACATATAGTATGTCTTTCTTAACTTTGCACGCATTTTTCTTATTGCATCGAATTGTACTTTCACACATTTTTTACGTGCTTTTAATTTAACGCGTGAAAAGTAGAATTACATGGATTACACTGAAATAGTAATGTTTATCTCACTCGTTCCATTGTTGTATTGGTTCTATCGTTTAACTCAGCGATTCCCAAACTTTTGTGTCGACGGGCCAAACTGGTAGGTAATACTGAAATATTCGGCAGGTCAAGAAAAAAAATTTAAAATAAGTAGACATAATGAATAAATCCGCTTGCATACTTAAATTCCATGATTTCGAGGTACAAACTATGTATAACAGTGGTTCTAAACCTATCCGCCGCGAAATCTTATCTGGAAAATACCTAAGTCACATTTTCTGAACAAACATGGCTATCTTTACAGAATGGCAATGGAAAAATGAATATTTCGCACTCATTTTATGTTTGTTCTTATTATTTGAATCTGAAAAAAAAATTGAACATAATGACGTCATCATGTATGCAAAATGTTTTCAAAATCTCAGCCAACATAATTTGGCAGAAATTTTAAATTTCGGTTTGCTCGTAGATTTCCGATACTGTTTTCCTTATTTTTAAATTAAAATTGTACAAGCTGAAAAAATCTGGAAAAAGTAACTTGCATTGTAAGAAGAGCTGAACACCACTGATATATAAAGTTTATGTAACAACTGTACATGAAATTTGATATTTTTCAACAGAAAAACGTTTTTAATTTACAAATTAGAGATTATAGACCATCTGGCACTACGTGCCACATTTTTGAAGTTCGTAGACCGCACTTTAAGAATCCCTGATTTAACTAAATGTGTAGTTTTATGTGTATATCTATATCGGGGCCTGTGAATAAATTATGGATAAATAAAGAACCAACGGGAAGATAGGATGATAGGTCGATGTTTACTATTATGTTTTGAATGTGTTTAAAATAATATAGGAAAATATATTATTTGTTTGAATAACATTTATATATTTTCTTAGTTGTAATTTTTTCTTAGAAATACTATATAAAATCTCCTTTTTCAAATATCTCTGGTAAATATTTTCCTTATCCTGAAAGTATTTTATAACTTTGTATGTAAATATCTAAAAACAACGGATTAGAGATACTTGAATTCATATAGGGTCGATTTTGTAAAAGGGATTAAAAACAAAAATTATGAATTTCAAATACTATGTCATAGAGACCGTAAGAAATGTAACAGTCCTATATAGGTTTTCGTTAAAACATTTACCAAATTTTTAAGATAACTTTTAAGACAACTTCAAATTTTGGATTTATGTACCTACTTTTGATTGTCGGCTCTAGACTAAATATCGAAATAATAAATTGAAGAACAAACGGGCGAATTAGTTATTTTGCTACAAACTTAGTAATAGTGAAATAACTTCTTGTGGGGCAACAATTAGAGGATACCTTAATTTTTGTTGATATAAGTAAATATATCGATACGGGTTCATTTTTTAATCAACAGAAGTTATACTGTACCGTCATTTGCGGTGAAATTGATAAAAAAAAATACATATTTTGGTCTTAAGAATTTTATAGAAATACAACACAATCGGAGCAAAATGGGTTTATATGGGTTAATAATGTATAAATGTTTGTCAGACACTAGAGTTGAGCAAGTACACTTTCCATATGAAGAAATTGCCTTAAAATGTCTACAGTCTCGAGACTAAACAGTACAGCTGATTTTAGAGTTGCAAAGAATTATTTTACAGCAGGCCCTACGAGAGGATGGGGTAGCCGGGGTTGCAGCCCCAGTACTCGCGTTGGATGAGGGGGCCCGTAACGGTCGGTAGGGGCCTGGGTCCTGGGAGCTGTTTTTTGCTCAGTATATTAATTTTTTAAGCGAAAATTCTTAAGAAATGTGTTTTGTTCCCGGAGCCGCGCCATTTCTCTCAACGCCCTTGTTTTACAGAATCGTTTAGGGAAGGGGGGGGGGGGGTAAAACGGGGTACTTAAGAAATCGTTATGATTTTAAGGACTGAAATATGCTGAATCTTATTATTTTCAGTCGTAATTAAAGTAAAATAATCAAATTTCGAGCTGCCGTAAGAAAAAAAATTTTTCTTTTGCCAGGAAGCGAAGCTACTAAATAATAAAATTTTTTTAGGAGTAATTTCGTAAAACGAATCACCATTTATATTAGTAGTGGATGTAGAGGCGAAAAATAATTATTTTTTTAATAATTCTGAATTGTTCTTCATTATCGAATAAAATGTTTTTATCAAATGAAAAACTAATTGGTTTCCAATAATATCAAATTTGAAAATATAAAAATTTTTACCAAAATTTTGGGGTACCCCATTTTGCCCCGACTACCCGTTTTGACCCTCCCTCACCTATGTTACGGTATCAAGACTAAAAGTGGAAGTGTTGCGAGGAAAGATAATAATTATAAACGACAATTTTGAAAAAAAAAAGATAAGGTCTACATTAGTTGGATTAGAATATGGTAGCAAATTATATTGTTCATAGATTTTGCCAACACAAAAAATTAAAATATTGTTTGAAAATATGTTTTTCATTAAAGTTCAATAATTTATTCTATTAAAATTTTATGATGTTTTTTTTTTTTTTTAATTTTTAATTGTTTAAACATATACATTCTTCTATTATTTATTAGTTTAGCCATTCAAACACACAACACAGCTATAAATACCGATTTTTTAGTTTATCCAAACATTGCCGCGGCTACACTGATTGCGCTATTGTTGTTATTGTTTGCGGGCAACAAAATGAAAAATAATAATTTTTTTTAAAAATATTTACCAATGGTGCACGGTGGTCACATTGTTTACAATACAATATGTAGGTTACATCTAAACGTTATAATAAATATTTTGTTCGAAAATTTATGTTAGGTTTTTGAAAAAAAAATGGTAGAGTGTTTGTAAAACTTTGAAAATTTAATACCATAAATGTACATATTTATTTTTATAGTGAAAAAAGGGGAATATTTTCGTATAAATAACAGAGTAGTATGATACATTATCAATAGGTACCTACCTACTCAATGTATACCCAACCCCGGATCTACGATTTTTTGGAATCGGGGTAGAAACTTGAAAATGGCGCACCCCTCTCCAACGTTTGACATAAATTATCAAAAAATATAAGGTCTTTATAAAATTCCAATTTTTTCCGATGCGGCAATGATAAAAATTGAGGGTTTTGTAAAGGATCAATATAGGTACAAGTTGATGTTTTATTTTAATAAATCTATTCCGAAAGCACTACGAGTTGTGCAAATTTCAATTTTTTATCACCAGCCCCATCAGAGAGACAGAGGCGCAAAATTCCAAAATTTGGAAAAAAGTCAGTTTTCGGAAGTTGGTAAAAATTAAAGGATACAAGTTTCACAATTGAAATAGTGTGCATTTGTTTTATAATGGGTAGTTGTACTCGTATAGCTATTCTCATAAAAAATACTAAGCGAGGTTTAAAACATTCCTTCTATAATGTTTGTGAATTTTGCTAAATTTTGATATCCAAATTTAGGTAAAGTGTTCTTATGGAAGGGACGAAAATATACTAAATATGGACATCACTTAAAATAAAGAGACATTTATTACCTTTAAAATGTTTTTTATTTCAACCTTTTAGGATGAACGGTTTATGAAATATGTGCATTGGTATAATGGCTGCTAACACAAAAATCAGCGCAAATTGGAAAATAAAAATGGCAAGCACGCTTAAACGGTTCAAGATAATTTTTTTTTTTTTTAAGAATTGTTCTCAATACTTCAAATATAATAGAAACAACTGGAAGAATATTAATTTTTCTAAAATGGTCGAGCAACCAACTTTTTTTTTAGACCATTTGATATAGACCGACCTAATTTTTTAACGGAAATTCACTATATTATGCAAGATGCTGCGACCGGGATATTTATAATTACAAACAGAGATTTCTTAAACACGTGTATTTCAACACATTTTCAAAATTGACGGGAACTCTCACTCAAAAACTACTCGATCAATTTTCTTGATATTTGCACCAAATATACTTACTCTATATTATTGCCTTCTATGTCAGCCAAACTTACAGATCAATATCGGTACAAAATGATTCTTTTAATACAAAATTCACAAAAATATAAAAAAAATTTAATTTAAAAAAGAAAGAAAACTAATTTATCAATTTTCTACTTTTTTGATAAATGGTAAATAAAATGCCAAGTCTTAAGAATATAAATCAATATTTTTCTTGTTAAAAAAGTTGCCTTTATTTTCGCCTGTCTAAACGTATTTGTCTCCTCAAAGAAATACTAGTTCTTTTTTTGAAATCTTTCTAATTCTCAAAACGGTTTAATCGATTCATTGAGTTTTTAAATGAAAATAGTCCTATCATATAAAATAAATTTAGGTTAATGTTTAAATTTTAGGTAAAATTTTTACGTTTTTTGATGAAAACTTAGTCATACACGGTAAAAGCTTAAATTTGGGTTAAAATTTAATTGGGTTAAATATTAATTGAAGTTAATATTTCTTTGTTTTTTGAAGAAATGCATCTCAAGTAAAATTTCTGAAATGACCTGCTGAAGTTAAACTTTGTTCCCAATAAATGATTTCATATTACTTCTATTAATTTTTCCCTTTTTTCTTTAGTTGTCAGACCAGTTTCTTACCACAACCACCCTAATTTCCCAAAATCCACCAACTCCTTCGTTACCATATAGCACTAAAACAATCTCCTAGTTTTTATTGTTTACTATAATATAGTACGTCATAAAAACACATCTTGCCAGGAGCGTAATTGCAACGGTACAGGTGGAGGAGTTGTTTCGAGGTGCAACAAGGTTTTTAGAGGGGTGGTTTGTTTCAATTCCAATAAAAACAATCTCCTAGCTTTTATTGTTACTCATATTTAACTTATAATATAGTTCGTTATAAAAACACATCTTGCCAGGAGCGTAATTACAATGGAACAGATGGAGCAGTTTTCCGCTGACGCTTGAGTTGCTTCAAAGCGCAAAAATTGTAGTTACGTCACTGCATCATATTTACAATTTTTAATATTTTTATTGAAAAACTTTCATAAAATATCCAAGACTTGTTTATGTGTTTTTTGCAAAATACCTTATACATATTTATTTATTATTTAGTTCAGCACATTTTTAACGTCAACTTTTATGCAATCGTGAGTAAATAAATACGTACAGGTATATATAGTACCGAAGTTAGCGTAAGACCGCCGTCATTATTTTCTTGCATTTTCATATTCCTATAAAAAGTTAATACTAAATATTATATTATATTGTATATTAAGAAAATGTGAGGGAATGAAATACGGTAAAATAAACGGTGGTTTTCTTTTTTTCTTCTTTCATTTAAATAAGTAAATGTCTGTATTTATGTTGGTGTATGCATATATATTTAAATTAAAAAAAAAAAGTTAACAATTGTACATATATGCATATACAACTGCCAGTGAATAAATAGGTACACTGTGATTCAAAACTTATGATGTTATTATTAATGCTCTTATGTACATAAAATTTTTCAAAAATTTTTCCTCATAAACTTAAAAATATAGGGTGAATGCGGGAGAGATGCCACACATTTTGAAAACACTTGATAATTCTTAAAGTATGCATTTAATTGATTTGAAATTTGGTACACAATAAATGTAAACATTGTTCTTTAAAATTATTTATAAACGATTTTAAATTTTGAGTCATAAAGGATTCATAAGATTTGTAGACCTTGCAAAACGGCGTCTCTCCCACACCTGTGGGAAAGATGCCGCATCAAAGAAAGTGAGACGCCGCATAGTTTATATTAAAAATTTTGCACTCTACATACATCTCCATATATGATGCATACCATATGTAACCATTTTTGGCACTTTATACATCTTAACCAGTCAACTTTTTTTTGTTTCTGAGTACATTTCAAAACTTTCAGTACACATACAATCATCATTATTTTCATTATATTCACTTATCTGAGGGCTCTTCCTGATCCATTAATGGATCTTTTATATTAACGTGGCATAAATTACAGTCGAAAAAAAAAATTGCATAATTAAGGTATATAAGTCTATGTTTTTAACATGTAATATGATGCGGCATCTATACCAATTTTCAATGCGGCATCTCTCCTTTTTGTTGGGATAGATGCTGCATGTTGTTATAGCAAGCATAGTGCGGAATTCCAACCTAAAATTTCATATAGTACTTTTAAAATATACCTAAATTAATAACAAAACTCATTTTCATTAAAACAATGAAGTATACATTCTTAAATTCTAATGAATTAAATGCTTGATAAAATATTATGTTAAAAAACTTACTTTTCAATAATAAAAAGTTTGATAATTATTAAGCTGATGGGCTAATCATAAATGTTGCCATATACAGCTTAAATAAGTAACTTATTTTAAATATATAATCCATTAATATCGCTATCTATCAATCAAAGGACGAACTATGGCTACTGCGGCATCTCTCCCGACGCGGCATCTCTGCCGCACTTACTCTACCTAGTCACCGAGTAAAAAAGAACACTTTCCATTTTTACCCGGGCTCCTTACCAATAACTTCAGGCCCGTTTTCGGACCAAGTTCTTGGGTTACAGTCCCGACTGCCCCCTTCCGGTTGGCCCTGATTACGTAGTGTTGTTAATTCACCATATGCGGACATGGTTGCTATTACTGAAGGAACTTAACCCTAATTTTTAACAAACAGTGAGCGTTCTAGTGCCTGATTTTTCTTTTAATCGATTCAAAATTTCAAAAAGAATAAAATGTTCCAATACTATTTTTTTTATCAAATGCCGGCGTAACTGTGAAAAGTTAAAATTAATGAAAGTAATAGGTAAAATACATGTATCAATTTTGTATTAGTAGAGTATTCTATAAAACGCAATTGATATATAAAAAAATATACATAACATTTTTTTTTAGAGGGAGGGAAAACTATTGAAAATATGATATTCTAGAATGAATACGTAGACTAAAATCAAATATCTATAAGAATATTTGTTAAATTATTTATGTTCATCAGTTTTTAACATTGAAGCCGAGGTTTAATCAAGAAATAGTATTTGATTTTTTTATTTTATTTTAAATTTTACCTGTAAAATAGGCAGGCTTTAAACAATTTAACATTTTAAAATTAAGAATAAAAATTTAAAATTTTGTATCAGATAGATGAATTAATGTGAAAGTTGAAATTTGAAGTTTCAATATTTTTTTTTAAATGCTCGACTAAATCACAATAAACTTAATAGAGAACATTTGGAGTACTATAAACAATATATAGATTATAAGCTATAGAAAATAAAAAATTTTGAATAGCAGTGTAAATATATTTTTTTTAAAATGATAATGAAGATTCGTCTTTCAATATGCATTTATTAAAATAAGAAATTTATTTTCAAATGAATACTTAACATAAAATATGGTACGAGATACTTCATGAAGCAATCATTATAAAATATATAAAATATAAATGATGCATTTTTCTCTCTTTTTTCTATTTATCAATTTTTTATTTTATTTTTTTAAAGAATATTTTAATTTTTATGTTGAATAATTACTTTTTTTTAAACTGACATTTAAATTATTTTATAAAACTTCTTATAATATTGAGAAAAATTTAAAAACATATCTTGAAATTTTTGAATAGTTATCTTCCATACATATGCGTAAGGAAAGGTTTTCTAATAGGTTTAAATTGGAGCGCGAGTCTAAGGGACTCAAGCATATACAACGAGATCGAGTGCGCTGTGTACTAGAGATGTTGTCCGTGTGTGATTTTTTCGTGTCACGATGCTGCTCACGACGCTCACGCGTGATTGTGAGTAAAATTTGAAGTTACTGCCGTGAGTAACCGTGAACGTGAGTTAAGTTTTATTGCAGTGAATTTTCGTGATCGGTGGAAAGTATTGTTACTCACGAAAAAAATTTTATACCATTTTATTTTGTTTTCTAGTTGATCCTATATCTTGTAAAAATGTTATAATTTTTGTCAAAAAAAAATGCGTTTTTACAAACCACAAAATTCTAAACTGAACTCTCGTACCTGTAAGATTTATGACAGATCACCCTACAACGCAAGGGCGCCCATACCTCGAGGGGTGGAGGCCCTAGCTTTAGGGAAGGAATAAAATATATAAATGTTTATTTTTGATTTTTAATTGAATTATATTTGGGAAAAAATTTCGAAAGAGGCCCGGTAAGAGGACGAGGACGTTTTTTTTTTCTTTTTGCTTGTTAATACTGTTTTTTGGGAGAAAATATTGGACCTAAACGAGGGGCTCACAGGTTGAAAAAGGGGCTCCGAAAACGTTTTGATGAAGTTTTCGTTTTTTAATTAAATTTTTGGGAAAAAAATGCTTAAAATTTTTTTTTGTGCCCAAGACCCCCTTTTTTTGCCGGCCCTGAATGTCAGAATTGAAACTTTTTATGACTACTTACAAGTCGCCATTCGTTATCCAAAATATTAAAAATTTTGCTTACCCCGAGTTCTAGCCCCCACTTACAAATTTTCATAAGGGCGCCTTTGTTACAACGTAAATTTCAGTCTACATAGTGACATAATCATAGAAAATTACACAGATTTTTAACACAGATGTCGCGGTGTTACATAAACTGTCAAATCCATATTCTGTGGACTGACAGGACTGACTATGTATAGTTAAAAATATACAAGTGACCTAAATTCACGCTATTCACGAAAGTATACGTAAATGACGTGAGTTACGTCACTCACGAAAATATAGACGGAGGACGTGAGTCACGTTTGCTTCGTGTCACGATGTGAGTGCCGTGATACGAGACAAAATATCTACTACGTGATCGTGCGTGAACAAAAATATTTTAATTTTTATTTTCATGATTGTGCGTGAGCTTTTGAAACCGACTGTGAGCGTGAGTGATCGTGAGAGGAAAAGTACTCACGACAACATCTCTACTGTGTACATCCTCGAGCCTGACGGCTCGTGGGGGTTAGTGCACGAGATCTCGTTATGTATACGTTCGTCCCTTTAGCGAGTGCCTCAATTTAAGCCTACTAGAAAACCTCAAGTTAAGCGTACGTATCGAACATAATTTTTTATAACGGCGGTTCCTAAGGATTAATAGAGAGAAAAAAAATTAATTATTTCTAAACAATTTTAGAAAATAGTAGGGTTAATATTATTTTACAATAAGGTTAAAATACAAAAGTTTATTAATTTGTAGATCATTTTTGTTTTTATTATGTCATGTTTAGTTTGAATATGGTCATCATTGACAAATGAATATCGTTATTTTCTCGCACGGTCAGCTATTTTTACGCACGATATTATATTACTTTCACGCACACTCACTATCGTTTGTTTTACAATGATGTGAATACGGCTCTTTACGCCCGCCACACAAGAAGCGGGATTTATAAAAAAAAAATTTTGAAAACACCTAGCAACCATTTACTTTACGTAATTGTTAATAAATTAAAAATGCACATACTTTCAAATTTAATATTATATACATTATTACTCAAGTGTAATAATATTCATATTATTATTACTCAAAAGGATTTCTTACAATATCTCAATTCAATAAGCCGTTCGAGCTAAGATTGAATAATATCCTGTGTGATATTTAAATATTGTATCTATGTAAAATGACAATTTAATTTAATTATTCAAACGCAATCCTTTTCCACTAGGATTAATTTTACGTTTATTATGCTATTAAGTTATCCTTTCTTTCGATGGAAATATATATAATAATATGTATATATGAAACTCTTTGTTATTTAGAAATTGTGCGTTCATACAATACGTCGTAGAAAATGTAAGACGCAAACTTTCTTGGGCTTGTTATTGATTATTCGAAGTAAAAAAGTTTTCTACTATATAAGAGGCTTATTTACCTTTAGATTTTCAAGTATGTAATTAATTATTTAAGCCATATACATATAGTTGGGTTTACTGTTTATTGTAAGCGTTCATCAGTGTTTGTTTTCGTATACTTGTGGATGTGGTGGATAACTTTCCAAGGTGAACATTATGGAATACTATTTATAATACGTAAGTAGAGATTGAAGTCTAAGAAAATAGGTAGGGGAGACCGGGGCAAGTTTGGTACAGGGGTAAGTTTACACAATCCTTATTACTCACAAACCGTTGATTGGAGCGTAGCACTTGTCAGGCCAAACAAGTTACTGAAACTGCCAGTTGCAAGTACATCAGTTTGCAACCAGTACTATTAGTAACAAACAACGTAGAGCAGAATTTGTGATTTTTTTTGAAATGAGTAAATTTTTACACTACTATGTTGATGCGAATAGTAATTTATACTATTTGATCTTTACAATTCATAATGGATTATCTTGTTAGGCCGTTCTTTTACAGCTATTTTAAGATAGTTTGTTAAATGCTAATCTTATTAAAAAAATTTATAGGTTATATTTTGTTGAAAATATGCCGAAGGCGCAAATTTACACAAGGCGCATGGGGTATGTTTACACATATGATAACTGTAGGTTTATTGAAACTGATTCAATTTTTTTTGTGTGCATGAACTGTAACAGTAATTTTGACTGTGACTCATCCTAATTGATTTGTAGATCCTATGAACTTTTCGTTATTTTATATTTTTTGATATTTGAATTGGAAGTTTGTTGTTATTTTTTTCTAATAAAACTGATTCGCATATTTTTTTTTACAGCTGTTAGCCCTATTTTTTCCCATTTTAGAAAGTGTGTAAACTTACCCTAGGTACTGTATAAACATGCTCCGTTTACGGGGCATGTTTATAGAGGCGACATCACTCAATAAAAAGTTAAGTATCTAAAAAGGTATGATGGTAGGAAGGTTTTTATAGGTGTCAAAATGAAGCTTAATAATCAAGTTATATTTGAGCATAAAAAGCATGTAAATAGCTGTAATACAAAAAATTAGAAAAATCGAAAACTAAAAACTGTGTCAACATGCCCCGGTCTCCCCTACGCTTCGTGATATCGATGAAATTTTTGAATCAATTCTATTAAAATGAGACGAACATTGAGAAACCGTATTTTAGATCAAAATTTTAATATACTCACATACGACATGCATATATCCAGCCACTACTTGCGTATGGAAAAGTGGTGCATCCGCAGATACTTCGCATCGATACTTTCCAGCCATTGATAATTGTACATTTCTTAATACCACTTCATTTTTACCCGATTTTGATGTCTGAAAAATAGAGAAATTATAATTTAGTGTAACAATTACGATAAAACTAATTAAATTGTTTTAAAAACTCCTGTAAGAAGACATTAATAAAGACAGACTTCTAGACTCCTTAACTCCTATGTTAAATTTTATTACATTATATTGTGCTTTTAAAAAATCAATTCAACTACACACGGAGAGAAAATTCATAGAAAAATTACTGTGCTCAGCACTACAATCGACGTGTAAAAGGCGAACATATTCAATTTTGTACGGTAAAAATATAAAAATTATAATTAATCATAGAAAATTTAAAGGATAGAATATTCTTTCCGTAATATTAGATTCGTAAAATTTGTAAAATAGCACAGTAAACAATTCCATTCCCGGCAGAAAAATATTTTTTAATTGTTTTTCTTACAAAAATTACCATGCCGTCTTATAATTATTCAAATGCTATCTGTTAATAGTAGAAAGAAAGAAAGAGAAAGAAGGTATCAACGCTGTTGAAATATACCCCACTCATACGTGCAAGTCATATAGCCAGGCTGGTGAGTGGTGTGACGACCAACACGACCAACTTGGTCGGACCAAGCACCTTGATTCATTAGTCTGTCTTACAAGCAGCAAGCAGTATTCATTACAGTCTTACAGGACGGACTGTCACCGTTTACTTCATCATTTTGTTACTTTACAGCTTTTGTGCATTTACAGCTTTGCACAGAAAATTTGATTAAAAGAAAAATCCATTTGCTAATGGAAAAATCATTTTTTATAAAAATTACAATTATAACGTCACAACATTGGAAATTTCACCACCCATTCGTTACAGTTCGCCACACTTTTCTGAGTCAGTGACCAACCAAGTGGTCAGAAAACAACATTTCTTATTATAATATGTGATGTCATTCTAATAGATAGTGGAAATGGTTCCAAGCTACGAAATTTTGATTTAGGATTAAAGAACTACTTTTAAACATTTCTCTAATGCTTAAGAAAGTGTGGATATTTTTCTGAATTGCATAGCAAAGCAATTGGTCGGAAAATGACATTTCGTATTACACGATCTACTGTAATTCCAACTAAGAGTGGAAATGATTCCAAACTACAAGAATTCTACTTAAAATTAAGGAACTGCTTTTAAACAATACTTTAATGCTTAAGAAATTGTCGATATTTTTCTAAATTATATAGACAACCAAGTGGTCGGAAAACGACATTTCATATTACACGATCTAATGTTTTTCCAGTTAATGACACAAATAGCTGTTAGCTAAAAAAATTCGAGTTGAAATTTGAAATTGAATTGAAACTGCTTTTTAGTATTTCTGTAACACTTAGGAAAGTGTCAGTATTTATCGGAATTACATCGTCGACTAAGTGGTCGGAAAAATGTAATTTAGAAAACTGATAAATCGACATAAATATGTAAACCTGCATGTGACAGGTCCGCACAAAATTATCTGAGATTTTACCGGGCCGTGACTAAAAAAAGTTAAGAAACGCTGCCACATTTCAAAGTAAATCGTGTACGCACGTTTCGGTTTAGCTGAACATTAACGTATACGTAAATATAAGCAAAAGTTTGATATAATTAATAATATTCACAAAGAAATCGGTAATACTTACTGGAATTAGAATATTCTGGAAATGTTAAAAGTTAAGATTTCTGAGAAACTGGAACGATTTGCTATTATCAAATTTATATTAAAAAAGAAAAATGTGTTAACTCTAGTTTTTTGAAACTAATCAACCGTAACGACACTTAGCAAAATTTAATAAAAATTGTAGTTAGTAAAAAATATTATTTTAGCGAATTTCGATTCTGGAAATTCAGCTATTACCTACAGCAGCTCTTACGGTAAGACCTAAGTCCGGGACTGATAGATTTCTGTTTTGGAGCCTCTAGAACCCGAAGATCTGCTTCACTAAAACTTACATCTACATACATATATATATATATATATATATATATATATATATATATATATATATATATATATATATATATGTATATATATATATATACATATATATATATATATACATATATATATATATACATATATATATATATATATATATACATATATATATACATATATATATATATATATACATATATATATACATATATATATATATATATACATATATATATATACATATATATATATATATATATATATATATATATATATACATATATATATATATACATATATATATATATATATATATATATATATATATATGTATATATATATATATATACATATATATATATATATATATATATATATATATATATATATATATATATGTATATGTATTTATGTTTGTACACGATAACTCTCGAACGAAACGTTTAATGCTTATGAAATTGGTGTGCGAGCTGGAATCCGGACTGGCTCGGCTAGGCTCGTTAGCCAGACACGTCGGATGCCCAGAAGTAAGATTTTTGGCCATTTTTCGCCATTTTGAGTGGTTTTTTTTTGCAAAATTTGGCTAGAATTCAAAAATTTTTTTAATTTTTTTGACACCATCGAAAAGGGCTTAAAAAATTACATAAGATAAACTTTTAAAACATTGTACTAAGTGAACTAGCTTTTAAGAAAAATTAAGAGGTTTGCTGAATTTTTTTACAATAAGTGTTTTATCGTTTTAGCAATTCTTTTCTAGATAAAACAGTGCTAGTTAGTTATTCAATATGTATGTATGCGTTATAATAACAATAGCTGCGTCTCATCTTTTTAAATTAAAATTTGTCAGATTTTTTAAGAGTACGTTATGGAAAGGAAATTTTTGTATGATTTAGAGAGAAAATATAATTTATATATATTTGCATACCTAGAAAAAAAATCGAAAACTATAGTTATGTAATGTAATATGTTGTTAAATGGATATATGCTACACCATATGAGATTCGTTAGGGTCCTTAGGACCCAAAAACGCCAAAAATTAACTACCGAACTGATTTTAAAAATTGTTTCACTGTTACGAAGTTAAACTATTTTAAATGGATACAGGTCTTAGATGAGATCCGCCAGTGCCTAATATTTGGAAATTCGCTATGTTATGCAGATGCTGCGACAGTGGTATTTTAATATTATAGTGTGACATTATCCAACAATGTAATCAAAAGTAAATTTTATTTGTGAAATAAAAGGTAATCTATTTGGATGTTGGATTCAATATAATATAATGAAGCTATAAACTAACTTCCTGCAGGTGTTTTTCCTAATACCATAACTTCTTGTAGCGTAGCACACAATAATATATGACCTCACTGTTTGGTATACCTTATAATATCTACCGACTGTGGCAACATTACACATAGCTAGGTAGGTAGTTACGTTCATGAAAATAAATTGTTAAACTTTAGGAAAAAAATGACGTGATAATGTGTAAAATATTTAGTAGCTAATTGTCTTAATAACCCGTAAACAATTTAAGGTAAAAAATGGGCGTTATATTTTTTTTGGTAAAACAAATCTAATGTGATAAATTTGGTGTTTTTATTTTTATTTATTTATTTTTTTATTCAATGTTAAAGCTCGAATTAGAATCGATTAAATGTGGGGCGCGTTTTCGAATTTGTAGTACGTTTGGTTCTCGGATTATTTGCTGTAAGTTAAGCGGCGTAAGTCGTTCTATATTTCTTCATAATATGTATTTTCTATATAAAATAAAATTCTTCAAGAGCTAATAATCCGCAATTAAAATTGAATTTAAATATTCAACAATAGTTTCAACAGAGTTGTGCCATGTGATATCATTTGTCATTTGACTGACAAACAATTTATTTTGACGGTTATTACTTGTTTATAAGTTCACATGCAAAAACGTGTAAACAAAAATGATTTTCTGCTGGTAGAAGGCCATCCACAACTGACTACAAAGCTTTAAATTTCCAAATTAACAAACTGAGTTAGGACAGATCAAAAAGCTACTACATATTTTATCTCTCTTTAAATTATAATAACAATAAAATCACTGGTGATAATGATGATGAAGATGATTGATACTTTTAATAAAATTTAACTGAATAAATAAAAATCCTTTTAATATTGAATTCTTAAATAAACTATTCCATCAAAACTAACCTTTCTTTTTCCTGTTTGTCCCCATTTATATTTTTAATTTTCAAATTACTTAATTATTAAGTTTTACTTTGCAAATATAGCAAATACTTCAATAGCAAATATGGAATACCATCAGCAACGCTTATATATCTATTAAATTTAAAAAATTTAGTTTTTTACATTTTTTACAGTTTTTTTTTATCAAAACAAGTATGTGTAAATTACAAAGTTTTTTACATGTAAAAAACTGTGTAATTTTCCCGAAGTAAACTATCCACACAACTCTGAGTTTCAACAATTTGATTTAGTAAATGAAGTCAGGTTTGTTTAGTTTATGAACTTTTTTTAGCGAATTTCCAGAAAGAAATTTTCCAGTTACTGTCATGGTAAGACTTGAGTTTGAAACACCAGAAAATTTTGTATTGAGGTTCCTTGAACCCGAATATGATATTCACTATGAAAGGGTGGGAAAAAAAACGATGGCTAGCTAACATGAGTAATTAAAATACTAATAAATCATTAAAGCTATCTTTAATTATCGGAAATTAACCCTCACTATAACCAAATTCCGTGGTAATTATTAAAAAATTAACCAAGTTATTGTAGGCTAGGAACTTACCATTAAAAAGGTGCTTAGAAATTGAAAAAGTGACCACGAGCGTTCTAGTGGCTGGTTTCTTTTTTTTCATCGATGCAGAATTTAAAATAAAATATAAAATTCAAATACTATTTTTTGATTAAACCACGGCTTCAATGCTAAAAATTGATAAAAATAAATAAATTGACAAGTATTTTTATAAATGTTTGATTTTAGTCTACGTATTCATTCTAAAATATCATATTTGTCAATAGTTTTTTCTCTCTCTAAAAAAATGTTATATATATTTTTTTTAATATATCAATTGTGCTTATAGAATACCACTAACACAAAAATACATGTATCTTACCTATTACTTTCATTAATTTCAACTTTTCACAATGACGCCGGCATTTGGTAAAAGAATGGTATTAGAATTTTTTATTCCTTTTTAAATTTTGAATCGATTAAAAGAAAAATCAGCCACTAGAACGCTCGTGGTCGCTTTTTGTTAAAAATTAGGGTTAAGTTCCTACTCTATTAAAATAAATAGTTGATATGAGTAACCAGAACATATAGTTCCCAAATAAAATAGTACCAAAAATTTCGAAAAATTGGCACGGGCCGTTTGAAATACCTAGCTAGAATAACTGATCCGGTATTACTTATTGCCAAAAGTTCTCAAAAAATGCAACAATTGGCTACAGTGAAACATTTAGAACTCTCTTCCAAACGACATAAATTGTAGATTCTCTGTAGAAGATAAATCATACTGCGATATCGTTGCGTAATCAAATTAATGGAAAGGTTATTCAGTTTATACTGAAGACGCAGTTATGTCTATTTAAGTAAGAACAATCTTGCTTTAGTGTTTTCAAACTTACAGTAAATGTTTCCTAGCTTGAATATTGAAATTCTTAATTATGTAATTTTTGTTCTTAAATTACAACGTTTTTCTATAAATGGATCTTTCTAGAACTACGATCAAATGACTAAATATTACGTCTATGATCGAACAATTAAATATTTCTATCGAGATGACTTCTCCAACGTGTCGTAATACTATTCTCAAGTTAATTGCAGTAATATAACAGCTGGTTGGTTGCGGTTAGTATGTTGGAACCGTATACATGGGATATTATTATAATGATAAAGTGTCTTTAAAAGTTATAAAGCTCCTTGATATAAGGAAAAACAATTGTTTCTAACATTATTTAATATTTATTTTATATATACGTTTGATATATTATCATTTATTTTTTCCCGTTATTACATTATAATAAAATAAAACACACATATTTTTATTATTTTTATACACTTAATGGTTGACAATGACGTATACATGTATATTAAATGTCACATATTTTGTAGAAATAATATATTTTTTTGGTCTATATATACGGAGGAAATATTCCTAATTTTGTATATTTCCGTTTTAACAAAAAAAAAAAAAAACTTAAATGATTGATTTGAAATATGTGTTGTTGAAAATTTTCTCAAGGGAAAGTAAACGAATTTTTGTAAAAAGTTGTAATTTTTAAGGAAAAAAGTTTTTCTTTTTGAAGGATATTTTGTTGCTATAGGAAGATAAAATATTTTTATGAATATGAAAGAAAAAGTTTTTGGGAGAATTTCTTTAAAAGTAAGATTTAATTTAGCAAGAGATTATAAGCATAAGTATGGTATAATCTCAGTAGCGAGAACTAAATTTTAGAGAAACGAGTATTGTGAATTCTCTTTTAGAACTATATATTAAACATTTTTTGGTTATGTAGTAGTTTCCTGCTTTTTTTATTTATAATTTAAAATAAATTAAAGTAAAAAAAATGTTTTTTAAGAAAAAGCTTTTATTTAAAAATGGGCTAAAAAAAATAAAATAACTTTTGAGTGAAGTTTGAAGCAATATGCAACATCTATATATATATAAAAGAAAGTGGTGTTAGTTACACTACTTAAAACTCAAGAACGGATGAACCGATTTGGCTGAAAATTGGTGGAGAGGTATAGCTTAGAACCAGGAGAAACACATAGGATACTTTTTATCCCGTTCAAACGCTTTTTCGTGAAGTCAGTATAAAACGTGGTATAACAAAAACGCATATGACATAAATCTGAAAATATACATACATACGTATGTTTGTTATTGGCTTTTGTTTCCATAGTTTCAAAGTATGCATTGGCAAAAATTTAAACATCTTTTACAACTGACATAAATTAATTAATAATTTAAATTTTACGAGTCGTGCGAGTCGTATGGCGAGCGGAGCGAAGCATTACCTGGAATTAACCTTTTATAGAATTTTGAATTGTTTAGCGAGTGAAGCGAAGCACTTTATAGGCGAGTCGTATGGCGAGCGGAGCGAAGCATTACATGGAATTAACCTTTTATAGAATTTTGAATTGGTTAGCGAGCGAAGCGAAGCACTTTATTCTTTCGCCTATTCTCAATCCCATATGACTTAAAATTGGCTAAACTATTTTCAGCTTTATTAGTAAATCGTATGGCGAGCGGAGCCAGGCATTACATTGAATTAACCTTTTATAGAATTTTGAACTGCTTAGCGAACGAAGCGAAGCATTTTATTCTCGCGCCTGTTCTCAATCCCATATGATTTAAAATTGGCTAAACTATTTTCTGCTTTATTAGTAAATATTGATTTGATTGTATCAAAACGATAAGAAAAAATTAATTCAATCAATTATAACTACTGAGCCACAGCAACGCGTGGCCGGGTCAGCTAGTAATTTATAAAAGCTTGAGGCGGTATCATTAATTATTCCTGTTCTGGATATAAGTGTAGCTATTTTACTTTTTAGTAGTTACCAAATTTAATTAACCGCCTCAAGCATTTATAAATTATGTTGCATATTGCTTCAAACTTCACTCAAAAGTTATTTTATTTTTTTTAGCCCATTTTTAAATAAAAGCTTTTTCTTAAAAAATATTTTTTTTTACTTTAATTTATTTTCTACTTTTTAGTCTGATCACAATTAATTTCAAAAAAAATTAAAGAAGTAATTTACCCTAATCAGACATAACTATGGAAACAAAAAATTGCAATGTAAAATCAATGGACAATATTTGACAATTCCAAATGTCAAAACGTTGCATAGGACTAAAAACCAACAAGTTTGGTTTGGGGCGAATTAGAGAAAAATTAATTATACAATATTGCATTGTCATCAAGGTTAGACACGTATGCAAAATTTGAAACCTCTAGCTCAATTAGAACCTGTCCAAATTTTGATTCCAGGATTTGATCTAAACCAACATACTAATATAGCAAGTTTAATAAAAGCTTTTAAAAAGCTAACAGCGCAGTTATAAGAATTTCTGTTTTTGAAACCTGCTCAGGGTGAGGGATTGGGGCAAGTAACTGATAACGGATTGATATTTATGAGTAACAGACAAAAAAACGTCAATGAAGAAAACCATTCCGCTCAAGAATTTCAAAGAATTAAAATTTATTTTAAGATTTTAGGCGTAGAATGCAGATGCGTGAATTGTTAAGGAAAGTTGCAAGAAATAAAGTTATTCCAAATTGAAATTTCAACAAAGTATCGATATAAAATGTTTCAAAATCCTACCTCCTCCGGTCCCCCCAGGAGGGAAAGTCTATATTTCAAGTCACATCAACCAAATGGGAAATCATTTTGAAATAGATTGACTGTCGATTAAAGGTACCGATGTTATACGAATAACGACTTCTGCATAAGTTGTAAAATTCAAATTTTTTTCAGTTTTGATAAGGAAAATAAAAATGGAGCTCACTACCTCTAAAATTGAATCCTATGAAGTCAGATTGTCTGAAATTTCTTATATATGTTCAAGAAGATAACTTACCTACACTTTTTTTCACTTATTATTACACGAGAGGTTTGTATTTTTTCAAATAAATTTGTGTCTGTCTAATGAAAATTTGTTGCCTCGCAATTTAACGAGAAGAATTGTCAACTAACAAAAACGCGACAGCGAAGCTGAAGCCTTTTTGGGTTGACAGTTCTTCGAGTTAAATTGCTTTTAGGCAAGAAATCTGAGTTGCAGAGAAAACAAATTTATTCAGAAAAAATATAAAACTCAAGTGTAATACGGTAAGACAATTTAACGAATAAAATAAATTGGTACAATTCATATTATTATTTAATACATTGTTACTATGGTTCTGAAATCAGTTAAATTTACCAATACGAATTTTTGTTTCATTTCTATCGTATTTACTTGATATGAATGACCAATGAAATGTTTTGTACTACTTTTTTCGCTGTAAAAAACTATCCGAACATTTTTTCCATGGAAAAAACTATAATATTTTTATGGGACTTGATACACATGAGTTAAATTGTCATAAGAAAATAAATTTGACTATAGTTGCTATTATATTTCTCAGTTTATGTTTTGTCATTACATAGATTAGGGAAACCCCTAGTAGTCTAAAGGTTTTGAGATGTTTCTTCGGGGCCCTTAAGAACGTAAAAGAGAGAACATGCAGATAATTTCAAAAACTCTTTGTCATTTGAAATAGTAACGTTTCTTAGAAAGAAAGAAATAACAAGCATATTTCTTTATTGTATGTTCCAATAATGTAAACGTGTTTAGAATTAGTAATATTTTCGTCAGCTAACATAATATGTACACTATACATTTTATAAAACATTTCTGACTATGAACTTACACTCACGTTCAGTTTAAGTTTCTATACCTGCGTACACAGTTCAAATGTAATTGTTACATACATTTTCTAATAACTCGATCACAACGAGGCGTTAAGTAATAAATAGTAGATCAGTAGAACGCATAAATATGACAATCAAAAAGTAAGAAAATTTTCTGCGCTGCTTGAAAATTCATTAAAACATGGATATATTTCACAATTAAATTTCAGGCAGTATTCTAGTCTAGAAATTCGAAAAAATGAATTTTTTTCATATTTTCAAAGTTCGGAATAGGCCTCTAAAAGGATTTGGGGCAATTCGAATTATTTTTAGAGTTATGGTTATTTTTTCCCTGTGTACTGTGTATCATTTCAGTGTTAAATTCAAATTTTTAATATAAATTACCACTACTACTAGTTTATTCGATAGGGTTGACATGATATTTCAAGTTCTAATGCATCGATTTACTTGAAATTTGGTACAGACCTTCTTAATACTATCAAAATTGGCCAGACGTAGGGTTTTTTTTCTTTATTTTTATAAAATTTCCAAAGCTGAAAAAAGGAGGCGAAAAATGATTTATTTTAAATGGACGCCATTTTGTGAAAAAATTTATTTTTTCATATCAGCTACGTCCGGCTAATTCTACATCCTTGTTTATTAAGAATTAACTAAAAATTTTATATTTCAAATAACCAGGAGGGTTAGAATCACGTCTAGCAGGACACACCTTTTTTTTGAGTCCCCACTTTCTGTACCGATTTCAATTTTGAATTTTTTTTTTTTAAATTTTTACACATTTTAATAATTTTTAAATATCGATAAAAAACTGGTCAAAAAATAGATATTAAAACTGTTTACTAATTTTTTTTTTTTAAATTTTTATTACGCCCGTAAAATCACCTCAAAATCGACCATCTAGACTAGAATACATACCCCCTTAAAGCTGTAGTGTAAAAGCTTGTGGTCAACGACGCAACAAAAAAACTAACCAGTAACCTGTTTAAATTTGAATTCGGTTCCTGTTCTTTTATATGCTGCTACGTAGTTTAAAATAATACTAAAACACTGGTTTTAAGGGGCTTATTTACTTTTATAAATATACATAAAAAAATACCTGTATTCAATAAATAATATATACTCATAAGTCGCCTTCAAAAATATTCATCGTTATAAAAATTTGTTATAAAAAAGTTCACTGACACAAACACATACAGTGATATTTCACTTCAAAAGCTGCAATTTCCTTTTAAGCCTGTGGATGCGAATAAGGAACGTGGTAATAAAACGAATAACCCTGAATGGAAAACGAACGTATAGTGATAAAAGATAGACTATGTAGGTACTCCGAGGGTGTAGGTACTGGCTTATCTTTCAACGCTGACATTAAAGAAAAAACGAAAATGTTTGATTAAAAATTCACGACAAATTAATTCAGATTACTGCCGCACGTTTTTCTAGAGACAGGCGGGCAGGCCAAGTTTGCTTTATCTTCGCACAAATAATTTTTATTTTCACTTTTTTAGAAAAACCAAATATAAAATGCTTGTGTGTGGGTAAAAGTAAATAAAGTGAATATACCTATTTAAAATCGTTACAACACATACATACATATCGCGCGTACTCTTTCTCAACCTCGTATCTGAAAAGTGCCAATTTTTGAAGAAACAAATAAAACGTATTTAAATCTGTGTTTTCATCATTATGAACTTAAGATTTATGCTAATTACACCCTTTGATGTTGGCTACCTACATATATAAATATATATAGGCAGCGTGCGAAGTATATGGTAGGGACAATTAAATCAATTGCAGCGTGAGTAGTGGAAAAAACAAGCATTAATACGGGCTCATATGTGTTTATAGTATAATAAAAAATATTTATATTTATATATCACTTTGATTATAAGCGCAGTTGCAACTAATATGTCATTCCTTATTTATCTGTCAACAGTATTAACGTCTACACGTCAATCCATAAATACAGAATTAAAAACATTTGATGTATTTTAACTCACATAGTCACATGAAATAATGTTTCATAAGGAGTTAAAGTTATTGATGTTTGTCTTATGACTCTACATTAAACTAAATGACTTATGCCAGCATTTCTTAATTCTCGAATTTCCCTGACTTCACCGGCACCAGCAACTTTTTCCTCTGCATAGTCCGAGGTTGGAAGGAAATACTGTCTTGATAATTATATCCATAATAACGTCGAAAATTGTTTAATTACTTTTTTAATATAACTGTTAAACTTCATCCAGTATTTTATTGTTCAAACTGAACAAATCAAATTGTTCAAATTTATTTATAAAAAAAAAATTAATTTATTATAAATAGCAAACATTTGTATTCAGATTTTACGGTTTGTTTAAAAATATTTTAAATTTATTTATTTCCACGGTTACCATTATTTATATTCGTTAAGGAGCCCGGAAAAATGTATATTAATAGATGTCGTTGCCATCACGCACCCTGCCTATAGATAAGTATATATATAACTACAATATTTAATGTTTTCTGGGTGTCCTAAAACATGCAGTTTTTTTATATACGAGGTTGAGAAATAGTACGCGCGATATTTATTTAATTTAAGAGGTGGGCTAATGAGATAGGTCATATCAGTTGTAAGAGAGGGATAAAGGGACTTGAAACAATATTTATTAAAACGAATTTTAAGGTAAATAAAAATAATTTTGATTCTACGCGTAATATGTACAGATTTATTTGTGGTACTGGTAGGTATGTACATGCGTTGGAATCAGTCTTGCCAACTTTTAAATTTTTAACAATTGGGCATCAAAATTATTTCTGGCAAGGGAGTTGTTTTGTTGGGATGAAAATTTTTTGTACCGTTAAAAAATGGTTTAAGAACTGTAAACATGTGGAACTTCGTTTTACCTTTCTTGTAATGTAGGTATTATAAAATATTCTTTTTGAATTACAGTAGAACTTCGAATAATCGTCACTCGATTATCCGTCAGTTTCTGTTATCCGCAAGCGCCTAATAAAAAATGGAATCTCTACCATGAGGCATATCAACCTAGTTTTCAAACGCATACATAATCCCACAGGAAAAAAATATTTTATTAAAATAAAGAATATATAAATTTACCCTTTTTGGAATATACAAACAATCACTTAGGTCGAAAATTCCAAAAGAAATTGTTTCGTTTAACAAGCATAATATTCTGCTAAGCTGTGTTTCCTACCGTATGCTTAACAACTTAAAACATCCTTTCTTCATAATTACAACATTATAAATTTGTTTTAAATTCCCATTTAAGCAGTCGTTTACTTACATATTTTAACAAGAATAACAGAATGACACCTTTACCAAAATTCTAATAATAGCAATAAATACATATTTTTGCCTCAAAACTAGTAGTAAAATTAATTTATTTAGAAGAAAATTTTGTTATGTTATCCGTTTAATTCGATTGACCGTGATGATTAATCGAAATTCTACTGTATTTTAGATTTTTCATTTTGTAAACTGTATTTTAGATTTTTCTGTTTACTGTATTTTAGATTTTTCATTTTGTATTTGGAGATAAGGTGGAGGGAACAGTATTTATTCGTACATTTTTGGGAACAACTCAAAAACTAAGGCAGCTTAAAATTAAAAGAAAGTAGTTTCGAAATGTGAAAACAAAATTCTTTCGTATGATATCCTACTTGATCTTGGTATCCCACATTTTCGTCTCGGAGAAGTGCAGGTGAACGATTTCTATTAGTGTGCAAAATTTTAATTCAATATCAATGGCAATTAAAAAAAATGACTATCAGATACGAACGGACGGATATTTAAGTCTCGCCATAAGGGTTTCCTTTCTAGTTTCTTTACGGAACCCTAAAAAAAATATTTTATTTATATTAAATAAATACTTCTAATCATAAAATAATAATTAAACATAGAAAAAATTAAAGTATACGTCAATGTCGAATTACGCTTTGGTGGAAAACGATAGAGGTGCACAAAACTATAAGGGATCCGAATATTTTCCAAACCCTAATATTAAAAATTGAAACTTGATTTTTTTTAAAGCTCAGAGGTGTATTGAAAAAAATACAATATGAAAATATGAGAAATAATATCAAAGAAAGAAATGAAAACGCCACACCAATAATGAATACTTACATACAAAGCCACAAATACCTATAAGTAAACGCAAAGTTTGTGAGCGATCAAAGTCCACTTTACAGTACTCCGTTAAATAAATGAAAGTAAGGGTCTGCACCATTAAAAAAATCGTATTTATAAATTCTAAATGAAATGTATTCAGTTTTATTGAACTACCTAATGCAATCATAAAATCTAACTTTGTAATGTTGCTGTTACAGTAGCCATCCAATGGTACTTACTCCGATTTTACGTAGTGACGTCAGCGATTTAGTGGGGTTCTCCTCTCAAAAATATGTTGTTGTTTGTCTGTGTTAGTGAAAATTTATGTACCACGCCAGAGTCAGGGCCGTAGGTAATATTGTCTGAGGGTCTCGTAGCCTTTAAAAATTTTAAAATTTCACTGCAGATATATATGCACATATTCTGTATACGTAATATGCAAAATGCAAATGCCAAATGAGTAACGTAAAATTCTAGAATATTCTAATCATTAACTAGCTGAGATATCAAAAAACAGACTTCAACGTTCAATTGGTAATTAAAAATGAGATTAAACAGTATAGATTAACAAAAGTTCTAGAATATTCTATTTGTCATCTAGCAAAGATATTGAAAAATCAATTGTACCATTTAATTGTCCATATTGAAAAAGAGGTAAAATACACATTTTGACAAATGTTCTGGAATATTCTATTCGTCAGCTAGCAAAGATATTCAAAAACAGTGGTCGCCATTGAATTGGCTACCAAAAAAGACACCAAATAACACATTTTAAGAAATGTTTTAGAATATTCTATTTGTCAACCAACAAAGATATTGGAAAATTTACGACTAATAGAATATTCTAGAACATTTATCAAAATGTGCTATTCCGTCTTTTATTCGCTGACCAATTAAATTGTGCAACCGATTTTTCGGTATCTTTATTAGTTGACGAATAGAATATTCTAGAATTTTTGTCAAAATGCGCTGCTTAATTTAACTTTTAGTGCCCAATTCTATAGTGAAGTTTGTTTTTTGGTATCTTTGCTAGTTCACAAGTAGAATATTCTAGAATTTTTGTCAGATTCCGCTATTTGGCGTCTTTTATGCTGATGAATGCGATAGTGAAGTTGATTTTTCGACAGTTTTCTAAAAGTCGTCACTCATATACATTAGTATGACATTCGATTTCCTTTGTCTACACAACCGAATTTCAGGCGTAAATTGTCTCTTAAGATAAAATTGTTTTAAATAAATTCAGATAAATAATATTTACCAACCCCCGAAACAAAAGTTTACCGACGCCCCTGATCTTTCGATTTTACGTACTTCCCCTTAAATTTGCACCGACCACTACGTAAAATTGGATTTGTGGTGTATCATGAATTTCTTAATATTATTTATTTAATTTAAAATTACTTATTTAAGTAGGTATATCGTTGTATTACTATATATAAATAAGCAAACTATTTCAAGATCTATTACTTTCTTTTACAACGTAATATATTTTTATACATTGTATATATAGTGCAATATTACCTGTGTGAGAGGTGTAAAAACTAATAGTGGGAGTTTAGATATAATTACTCTATATCCATCTTTATTGCAAAAGTATTTTATCCTCTTAATGTAACAAAATATCATATTCCTTACTAATAATATATCTTTCCTTTTTGTTGGACTTTGATACCTGAAGAATTCTGTGTTAACTTATATATAAATATAATAATAGGTACACTTTCATGCAATAGTGAATAGACAAATAACAACGTAATGAATACTCACATCAACATCCATTTCTGGTAGATCAGGCAATTTAAACACTTTGATGTTTGGTAATTCCTTTGGGATATATCTGAAGAACTCTTGACGGCCCTTATACCACTTGACCGTATACAGTGGTTCATTTTCAAGATCGTACTGACAGTACAACGTTACGGTATCGCCGGGCGTTACGGCTGGTGGAATTTTCACACTGACATCCTTAAGACCGTTGACACCTGCGAGCAAAAGAATATTATCATGATGAGAGTGTCGGTTATTGTTATATTAATTTCAAATGATATATTTTTTTAAAAGAAATTTTTACTCATTTTTTATTTAGAGAAAAGAAAAAAATCTGTACGAATTTTTTTTCTAATTATTTTCATTAGTATATCAGAGGCGGTGTTAGCACTTTTATTTTGGGTAGTCCGGAATTTTTCGGAATTAAATTAAATATTACGTGATTGAGGTTGTAAGTTGCATATTACACACGAGGGAAAAAGTTACGCAAGAGCCGCGCAGCGGCGAGCGCGTAATTGCGCGAGTGTGTAATATGCCTTAAAACCGAGTTACGTACTATACTTTATCTACGATTAACATGAAATTCACAATAAACGACAAAAATTGGTACAAATCGACAAATACCAATACACTAAAAATATGTAGTACTAGCATTTGCCCGCGGCTTCGCCCGCGTGAAATTTGAAATTATGGCATCTAGTTAAAACATACAAAGTGTACTTTCACCACGTCGCTATTGCCCGTCGAGTAGGTACTGTTACTTTTTTCGTTGGAATTTTCCCGCAGAAATACAATATTTCCCCCGGGTAAAAAACAGACTATAACATTCCTTTAACAACATGCCAAATTCAAATGAAATCAATGATTTTTTTTTATACTGTTTTAAATATATATTTCCCACGGGAATAAGACTTTCCACGGGAGTTAGATATTATCCCGGGATAGAAAGTAGTCAGTGTCCTTTCTCATCGTCTCTGTAAACAATATGCAAAGTTTAAAATCAATCATGCTTTTTTTTAATAGTCAGTTGTTATTTCATTGTTTCGTTTTAAATACATTTTCCCTCGGGAATGAGATATTTTATCGGGATAAAAAATAACCTATGTTTATCGCTGTATATCGTCATATTTGTCTATCATCATTTTTTGTTTCATTTAAAATATATTTTTCCACAGGAATGAAATTTCCCACGGGAAATTTCTCGGGGTATAAAGTAGTTTGTGTCCTTTCTCATCCGTTCTGTTAGCAATATACAAAGTTTGAAATCATTTATCCGTTTTTTAATAGTCAGCTGTTTTAGCTGTTTCTAGCATTTAATGCATTTTCCCTCGGGAATGAATTATTTTCCCAAGATGAAAAGTAGCCTATAACCGTCTCTGGCCCGCAAGCAACGTCTGTGCAAAATTTCAAGTTGATTGGTTAAGCTGTTGAGGCGTGAAAGCCAGTCAAACAAACAAACAAACAAACAAACTCACTTTCGCATTTATAATATTAATAAGGATTTGAAATTCATTAAAAACAAACGTAAACAATCAGTCGCTAGGTAAAATTTTTGTACAGATTCTAACATAATATGTATCATATGTATCATGTATATCACTGTATAATTGGCGACGCAAAGATTCTCACTCACGCCTCTGGTGGTAAAATTAGAACTAGCATCAAGTAAAAATATGCGTATACGATTACTGGGCGATATAAAACCTAGTAATCTGCGCATAATTTGTATAGTACATTTTTCTATCGACAATTAAACGTATACAAAAATTTTTACTTGATACAGCTTCTAATTTAAAAAACCAGGAGCGCTCGCGTAATTTTTGCGTCGCCAATATATAATAATTATAAGAATTAATACAAGTGTAGTAGGCGTTGTTATTTTTAGCATACATGCGTGTAAAGGATCATTTTTTGAACAGCTGGATATGTGACTGTAGGTAAAACGTAGCTCACTTAGATAGTATTTTGTACAATAAACATGCAATTTCATGGTAGTCGTAGATAAATGTAGTTTATACAGGGCCGGATCTATCCTAAGTGGCGCCCCTGTAGAAGAAAATAAAAAACAAGTGACGAGCAAAAAAAAACGTCACATCCCTAATTTTTTTGCCCTCCTAAATCACTTTCTGGCGCCCCCCAAATCGTGCAGCCCGGGGCACGTGCCCCCCCCCCCTCGATCCGGCCCTGAATTTATATGTATAATTTTTCTTGAGGCTGTACGTTTTTTACTGCATTATTTTAAAATTGAACAAAACGTAGTTTTAAGTAACATTTACAAGCCATTTGAGTGAATTATATACCAGGAATTAATTAGGAAGATTTATAAATTACTGAACCTGATAAATTTGAAGAAATTTGATATACGCAAAGTTTTAGATTTCATTTCAGATATGTAATAACCAAAATGTTCACCAGTTAATTATTGACTAAATATTCAGTAGACTGAGATGAATTCCTTCTTCAAAGTTTTAGTTTTTGGTCAGAAATTTTCTTATTGAATTTCCTTTATGATTTGGAGTTATTTTTTGTAACCTACATTTTTAACGACATAATTTGGTTAAAAAAATGTTATTATTTATTACAGGTAACCCCCAAAGAACAGGAGATTCGAAGAACACGGGTTCTTTCCCCCGAATTACACGGTTTCAAACTACACGATTTTCGAATAATTCTTTTGAAAGAAATAAAAGACATATATTATTTGATATAAAATTACAGTAGAGCACCAGTTTTGTCAAGAAAAAGTAGTCTCCAAAATTGATGCTTTTTGACCAGGGGCGATTCAGAAATATCGTAAGATTATGTTTTGAATTAAAATTGTTTTTTTTTTTTTTTTTTTCTTTTAAATATTAATAAAAGAAAAAAAGAAGTGAAGAATTAAAAATTATTTATCTCAGAAAATATTTTTTTCATTTGTCGTTTTATTAATTTGCTTTAAAATGATTTTGTTTACATTTTATATATGATAAAAACCGCCACAGGACGGAATACATATAGATTAACATTCTATGTACAACAATTAAAATCCACAATCCCACGCTTTGAGGTCTGTTGTTGTTTGTCACTACCATTACCGGTAAATTTATTTGTTTTTTTTTTGATAAAATCATGCGTCATGGTCTATTGCAAATGGATTTCATATTTATGTACTTGACAGTTTTGATGCAACTTTCCAAAAGCGATGTTGACTAATTTGTTGCTCTCAAAAAATTTCCAAAACTGATCTTTCCATTATCGGTGCTATACTGTATTCCCAAATATGTCATATAATACGCAAATTTTTTTTAATTTCACACTTGAAACAGAATAGCATTTTTGTAGTTTCGAGCAACACGGTTTCAAACAACATGGAACCAATTAATCGTGTTCTTCGGGGGTTACTTGTATCAGGTACTTAAAAGAAAGTACTTGGAGACATTAAACTTGGACTTTTCTGTCAACAGCGTCCTATCGGACGATACTCCGACTTCCTCTTTTCTGATATAAAGGAGAACGACCTTTGCAAGGATAATATCTATATTATTTACCATTATTGTATATAATATTATTTATTGCTTTTTGTTAATTTGAATTTTGTGGATCAATTTCATGTTTGAAAATTGTTTATCATTAATTTATAGTGATTCAACCAACCATATTCTACTTATGGGTAAAATTTATAGGTATGTTCCTTTCTCATGTTGTTACATATATACATCGCTATAGATATAAATACGGGTTAAATAAAATATATTATAGCTTTCATCTTTGCTTACGTGCGCATTTTTAGTTTACCATCTCCTACTATAGCTCCGGCTCTTGCTTCATTTTTATTATTTTTCAAAACTATAAAAATAAATATAATAAATACGATTTAAATTTCAATTTGCAAAAATAAAATATTTTATGCTACTTTATGCTGCTTTTATACGCCATTTAATGACATTGTAAAACGTAAATAATGATCATTTAAAAAATGAGCATGTACCAACTCGCTGCCCCTCTAAACCTATCCAGGCGGTAACAGTCTTATTGCAGTTGAATAGTGTTGAATGGTACAATATACCATACGTATATGTACGTAGGGGTACCTATTTCGGATTCAATGTCGAATTTTATTTTCATTTAAAGAATTTTTATAGTTAATAAAAATAAAAATGACTTGATGAAAATTGTTCCATGAAAATGGTATGTGTCGAAGTAGATAATGAAAAATTGAACGAGTCATCAAATAAGACATTCATGCAAAATTATGTAGACTCATTTCATTTCAGTTCAATATAATGGACAAAGGGGGATTTTACTGACACATACATAATATAGAAAATTCTATTTGTCAAGTAATGAATTACGAGCATTTTACATTTTAAAACTTATCAGACGGTATAATTCGCTTTTGTCGACGTGAGCTCTTAAAAAACCTTTTTTAATTTATGTTTATCAACCCCGGCGGGCCTTTTATTTGGGAATTTAATTATAAAAGTGAATAAAACACTGAAGAGTCTATACAATATACACAAATGAATTTCCAGTTTTTCGAGGTTTCGAGCATCGGACATGTCTGACTGAAGAACCCATCCAACCACCATCCGACGGTTTAGGACTTACAGTGTTTTCATCAAATTTCATAAAAATCGTATCTATCATATCAAAACGTAAATTTCTGTCATAGACCCGGGCTCAAATCGCACCATGACAATGGCTGTGTTGGCCGAAATTTCCATTCTAGAAATTCGCTAAAATGTATTTATGTTTTGAGATGTGATATGATCCAATTGAAATGTAGAATTATGTTAACTAGTAATTATTGTACCTAATATAAAAGAATTATTAATATTATTGATTATTTTTTCAGTGCTGAAATGTTATTTATTATTAGGTACCGGGTTTCTTCGGACAGGTCAGGACCGTACTTATTTCAATAAAATTTTGCAACTAAATTACATTAAATTATGCACATTTGAATGAATATAATTGGTCAAAAATTACATTTCACCATTTTTCACCATTTAGAATACTAACAGCATTTTTTATTTGACGAAAGTAAGGAAAATTCAAAAAATCGGAAAAAATTTTTGTAAAATATATTGAAAAGTTGTTGAATATTTAGACAGTCCACTATAATAGCTAAGACGTACGTATTTACTAAGATTTTTTATTATTGAAAAACAAATTTTTAACAAGCAACTATACTTCCATCTCTCAAAATTGAAAACAATAAAAAAAGATGAATTTATTTAATTTAAATGGCATGTCACATAAATCACATACATAATATAAATAAAAATACTTTTGATAGTCAATTAAAATTACAGTGGCACTTTTCAATTGTGCAGGTAATAAATAAAAGAAAAAAAGGATGTTTACATAAAATACGTATAAATAATATTTTGATACACATATGTATGTGTGTGTATGTAACTTGTGTACGTTGTTTTTATGAAAATATTTTGAACTTTTAGTCACATTGAGTGCAATATGTATACCTGCATATGCTAAAGACGAAACTGTCTGATCCGAAAGAAATCCGATACCTGTTTATTATTTATTAATTCAAGCCTTTTATTAGGCCTTCGAAGAAGAGCCTTATAATTTTGGTCTATCATAAAAATTTGAAAAAGAGGGGGAATCGGTAATAATAATAATAAAATTTAAGAAAATAATTAATGAGTTGCACATGCATATACTAGAGGGGTCACTGTCCTTAAAAAAAAATAAATAAATAAAAACCAGCCAAAAATCATAAATTAACACTTTCACCGTTATATGTGACGAATACTTAAAGAAAAAATGACTACAGCAATTTTGCGTTTTCATAAAAGAAAGCTATTTTTTTTTTTGGCATCAATTATATTGTGCTCTACGTTAGTTTTTTTGTTGTATATTAGCTCTATCGACGTTCTGTCGGTAATGTCACATCGTATTTAAAGTTAATACCTACCATACCTACGGTGTTATTATGTAAACAAATGTCAAGTTAACAAATAACAACATAACCTTAATAAAATTAGTTCTGTGAAAGGTGAAAATTTCAGTAATATTTTCTTTAAAATAGAGAAAAATAGTTTCAAAATGCCTAAAATAACTGAAACAAAAACCGTTGTAGAAATAATGGATCTTGACTCAAGTAAGTAGACTAAATAGATATGATTTTTTAAATTTATTTTAATGAATTTTTATTTTATTTTCAGTTGATGATGACAGAGAAGATGAAATTACAGAAGATTTTAACGTAAACTTAATGTAAATATAAATATAAATATAAAGGTTTAGATGACTATAATATTGAAATAATGGAAACATTAGGAGTGGAAGTCATCAGGAAAAAATAAAATGAAAGATTAATTTAATTTAAAAATTGCGCAACCGGTTTCGGAAGAGCTAGTGCTTCCGTCTTCAGGCGTATTCCTTTAATAAAAATAAAAACAATATATAAAAATACAGTGCATATTTATGAAATTAATAGTAAACAAATAGTTGTCAAAAAACATGCAATTACTTACATGGAAAAAAATTATAAAATAATATCACAAAAAGGTATTTTTTATGAAATTAAAATTTAAAATTAAAAACTTAAAAACATTGTTGTATAAAAGAAAAATTATTTGTTCGATAATTACATTGTGAATTAATTTTTTTAGAAAAAAATATAAAATTCAGTTACAGTGTTGGCAAACAAAATGACAACGTGCGAAAAAAGTTGGCGGTTTATATATGTTTCGGCAAGGTATTGGGCGCGAATTTGTTGAAGGTGTGACTGTATTGGCTGTCAAGTTCAGACGAGTCCGTGGCAAGGTTGGCGTTGGGATGTATGGAACATATCCAGCAATGTTCTAGAAAGAATCTTTTTCTAGAATGTGCTTCTGTTTGTATTACTGTGGGGTTTTCAAAATCAAAACGATGGTTGTTGTGCCATGAATGTTGTGCTAGGCCGGAGCTAGTGTCGCCACGTTGGACATTCCGACGATGCTGATCAAGTCTGTGCGATAGTTTTTGTTTGGTGTTACCCACATAGGCCGCATCACAATCCCGACAACGGATCATATAAACCACATTTTGACGGTTGCTTGTGGAGGTTGAGGGTTTTAAATTTGAATAAAAATTTTTTAGGTTTGTGGAATATTGGAAAGCTGGGTGGAGACTAAAAGGTTTCAAGATTTTTTTAATATTTTCTGTCCGGGTGCTGTCCGGTAAAAGGAAGAGAAAAATAATGTTTGTTGAGCGTGTTCTGCTTAATGGAGTTTTCGGAACAATTATTGAAAAGTCTATGAGTCAATTTTTTGGTAATATTCAGTATTAATTTTCTGGGGTAGTTATTAAGCGTTAAAATATGTTGAGCATTTTTCAGCGCACGAGGACGGTGAAGATGGTGACTCAATCTGAGGGATCTATTTATCAAATTTGAAGCTACGTTGTATTTTAATTGTGAAGTGTGAACTGAGTGATAATTTAGGATACGGGAGGAAACATAAGGCTTTCTATACCACATTGAAGAAAGAAGATTTTGTTTTTTGAAAATAAGTGTATCGAGAAATGTTAGTTGATTATTGTTTTCTAATTCTATTGTAAATTTTAGGTTATGGTGAAAATTGTGATGTGAAAATTTTAGGTTATGATTTTGTGGACCATGTACTTCATAATTTTAACAATTTTCACCATAACCTAAAATGTGGAGCTTTTTTTCAAAACGCTGTAAATGCTAAATCTTTTTTTTTTTAGTAAAATAGATCTCCACATACTTGAATTAAATTTCTATAGTTTGGTAAAGTAATATTAAACAAAACGTTGTATTTCACATTTATTTTCTTTAAATATATTAGGTGTTTTTTTTTTCAAAATGCTGCATGTTAATGTTAATGTATACGCCCCTCCCTATCTTCTGATCTAATATTTACTTGTATTCATTAGTTTTCAAAACGCTGTAAGTATTATTATTTAACCATATATTTAACCATATTTTTTTTCAAAATGCTGTAATTTCACAGCTTTTTTTTCAAAATGCTTTCACAAAAAAACTACTTTTTTAAAAAATTTTCTTGCAATACTAACATTTTAAATGCTTTTAAATGCAATTAAAAGGTTAGTCTTGCATAAAATTGTAAAAAAGAAATGCATTGTGTTACACAGTGTCGTGTGTCCTAGGGATGTCGTTTTTTAATCGAGAAATCGATTAATCGGAAGTATGAAAACCGATTTTTAATCGATTATTGATTTTGAGATCGATTCACACATCGATTTTTATTTTATGGAAATCGCGAAACGATTTTTTTTTTAAAACATAAATTGCTTTTTTATTTATACGTTGCTATTTATTTATTAATTTAAATTTAAATCTATTATCGGTACAACGATTACTAAATTTTAAGCATCACACGCATCAAATGCATATAATCAAATCTCTATGCATCAAATCAAATTGTCAAAATTGACAACTGTACCATGTACAAAACAAAGTTTAAGCGGGAAATTTAAAAAAAGAAATTATAATTCTTTTTTTATCCCTTAATCTATAAAAAAAACTTTGTATGCAATTAAATAAAAAAAAACTTCTCAACATTTAGTACAATTTAGATAATATTTATACAATTAGCATTTTTATATATGAAAATAAAAATTGTCAACTTTGCTGTGATGTGATTCATCTCTATACCATAGAATAAAATTCTAAAAAAATGTTGGTAATTAAGTATGTACAGTTGTACACGCTTAACACTTTCAGTCCCATGGCTTCGGCATCCGAAACCAAACAAAACATCCTCAGAGGCCGACCGCGATCAATATTTAGAATAATAAACACAATACTTAAAAATATTTATAAAAAAGATTTTATGTTATTCTAATAAAAATAATTTATTACTATGTACCGGACACTTTTCATTTTTTTACATATAAATTACATAACATGTTTTATTATCAAAATATCTAGGCTGCATCTTTTCTTTATAAATAATATTTATATCCACATATGTATGTATGTGTGTATTGTATGTTTGTATGTACACATATATATGTATTTTATCAAAATAATAATAAATTAATAACTATGTACTCATATTTGGACCTGTCTAACACATACATGTTGAATCATTTAGTGTTCTGTGGAATCATTTTATGTACTTGTTTACATAAAATTTGTTGAAAAATATTGTCGGCTTCCGGGGAAGTTTACTGTGAAAGTGCTCGGGCCTCATAGTGTTAATATTTTTCTTCTTAAAAGACTTTGAAAGTTCATCTTTCTGAATTATAAATTTTTACTTAAAAATTACCGCAACTTTTGCAACAGCAAATTTGAATCGATCTCTTAGAATCGATTTTGAATACAATCGATAATTTAAGTATCGATTCTTTTGTTGGCAATTACAAATCGATTCAAAAATCGATTTTTTTTTAAAAAAACGACATCCCTAGTGTGTCCGTAATGGAACACGACCATTTTATAACTAGGCGAGGAAACACCGTATGTACGAATAACTCGGATTACAGTAAAATGGGACACATTGTACTGTATATTAAAATTAACGTTTTGAAGAAATTTAATTAAATTGAAATATTTTTATTAAAAATTAATGCGAGAATGTAACAATACTTATGTAAGTGTATAAATATTCTGTGTGATAATAATAAAAGTGTTCTGTGTTCAGAATTAAGAATTTTTTTAAGTATGTACCTACATGCATTATCATACAAAATCATAACCATAGCTTTGATACGTAAATTAAACGTACATACTTAATTATTTTTTTAAAAGAATTGTGTTGTTGTTGGTAGTGTGTGGTAGTGTGTACATACATACTTATTGATTTGATACATACAAACCATACATACTTATTGGTTTGAACCATAGAACATAAGAAGGAATACAACTATCTCTTTTCTGCAATCACTTATGGGCAGGTATGTGCATTTTACAGAACTATGTTGCCATTCACTTAGTAGCTATCAATGGGTTTGTTTCAATTGTTGTCATATTGTTATACACGGTGTACGTGGTATACGTACCTCACGTACATGATGCATGCCACATGCAATACACCCATACACACTCCGCGTGCACATATATGACATAGTGGTGCGGTACTTTCTGTCCTTTGGCGTTACACTGGTTTCAGTAGTATAGAGATACTACCATAGAGTAATAGAGACAACATATCTATCTCTACACTACTGGAACCAGTGTAACATGTAAAGCGGGTTCTACACGATGCTACGAACGTTCCTTCCAACATTCGATCGAACGTTTGAGGCAATTAAGTTCGATAGTTGGTGCGACGAATGTATCTGCTACACGGTGAGTCGAATGTTTGATCCAATACGAATGATAATGTGTTGGTACTCAGTGGACAACGCTGTTATCTGTCTGATGTTATCTCTAATGTTATACACTGATGTTGTCTCTCTTCACATGAACGAGTCGTGCGCAACCAACGAACGCAACCAACACTGACCTTCAAACGTTCGAAGCATCCCTTTGACTCGGTGCAAGAATACCGACATCGAACGGGACACGACCAAATGCGAACCTTTGACGCTCGACATTGGACACTCGTAGGTTCGAACAACGGCTACACGATGCTATGAACCATCCAACGTCGAATGTTGGAAGGTGTTCGTAGCATCGTGTAGCAGCGGCTTTAGAGATAGACTATATTTTGTATACGTGCACTTGGTTGGTACTTGTGTCTAACAAGGAGCGGACATGTACTCTTTGAGATTAAATTTTATTTAAATATTTTAATAAGTTTTAAGGCGTTTAATAATCTTGGAGTGGCTTTAAAAGTTGTTTAATGAGATTCTCTATAATAATATTACTAGTGTAGATCGTGAAAATTGTGGAAATGGAAATTAAAAGTGTTCAAGAAATATTGTCTAAGGCCCGGGATACACGAGACACCAAAATGTCGACACAAATGTCAGACATAAATTTCTTTACTGTTCACACTTCAACAAATTTTTTGTGTCTGGATAGTGTCTGTACATAAATGTACGCAACATGTGTCTGAGCTGTTCACACGAAAATCGAATTTTAATCGATAACCTTCCCAGTGAATAACCTTAAAATGACAATATGTCAAGTAACATATGTATATGATACACATGAAAAAAGTGTAATAAACTTGTAATAAAATTATTTTTTAAACACTTGCGAATGAAATAAAATCATAAATATTGTAGAATGTTATTTAGTTATTTTTCTGTATTGACAAATTCACAAGTGTACTATGTACAAAATGATAAATTTTAGGCGGGGAATTTAAAAAAAAAAATTATAATTCTTTCTTTATCCTCCAATCTATAAAAAACGTCGTATACAATTAAATAAAAACTTCTCAACACTTAGTATAATTTAGATAATATTTATCAATTAACATTTTTATATTGAATGGAAACAAAAGTTATCAACTTTGTTGTGATGTAATTCATTTCTATACCATAAAGTAAAATTCTAAAAAATATGTTGGTAATTATGTACATTTAATTATGTACCATGAATCTATCTCTCTTCTGCGAGTGTATGAAAAAATGTCAAACCGATTTAAAAATTTATCGCAGTTGTTACGAAACTTTTATTTTTTTGGCTAATTTCTATCGTTGACCTGAACCAACCCATTTATTTCCCGTAGTATCGCTGTTGGAACGAGCCTCACATGCGTTCCATTGAATACACGCATATCGACCCACATACCGTACTTAAGCGGGTTCTACACGATGCTACGAACGTTCCTTCCAACATTCGATCGAACGTTTGAGGCAATTAAGTTCGATAGTTGGTGCGACGAATGTATCTGCTACACGGTGAGTCGAATGTTTGATCCAATACGAATGATAATGTGTTGGTACTCAGTGGACAACGCTGTTATCTATCTGATGTTATCTCTAATGTTATACACTGATGTTGTCTCTCTTCACATGAACGAGTCGTGCGCAACCAACGAACACAACCAACATTGACCTTCAAACGTTCGAAGCATCCCTTTGACTCGGTGCAAGAATACCGACATCGAACGGGACACGACCAAATGCGAACGTTTGACGCTCGACATTGGACACTCGTAGGTTCGAACAACGACTACACGATGCTATGAACCATCCAACGTCGAATGTTGGAAGGTGTTCGTAGCATCGTGTAGCAGCGGCTTTATATTGTACCGTTGCACGCGTTGCACTAAATACATTTTGTACCTATATTATATGATGTCCAACAGGTCCAGCAGTGTTGTTGTCAGTGTTTGTCAAACCTATGGTCAAACCTAAATTGACGTTTTAAGTAAAGTTTGGTTAGTTAATTGCCGAATAAAATTATCGTTTTGTGTAGTAAATCAAGGTTTTATCGAGTTACTCTTCTTCTAAATACATTTTGAAGTGCTTTCCGTGTAGTTTGAGTGTTTTTCTCGACTTTCGAATAGTGTCAATTGCCGATAGTGTTTGTTTGAAAACCACTGTATTAAAGAAAATCATTTGCTATCTTCAAATCGAAACTTTTAAAAATGCATTTCGATACAGAATTATTTCTTGATTTTCTCGTTCATTTTTTAATATCATCACTGCCGAGTTACAGGCTGATTGTTTAAAGCCTGCATGATTAATTGCCGATCTCTATATGTTCTCCGCTGGTGAGTTTATTTTCTTATTGTTATATTTCGTAAACTAAAATACTCGTGTTTCTTTCAGAGGACATCATTTTTTTTCTTTATCTTTCTTCTTTTTCTTCATTCATTCTATTTTGGATTTTCGAGCATTTTTCGAGATTATTATTTTTATCTCTCCGAGATTTTCTACATTTTGATCTTTTGGAATCTTACCGCATTTTCTACAATTTTTCGATTCGATTTCGCCTTTCATGGATTGGATTTAACGCTGATTTGGAATCATTGATTTATATGCTGGATTACCGATTATTTACCGCCAATAAAGTTGTATTCTGCATCGTTTTGGTTAACGCTGCCGAATTATCAATTTGAAACACTGATCTATTCCCGAGGATTCCGCTTAACTTCCCGTGGATCCACGTGTAGCCGACAGGTTGTGGCCTGCAACGAACCGATTGATCGTTTTGGTGTGAAACTGGTACCGCATAACTGAATTACCGCATCTTTAGTACATCCGGACTCCAATGTTTCGAGATGAATTCCGTATAAAATACAAGTAAATCACCCATAACAAAGGGAGGTAACAAAATTTAAGTTTTCCGACACTTAAGCGTCTTTTTATTAAAAGAAACATTAATTGTATGAGTAACATTACATTTACCGTTATGCTTCAATTTATAAAGCATTTTTGAAGATTTATTTATTTTTTTTTTTTGAGAATACTTAACTTGTATTATTATTAATATTACCGAACTTTATGATGTCAAAAACATTGTGAAAATTCAAGAACGTTCTTAAATTTATTTACCTGAAAATTTGTATTAAAAGATCTGAAATTACTTATTGGTGAAAATATTATAAGGTTCAAGTACACATTATTAACTTCCGTCTAACTCAACTTTCGGTCCTGTATGTATTTAGTTTATTAATAAACTTAATTTAACCGTAGTGACGAATTACTTAACGCCCTTTACTCTCGTTTCAGAAGTGGTTTTACCCGTCTTGCATTCTGGGGTAAAGCTGAAGTCAATAGAATGCATGGCGCCCTGATTTTCCCGCTATCGTTACCGTACCGTTTACGAAATTTAGACCCCCCCCGTATGTTACTGCCGACTGAGTCCGAAGCCGCGTTGCCGTACCGATGATGTAATAATTTTTACGTCATGCAGTGTTTACACCTATGCGATTTTACCAGAATATGCACTCAAATTACGGCGTTGGGGTAATCGTAGTTGTTAAAATTAAGCCAATTTTTCTAATTTTCGCGTTCGATATCTCGAAACGAAGTGAGATATCGATTTTTTTATTCTTTAAAAAGTGTTTATTTTGGTCTATTTTATCGAAATATGCACTCAAAAGTTCATACAAACGCAGACACACAAAATGATAAAAAAAAATGTGAAAAAATTGAATTTTGTCAAATTTTAAAAGTTTCCCAGCCTTTCCATTATCGATATCGAATTGTGTTTCGCTGGTATCTATGATTTAGGGTAACAAAATATTTTAAAATAATGAAAAAAATTCGTCAAGTCCTCTGAGAAGGCCTAACTTAGTGCGTGTCAAAAAACACGCACTTGACGAATTTTATTAATGTTCAATAATGTTCAACAATAATCATAATAGTATTTCATATTGTTTATTTGATTTACATAACTAAATAAATATGTTTCAGCGTATGCCATTCAGTTCGCTATGTTTATTTATAAATGATAATTAATATAACTCAAACAATCGAAAGTCAATATTGGATAACTGTGTAGAACCGGTTTAATTTAGGTTTCCATTTATGTGTATTGCATACCGTAATAGTATATTGTGCAATAAGTGCGGGAAATTGTCGATTTCCCACGAAAACTACGTTCGTGCGCTCATTCGGTTGAGGCAATCGACAATCCCGCACGAGTTGCACATACTATTTTTTCTATTATAATCACTATTTTTATTACTTTTTAAAATAATATTTTTAAGTGTTCGTCTTTTTTTTCTGAATTAATTATCGTTTAAATTACTTTGTTGGTGGTTTCTATAGAAATAATTATGAAATATTTATTAAATGAAAAATTAAGAGGCGGCTTTGCGTGTTTTGATTAAATTTTACGTGTTTTATTGTCAATTTGCGTGTGGAAAGTTACTTTGCGCACGCAAAAAAATGTATGCGGGAAGAGTACAGTGGGCAAACAGCTATTTTACGTACAGAAATATGTGCGCCAAGTTAGTACACTGATTTCTCGTTTTAAGCAACATCAAAATTGAAATAGAATCATATGCCTTACTCTTTTTATGTATTTTACGAATTTTATTATCTAAAAAGAGTAAGATATATGATTCTATTTCTAGTTGCTTACAACGAGAAATCAGTGTACTTCTCCCACATGAGTAATAAAAAATCATATACATGCAGCTATATTAACAAGCAGCTCCATTATAAAATTTATGAATATACTCGTATGTATGTAGAAGCAACAGAAAAAACTAAAGCGAACCACTGCTCATAATAAATTGTATATATATTTTTGAATCGTTTTCCTAGAAATGTTTAATTAAATTTAAATTCAGTTATTTATGAAATTGTAGTATCGACAGAAAATCAGGTGAGATAAACGTGAAAACGTATTTTAAAATGGCTTAGTTTAATTCACTTTTAAGGTAGGTAACGTGTGGTAAGGTTGACATTAAGTGTTTGTGAACATTATCAAGTATGGCGAACTTTTATTCCTATTTAAACATATTTAACTCAGCGTTAACGTTAAGCTAAACTGAAACTTGAATATTCGATTTCCTTTGGTATGTAGTTACACAATGATTGAAAATTTATGATATTGGATCGGCTGGATTTTGAACCCAGAATTCTTGATTACTATCGCCTTGCCACTGGGCTACCGAGCCCTTATAATCAGGGCCGGACCTAGAGTTATAAGGAGGGGGGAGGGTAAATTTTCCTGATGGCGCCCCTCGCAGCAAAAAAATTTTGACCTGGATGATGACAAAAGTCACCTGGACCCTATCATAAATCGGCACCATTGACTTTTTTTTTTTTTTTTTGGTCATCACTTACTTACAAATTCACTTTAACCCTATCATGAATTCTTACTATTCACGTTTTTTTTTTTTTTTGCTCATCACTTGCTCCAGGACTATTGACCTTATCATAAATTACGACTGTCGACTTTTTTTTTTGCTCTTCACTTCAAAAATTTTTTAAATTTTGTTCCGCCCAAAAAAGTTTCACCATTTTCGCGCCCCTCAAATTACGTTTTTGGCGCCCCTAAAATCATCCAGGGGGGGTACGTGCCCCCGCTGCCCCCCCTAGATTCGGCCCTGCTTATAATTATTGATTTTATGAGGGTTCATACAATGATATAAATATGATTGGTATTGTCGGCGATGTTCGTTTTATTTTCGTTTTGAAATTATTTTAGATTCGGTTTATTTTTTTAAAATTAACTTTGTAATAGTATAGTAATCACTCGCTATACTGGTAAAAAAATTACGAGTAGATATTAATTACTTTATATTTTACTACAACGTCAATACAGTTACTAATTGGACTTTCTATCGGGAGTAGATAGCCCTTTAACTCTGTAACAACCCCCTTTATATTTAGGAAAAAAAAAAGATTTTTGAGCAGTTTTGAAACGCGAGGCAACATTCCTAACGCTGCGTTATTTATCAATATTCAAGGGTCATCAGCCATTCTTTTGAAACATACCCTTTGCAGTAAAAAGGGTGCATACTAGTTCGCTCCCGCGGTCAGATTTTAATCTTATCTTAAAAAAGGGTCGTAGCTGAGTTCGCTCCTGACTTGTTATCTCATAAGAAAAAAAATAGAAGTTATTGTTTTTCTATAAATTTTAAATACCAAACAGATAGACAAATGTGTACACAATATTTGTACTGAATATAAAATACATAACATTATTAGTTTTAATGCTAGAGATATGTTACGGACGCAACAAAAAAGTACTTTTTTGTCACGTCCGTAACGCAAACTTTATTAGTTCTAGCATTAAAACTAATAATGTTATGTATTTTATATTCAGTACATATATTGTGTACACATTTGTCTATCTGCTTAGTATTGAAAATTTATAAGAAAAAAATAACTTCTATTTTTTTTCTTATGAAAAAGCGTTTAAGGTGCGAGAAAATGTCATGTCCGTAACAAAAGAATGGCTGTCGTACAAAATTATTTTTAAATCGGATTTTAAAAACTATTCGAATACAGAGATTAAAAATTAAATAAACTCCTGAAAACTAAAAAACAATAATATAATAAATTGAAAATAAAATCATATTTATAAAGTTGTTTTTACAGTATTTTACATTTTAATTATTATACAGAATTTCCATACATTTAATTCAATTCAAAAATAAAATATATTAGCTCCGTCCGAATCCAAATTGTGAGATGTAGTGATTATTTTATAATAAAGTTGTATGTAACAAACTTTTTAAATAATAAAATTTTATTATTATAGATATTAGAAGTTTGTCCTGAAATAATTTAGAATATATGTATGTACATACACGTAATGTATAAGTAGGATATAGCCATGGTTGGAAAAAGGGTTGCCTTATAATAAATGTTTTTATTAATATGCATATATTATAATACACGACTACAGGTTCAGTGTGCTCTACAAATGAATAAGTAAAGGCTCCGGCTATACCGACAACTGCGATAGGGACGGGTTACTATTAGATGGAAATATGTTGTTAAAATTTCATTTGGAAATTATAAAATGTAATTAATATAAAGTCATGCTAATTTTAAACGTATCATATGTGTAGTTTTTTTAAGTTTAACATATTGTTATAAATAAGTCAGATTTACAAACTAGAAAATATTTTTATGAGATTTATAGATTCGACGAAATTGTGGGTAATACCTACTGATTGGACCAAAATTAGCGTTGGATTTTGTTTTTTATATGCCTAAATTGCTCGCAACTTGTTCTATTGAAATTAGCAATTGAAGGGTACAGGGGAAAAACGATCAGAGTCACAAAAAGCTAAAAATGCCAAAATCCATGCAGTTATATTAGCAGTATACAGAATATTGACCCCGTTCTAACATTACACGTGAAAATCGAACATAGTCCGTGATATGCAGGGGAAGAACCATTTTTTTTACTGAAAAATGCGCATATAATACATAATTCGATGTCAAATTTCGCGAAAACGGCTAGCCGTCTATTTACTACTGGCATGGCGTGTTCTAGCTTACTACATTAGCAATAACCACCAAAAGTTTGAACCAGATCCTATGCGTGGTTTTCAGGCAAAAAATTTTTATGTTGAAAAATGCGCCTATAATAACATGATTCACACTTTAAAAACGCTCCCTTGAAAATTTACTTTTTGTGACTCTGATCGTTTTTCCCCTGTACCCTTCAATTGCTCCAGTAGAAATTTTATTTAATTATTTTTAACAAAAAATATTTTTTCCGTATTTTAGTCATCAAAATCTGGTCAAATAATCTTGTCAATTAGTTTTCCTGAATATTAATTAAAATATATTAAAATATAAATATTTATAATGACCCAACTATTAAAACATATATAGGGAATCAGACCTACCTTCTGTACGTCATTTGCATATATTGCATTGGAAGATATTAATTTACATAAAACAGTATATTAACAAAAATTTTGAAAAATTTTGATAATCGAAATACCAAAAAAAATTATCAATTATTAAATAATTACATTTTTGGCGGAACAATTATTCGTCTTAATGCAGCAATTTGGAAGTAATTTAGCCACAAAAAAAACCTTTGAAATTAAAAATTAGTCACTCAAATGATTGGTATTTCCCCTTGCCCAAATTTTCATAATAATAAATAATCAGCTGATTAACATTTCTAACACTTCTCTTTATCCAAATTTTACCGGCGCGTTAATTTAAAGTCAATATTCAAAATGGGCTTGTCCATGGTCAATATTTCGAAAACGAGAAGAGATCGTTTTTTTCATTCTTGAAAAAGTATTTATACATTGAAATAGACATATATAATGACCAGGAAATCATTATCGTGACGATAGAAATGTCGCCACCTTCGTAAAAAATTGAAAATTTTAGAAAAGATCTCTTACCTAAAAATATAGAAGAACTAGTTAAAAACGAAATACCTATACTAGAGAATAAATTGAAGAATTTTTCAAAATTCATGAAAATGTTACCATGGAAATATTCGTATCTACTTTTAATATTTTCGATAATTTTTAATTTATTGAGAACAAGAGTTACTTTCTTTCAGTACACGTGTAAAGTTTCTGTTATTAAAATATTAAGTCTATAATCGGGAAATGACCAGAAAAATTTAAATTTTATCATTAACTAATTTAGGTTTGATGTCTTAACATTCTATTAATATTAGTGTTAATACCTAAAGAAAAAACGCTTGGTATGTCTAATTCTACTCGTAGATAATAATACACAATTTGTAATGAATAATAAATGTGAGAAATTCTTTTCAGCCGCCGTCTCTCATCCGAAAATGGCATAAAAAATAAATGAATTTCTTACTTTTTTTTTAAATGTCAAAAAATAGTGCAATATAATCATAAAAAATGGACAGGATTCATCGTTTTAGAACATACTGTTTAGTTGCAATCAGCATGTTCCTTGTGAGTATTAATTCTTAAATGTGTGCCTCTAAATAAACCATCGATTGTAGTCGACTGAATCTTAATCAACATTGAAGTGAAAAAATTTTATTTTGAAGGTTATTCTGGTGCTGACAACTGGATGTCAAATTTGTGTTATTGTCGGTACATTAGTTACTTCAGAGGAAGAATTTGCATTACGCGGTATGGAGCGATACCAAGTTTTAGGTATAAAAGACTTCAGATGATAATAATAGGATTCAATATCTATTCTTGATATACCTACTATTATATCTGTAAAAGAGACTTGAAATACTTATATGTCTTTTATTTTACCTTGAAAACTGTGAAAAGCTCTATTTACTTAAGAACCCTACCTTGTTGTGTGTCGAGCGCGTACTTGAGCAATTTTTATTAATTTTTCCTTAATATCTAGAAAAGTTTTCAGAATAATTTCATTAATTTGCAGCGATTAGAAGATGGATGTTATTCCTGTTAATTAATTCCCTTATTAATTTAATATTTACAAGCCTTGGTGTTTATGGAATCTCTGAAGTGAGCAAAAGCGTCTTGCAAATGGAAGGGGACAGGATAAGAACTCATATTTGATTTATATACGAGCAAAAATTGTTTTACTGTGTCGGATTTACAGTGCTCATTCCCTATAGTTCTGCAAAGTGAAACGAAGGAAATAACTTTTCCAAGAAATGTTGTATCCCCACCCAAGATCAATCGCTAAATTTGAATTTCATAATTACGTTTAGATCCCCGTAAAATTTTACATGACTATGCTCCTTTGAATATTTTTTGACAATCTTTGTTTCCAATAAACAAAGCAAATTGTTTTAATGATTTATATTTAACTGTTGCAGTAGAACAATGCAAGTAGTAATGGCTGCTTCCGCAAATCAATTTACAAACTTAATATGGGCTACTAAAAAAATTTTAAAGTCTCTCTGAATAGATAATTTTTCGCTTACCTTATATAAATAAAACGAACTTTTTGGTTTTTATAAAGTAAATATTATTATAATTGGTGGTAAAATAGGGTAAGGTTCGATCGTAAAACTTAGGAAGCGGAACTATAGAGTACGTGCACTGTATATGACTTAGCGCAGTTATCTTTTCTTCATGTTCTTTTCTTGTACCTTTCAATTGTAAATAAGTATTATTTTCGAATATATATATATATTAACAAAAAATTTTCCCTTGTAGAAAAAAGTGGCATTTCTGTTTGCTTTTATTGCTTATATGATATTTACGTTCGTTTTTAAAATTATTATTGGAATGAGGGAAGCGTATAAACTCATTGTGATGCATAATAATCCACAAGGAATGAAAATCCTACTTACGATAATTGTAGCCGAAAGTAAGTATTTATATGTTTCAAAATGGAATTGTATAATTCTTTAAATCTGTATATCAACTAACCGCCAAATATCTAAAATTTCTTTCCACATCTCATTTAAGTAAAAATATTAGTAGCTCCACTTACATATTTGTACACAGAGAGAAAATTCATATAAAAATTACTACAATCGACGTGTAAAAGGCAAACATATTCAATTTTGTACGGTCAAAATATAAAAATTATAATTAATCATAGAAAATTTAAAGGATAGAATGTTCTTTCCGTAATATTAGCTCCGTAAAATTTGTAAAACAGCACAGTAAAAAGTTCCATTGCCGACAAAAAAATATTTTTTAATTGTTTTTCTTACAAAAATTACCATGCTGCATTAAAATAGAAGAATAGTAGAAAAGAAGAAAAGAAGCTAATAGTAGAAAGAAAGAAAGAGAAGGTATCAACACTGTCACATAGCGAGGCAAGCTGCAGAAGCTATCAACACAATCATATATGAAGGTCACATAGCCAGACTGGTGGTGTTGCAAGTAGCTGGTCACCACTGCTGGTGTAGTGTTGTGTCGTGCCGAAGCAGTGCTCATTAGAATGTGTTACAGGACGGATGGTCATCGTTTAATTCATCATTTTGTTACTTCACTATCTTCAGTATTAGAATATATTGTTGCAGTATTAGAATATATTGTTTACAGGTTTGAATACGTATATTGTTCCTGAGTGCGTACAGCCCAAGCAACATAAGGTTGCGGATCAGATGCGCAAATGAAAGAGTACGACAACAAGAATTAAACCATAACATGTATGCATAAGAGTGTGATAAAAGTTGTGTTAGCACATTAAATTTTACCATGCTATAATATATTTTTTACTTTGGTCGTCGATCGCGCACGCATTATAAGAGAGCATGGTAATTTTTCTGAAATTTTATCTACAAAAATTATATGATTTTTCTCTCCGTGTAGGTATATTTTTTGACCCTCATCGTCGATTCTAGAAATGTATGTTTTTACTCTATATCTATATTTCGGAATCAACTTCAAATTTTTGATATTTTCACTAAAATTCAAAAACTAATTTAACATTGACTGCCTTATGGATTTGAGGAAAAATTCCCGTTTTTTTTTCTTGGGTTAAAAAAATCGATAAAATTTTAAATACCTACTTATTAAATTGTGATTTTTCAAAATCAGTTCACCGAAGTTTTTAGAATAACTAACATGATATTTAACGAACCAGTGGATCGATTTCAATCAGTATAATAGCTCTTTTTGTGCAGACTCAAATCCACTGTTGCAAAAATTAAAATCCTATAAAATTTTAATAAAAAAAATCAAAAACACATACTGTTTATCCTAAACTTGGGAATATTGCCTTAATTTTGATAATTAGATACAAAGAAAGATACATTTGAAACGATAAATCTCACAAACCCGTCAGTAACCGAAAAATATTAAAAACTGCATTTGAAGAATAATTTTCGTACAAAATAAAATGTTCTTATTTCCAGTATTGCAAAGCGTGATGATGTATCTAGTAATCACTTACACAATGGAATTGGTTTCGATAAAAAAATGAAAAAGATGGTAATTTAGTATAAATATGTTCCAGATAATCATTAAATATTATTATATTGTAAATAATTTTTGTATTTTAATTTTTTTTTAATCGAAAATGTTTGATATGAGAAGAGTTGTTTATTTATTTAGATTAAAATATATTAATTGTATATATTGTTCCTGTTTCTAATCATAATACATATCAATATATTTGTAACTAGCCGTACCCGTGACGTTGTTCACGCGAAACGTTGAGCAGTTTCTTTTTCCAATTTGTAGTTTCTTGCAACACAAAATGCATTAAATTGTCTCCAGATTGACAGTTGTGTATTTATTGTATTTTTCGGTACACAATTAGCAACATTTTCTTTGATTTTAGATTCAGAAAAATTTCCAAACCGATAGTACAATATTCAACTTATTTACATTTTGTTACTATAGTTATGAAATTATGAAATACCGTAAAACCGTCTAGACCCGGACACTTTGCACCAATTTTCAAAGTAAGTAGTTTCTACATTAACCTGGTACAGTAAACATTTGTTCTTGACGTCATTAGAGAGAGAAAAACATCCTCTAAACAGCTGTACACTGAGAAAAAAAAATATCGTTGGCCATATATGACTAAATAATTTAGTTCGGTTAACTTATATGTAGGTTATTTTGACTATACGGTGAGAAAAAAATATTTTATCGCCATATATGACTAAATAATTTAGTTCGGTTAACTTATATGTAGGTTATTTTGACTATACCTTTTTCTCAGTGTACCAATAAAAACTACGGATTTCAACTTTTACTATCTCATTTTACAGGATTATTATTCTCCAGTTTGAAAGAAATGTGTGTCTAACTTAGCCATGTAATTTTCGTCATAATTGTCATATTGTTTTAATTTTGATATGTATGTGTTCAGAATTTTATCACGCATCATTTAATGATGTTTGAAGTTGTATTCGATATATATATATATATATATATATATATATATATATATATATATATATATATATATATATATATATATATATATATATATATATATATATATATATGTAAATACATGCTATATACATACATCTGTTTAGACCCGGCCACATCAATTTATTACACTATGGCCGCGATTCGCACTGGCTGTAACTTCCACTATCCATACGTTATATTCCCGCCAGAATTACGCGGATTATGCCTTCTTCTCGTGGCATGTTTACTTCATAGAGAGGCATACTATGTATTGACCCCTCTCTCTTCCCAAAAAATATTTTGAAGCCTTTGACAGGTTCAAAGACTTCAGACGATATAAAACACTGGCCTAACCCCGACGGGAGAGGATAGTTTGCATGTTATTACATTATTTAAGTAAGTGTCTCAAGACGGATTTGGGGTGTAGGCCAGGACACTTACTAATTATTTTTTATTTTTTTTATTTTTACTTACAATGAAACAAATTGGTCAGGGATATAACAAATAATATACGCTCTTTCTAATGGTAATACTTTTATTGGTGATATCTATGAAGGAAACATGTATAAACATAAAATTATACCAAAAAATGTAAAAAAGTGTCCAGGTCTAGACGGTTTTACGGAATGTAAATTTACGTAATGTGTGTACATGCTCAAAATGGTTTTTCCGTTTTTCCATGGGAATGAGACATTTTTGTGAAATAAAAAGTACCTTAGATGTTGATCCAGATAAAAATTTATAATCACACCAAATTTCATTAAAATTCGTCCAGTAGTTTTTATTTAATGTGTGTACAATGTACATGCTCAAAATAATTTTTCCATTTTCCCGTGGGAATAAGACAATTTCCCGAAATGAAAATTATCTTAGATGTTGACCCAGGTAAATATCATCAAGGGTTCGGTCTCGCCTCACGTTCCCTAACATTTGAAGGAGTTCCGTTTCTGTTTATCCATTTTTAGGCTTTATATTTAACACGTTTCTATTTTGTTCACGAGATATTTTAAAAATATTATAATTTTTATAATACTATGGAATTGAATTACCCAATTAAATAGGTGTACCTACATACAGTATTCATTATTACATTTTACTAAATAATTCATATTTAGTATAAAATATAGAAATTTTGATTAATAATAAAATTTGTTTTTATCACTTGTTTCTAAATTTCATACAAAAACCCAATAATCCCAATGGATTATTGGGATTCGGTTTATTAATTAATATACATTACATCAGGCAACACAATAATATATACCTACTATATGTATAGTTTTTAGGATTTCGTAGAACATCTATCTACGAAATTCTTATGTCGCCGCACTTTCCACAGAATAGTCCTCTGTCAACTCGCACTTCACGAACATTTTATTTTTCTAATGACATAAGCTCTCGCTTGCATGCAGTAATGAGGGTTTATTTATAATAATAAAAAAAACATATTTAAACCAGTAATATATTCGAATTTATTGCTAGTTATTTAATAATTTAACTCATATTCATTAATTTTTACATTCATTCGTCTTTTTGTTATTTTAAAAGCATTTTTTTAATTATCGGAATGTAAAGTAAATGAAAAAAAAATATTGGCACCCATGGTTGTCATATGAAATGGATATTTATGTATAATTTACAGAATACTTCAATATTCTTTTCTCTTTCTCTGTTGTTTATAAACATGTGTATATATACATCTCTTTTTATCAGATTTATCTTAATTCAAAAGGATATTTTGATTTCAGAACAGCTAGTGTCATCTCTGTTCGAATTTATAAACTATAATACAGGCGATTTCAAAAGATTAACATATTTTTTTATATTTTTTCAAATAAATTTATATTTTACAGTTAATTACGGGTAAATTGACTATTCATACATGTGTCAGTATGTATTATAAAAGAGAAATAAATTAAGTTTAGAGAAAAGAGAAATAAATTAAAAATAAAAATAATTTTATTCGGAGATTAAACTGACAGATTTGTATCATAGAGATATAATTTGTTCATATTTTCTCTATTTTATTTTTAGTTTACAAGTTTTGGTTAAAAAGCCACGTGTGATTTAAATATACATATTCGAATTTTACTTTTGTAAACAGTTTGTTTTAAAAAAATTTATCACAGGCTTGAAATTGTTTAAAATAAAATTTGAATTCTTAGGTATTGTTATTAATTACTGATTATAAAAACGTGGTAAGTAAAATGATATATTTTACATATATTATTATTTTTTCATTTATTTTGTACTAGGTATAACTTTAGAAATAAAAATGTCATCTATATCTCCGGGTTAATTCTGTGAGCAGAATCTATTTCATCTGATTGGTCAACATCAGAAGACGAGGTAAAAAACATTTGCATTCCTCGGGCACGTCAATGTATTCTACGAAGTTGAATTTAAAATGCGTTTTCGTTTGACAAAAGCTGTTCGCTTCACAAAAATTCAGTTATCAGGTGACTAAAATGCAGAAACATTTAGAAATACAAAATGTTATTTTTCAATAAATGTTTAGGTTGTGTGCGGTACACAATTAAAAATTATGAACGTGGTTGCACGCTGGTCAGGTTCCACTCACGACAGCCACATTTTTGATGCATCGTTAATTAAAGCCCAATTCGAAAATAATGAATTTAATAATAAATATCTGTTAGGAAATAGTGCATACGCTTACAGACGATATTTATTGGCCCCGCTTTTACGCCCAAGGGAGCTACCAGTTAGCTGTTGTGCAAGACATTTCCATCCCCATGTCCCAGATGTCAGTAAGCCGAAGTATAGACAGGGTTACGAGGGCAATCAATGATGTAATATGTCCGCGGAAAATTAACTTTTCTTTGGCGCCAAGGGAAATTGCAAATGCTAGGGCAAGGTATGTATAATTTAAAGAATTTACCACTCGGTTATAAACTTTTCATTTGTTTGAATTGATAAATATTTGCATTTTTGTAGATTTTATGAAAAATACGGATTTCCCGGGGTAATTGCTGTAATTGATGGTACACACGTCGCTATTAATGCACCACTAGCGAGTCATACTGTATTCCCGGAGCATATTATATTAGGGTGTGCCAAAAAAAGTTTTTTTCTCGCTCTCCGCTCAAAATATCGTAGGATATGTCTAAACAAACATCCTCACCAAAGAGCAGCTCAAAATTCCAATTTTTAGAGGTGCATCATCGAACCTAAAGTTTTCCCATTTAAATAACACAGAAAAAACGATTTTTTATATTATTTACTCCTGCAAACTATGAAGAAATTATTTTTCCATAAAATGAATCAAAGCACCTTATTAAGCATTAAATTGTGGACAAAAAATTTCATTGAGTCAAATTTCTATCACCAATATTTCACTTTCTACAGAGCCTTAAAATTTAAGTTTCTTGAAATTTTACTTTTTTTACATTTTTAAGCTAAACTATTAAAGATAGGACAAAAAGTTAAATGACAGTTTTGTAATCCAACTGACACTTTACAAAAAAGTTCCTTACAAATTTTTCGTATTACAAGTAGTTACAAAGTTACAGACCCTCAAAGTTTATTTTACTTATTTTTCTCCAGAAAGGAAATTCAGCTATTACAGCTGGTGTCATGAAAAATCTGAACCTAAGATTATGACAGAAACTTGTTTTGAGACCTCGAGAAACCAAAAATGACCTTCATTAAAATTTCTTTTCGATGGTGTAAAAAAAAATTGAAAAATTTTTGAAATTTCGCCAATTTTTGCAAAAAGCACTAAAAATGGCGAAAAATGGCCAAAATTTTGACTTCCAAAAATCGGACATATATATCCAAATTTTAATGAAGGTCATTTTTGGTTTCTCGAGGTCTCAAATAAGTTTTTCATTCTTATTCGCTCCAACATATTTTTAACGAAAATGTTATTTCACTATTTTTTTAAAAAATTTTTTTATTATACATTCCAACAAAACCAAAACTAAAAAATTTAAAAAAATTTTGTTATCAAATTCAATATTATTGTTAAAACAATATTAGTCATTTAGAAATACTACATTGTAAATAATTATTTGTATTTGTAGCCACTGGAGAAGGTATAAAATATATCGAAAAATTTTTGGAACAAAATAAAGAAACAATTTATTCTACGGAAGAAAGTCGGAGTATTATTTCTAATCCTTCATCTCCTTGGATAAATTAGTAATAAATTATTTGGGAACTTAGGTTTAAAAAATTTTCAAATAATATTTAAGCAATTTATTGTTTACTAAAATAAACGTTAAATAACATTTTCTTTTTTTCAAAAAATAAATATACATAAACCAGAGAATAAACTGCATACATATTTGACATTTCAAATTACATATACATGAATATATATATATATATATATATATATATATATATATATATATATATATATATATATATATATATATATATATAGGGCCAATTCGTATCGGCGTAAGCCAAAGTCCCTTGTTCTTATTTTTAATCACATTACACTTGTTTTGAAGCGCACTTGGCTTGCTTTTGAGATATTTGTATACTCCTATCTCACTTTCCATGTTCTAGACCAGGGGTGGCCAACCCAAATGATCTTGCGGGCCACTTTGGAAGCACATCATAATTCCACGGGCCGCATACAAAATGATATGTTCCCATATATTATGTATTTTTTTAATACATTGGTTTTCACTACCTTGGTCATTATAAAATAAATATATTTTGTATAAGTGTGATGAATCTTGCGGGCCAAAAAAAGTTCAAGGTGGGCCATATGCGGCCCGCGGGGCGCGGGTTGGCGACCCCTGTTCTAGACTTTCTAGAGAGAAGGTTCAAGTATTAACGTTCAGTATACATCGTATACTGTATACGATGTATACCGAACGTTAATACTTGACCCTTCTCTCTATAACCTGGAAAGTGAGACAGGAATATACAAATATCTCAAAAGCAAGCCAAGTGCGCTTCAAAACAAGTGTAATGTGATTAAAAATAAAAGCAAGCGACTTTGGCTTACGCCGATATGAAATGGCCCATTTCAAAGGTTTGTTGTAAAATTCTTGTAATTTTAAAAATATATAGGTAACTATAACTATACGGGTTATATAATACATAATAATTATTTAAGAATATTTTTGTTCCAATTTTTTTTCCTTATCTTTTATTTATAAGAGATATAAAATTTATTATAGGGATTCTATATAAATGTAGAGTCCCTATAATAAAAATAGAGTCGTGACATGTCAGCCATTTTCTATCCGAAACAAAGCGGAAAGCTTCAAAATTAATTATCACATATTTGAGTAAATGTTTTTGAATACATAATTATTGTTAATAAGTTATGAATTTATGAACAATTAAAAAATTTTAATTTAATTATTCTTTCTAGGTTAAACTAAATGATTTTTGTCAATATTTAATTTATTTCCAATTTATTTTACGCAAACTTGGGACAGAAAATACCGGAACCAATCAGCATTCCGCACACATGTCACGACTCTAATGCTCTAATGTAGAGTGCCTACAATAAATAGAGTGGTGACATGTGTGCTGAATGCTGATTGATTCCGGCATATTCTATCCAAAGTTTGCGTAAAATACATTGGAAATAAATTAAATGTTAACAAAAACCATTTAGTTTAATTTAGAAAGAATAATTAAATTAAAAATTTTTAATTGTTCATTAATTCATAACTTATTATGGTTCATTTCACTTAAATTTAACCATGCTTCATCACTTTGAATTTAAATAATTTCCGTTTTCTTGCTTTATCTCTTTCATTATTGCATTTACGTAAATTTTAGATTTGCAGTTTGTTTTTAGAAAAGAATAAAAGATTGATTTGCTTCGAATATAAGAATTATTTAATTTTTTAACGATAACTCATGATCAGTTGTATTTGAAATGAGGTATAACAATAATTATGCACTCAAAAATACTTACTCAAACATCTGATAATTAATTTTGAAGCTTCCCGCTCTGTTTTGGATAGAACATGGACGACATGTCACGACTCTATTTATTATAGGGACTCTACTCTAATGTAGATTATACTGCCATCTAGTATATAATAGCAAAATAACACTCAGTCGGTAATTCTATCTTTTATTTAATAACTAATAAGTAATAACGGTGCCGCAACTAAATAATTGTGGACAAATAACCGCAACCAAATAACCGTGGACAAAATAACTGAATGACAAGATAAACTTAGACAAAATAACTGTGGACAAAATAACCGAACGGCAAAATAACCGAACAACCAAATAAACATCGTTAATTATTCTTTTGAGTTAGGGTACATGCGGCTGTGATATGACTAAGATTTTCTTTGCTCCCAATATAGAAAAGATGGCTAAATTGCATTAGACCTTAGATGTTGGTATTTAAACTATTGCATTTAAAAACGAACGTTAATGGGTGAAAACTATTGTATTTAAAAAGCTAAGCTTGGGAAACATTATTTTGAAAAATCAAATAGTAGATGATATAATACCCCTGTCGCAGCATCCTGCATAACATAGCGAATTTCTGTTTATAATAATTAGTTTTTCTCGGAAACTAATTGACATAGAACAATAGCTTAAAGAGCTTTTTTTTTGTAATTTTTTCTCCTCTTTTAAAAGGTGTAAATAAATTTAGCAAAAATTTTTGAATAAGTGAAAATTTTGGCAAAAAACTAATTTTTTACAAGATCAAAAACCATGTTCCTGGCATCCGACGTGTCTGGCTGAAGAACTCATCCAAGGGTTTGGGACTTCCAATGTTTTCACCAAATTTCGTAAATATTAGATACTTCGTTCGAGAGTTATCGCGCGGACACATATATACATATCGCGCCTTTTCTGTCCCAATCTCGTATCTGAATAGTCCCAAGTTTTGGACACACAAAAAAACGTATTTAAATCTGTGTTTTCATCACAATGAACTTAAGATTTATGCTAATTACACCCTTTGATGTTGGCTACCTATATATTATATAAATATATACAGATAAGTATATATATATATATATATATATATATATATATATATATATATATATATATAAATCCAGTATATAATATGTTTTTTGTATGTAATTTTTGATATACGAGGTTCGGACGGACAACGCGCGATATGTATATATATATATATATATATATATATATATATATATATATATATATATATATATATATATATATATATATATATATATATATATATATATATATATATGCAAATTTTAGTGAATCGGTTTCTAGGGACCTTAAAACAAATTTCTGCCATAGTCCCGGGTTCAAGTCGCGTCATGATAGTGGCTATAATAGCTGAATTCCATTTTGGAAATTCGCTAAAAACTAGGTAGTAAGATTAGAAGTTAGTTAGGTTAAGGATATAAGTTTTTTTTTCAAATTTTAGGTAGATGATATAAAAACTAGGTGGTGAGGTTAGTTAAGGTTAGGTTAGTTTATTTTTGCATATATGTAGTATACATATATAGCCAAATGGATATGAAAAAAACGTCCCAATATCACGGTGCAGATTTGGAAGTATTTTGTTCGTTTTTCGCAAATGCGACTTTTTAATATGAACCAATCTGAACAGTAAACACGGTCAACACTAATTGATGCATCTGCGCAAAACAACTGAAGTGCCTCTACCCAATGTCTATCCGTCTCACTTCATCGGAACCACTGCCTCTTATAGGGATTGGCCATATAGTTATAATACATATATGTATTTTTGACAATATGCTTCGACTTTGATATAAAAACTAATTATGTTAAGGTTATAGATGGTGACGTTAGTTAAGGTTATGCTCCTTCCTTTCTTTTTCTTATTTCTAAAATTTATAATTTTTTTTTTCATCAGCTTTTCTTCTGTAGGAAAAATTGTAGTGATTTATATTTCGCTTTTTCAAATTTATCTAAAATGTACATAACCTTTATCTTTGGGCTTTTAATTCTGCAGTAGCTCTTTTAAATTTATCTTATATGTACCTACATAATCTTTATCTTTAAACATTTTTAATCCTCGTCCTCTAATCTCTGTCAGGCATTAAAAAGTTACAGGTTAATTTTAATATTAACGTGTTGATGGTCATAACCTGCTATGATGGAACACCCAATTGGTATATATATATATATATATATATATATATATATATATATATATATATATATATATATATATATATATATATATGTGTGTGTAATTGTTGGCACGGTACAGCGTTGTGTCACAGTTAGTCAGTTTATCTTGATGTTGTACAAATTCAAAAAATATTTTATCTCGGATACTGAACTACGAAATCCTGCCTTAATGCGTGTCCAACACGCACTTGGCGAATTTTATAGAATAAGCTTTCATATATAGGTACCCATTTGTTTTGTATGTTATTAAATTTTCACTTTACTGCATTTTTAAAAAAAAATTTTTTTATTCACTTTTTATAAATGTGGTAAAACTAAATTGAAAAGTGAGCGGATAAAGGTATGGAAACTGATTTTTTTCAATTTCATTTGATTATGAAAATTGGAAATCGTAAAACTAGATATAAGAACCGTGAATGAAAAGCTGACTATTGTAATTAGCAAAAAAAATTTGTCTATACGGTTTTCAGTGATTCCAAAATTTTTACTGTTTAGTTTGAAATACGCTAAATTTCCATAATAATTTTGTTTTTAATTAAAAAAAACGGATAGTTATCAATTTCAATCATTATAAATTATCAAAAACCAACTGAAGGTGAATATGAATGAGTAATTTCAAAATTTGCGACAGCCTGCATGAAAAATTGTTAGAAAATTAAAAAAAATGTTCTACATGTTTCGATTATTTAAATAATCATCTTCAGGAAAAGCAAAACTCAATTGTGAAACAACTGAGAAAAAATATATAACAAAAGGGCATAACCTCTACAATAAATTAGGTGTAAAAATGACAACCGAAAACAATTTGTTTTCATGCAGGCTGTCGCAAATTTTGAAATTACTCATTCTATCATTATGCTTTGTCAACTTATGCTTACTTTAATTTCGGCATTTTTTTCCAGTACAGTATAATTTAATTTATCCTATAAAAAAGGTCTTACTTTTTCTAAACTTTCTGTTTTCAAGTTTTACTGAAAATTTTTTTTGAGCAACTTCGCAATGTGTTAGGTAATAACACAGAATACATAAACGACCTTACTATCTCTGTGCTACCCCAGCCTCGATAAAAAATCCCTACCACTTGTCTTATACTATGTTGCGTGTGTTTGATATTTGCATCTATAATATGAGTGGTCGTACACACAACTACATAACACGTACATGCGGACACAGATCCATGCAGTGTAACTAACAATGATTTTAACAATTACAAAACAATTGACGTGCATAGGCTGACTGTCATCGAAAGAATGATCAGCTAAGCAGTGAGAAGGGCTCGATCGGCCTCCTACTTTCCACATTTTTTTATATGTACGCTTAGGACTCGAGGAATAATATTGGATTAAATTAGATATTTGGCCAGTTTTTACACCCAGTTGAAAAACAAAACGTTACCTTTGGCTCTATAGCCAAAGAATGAGAAACTGCGTCACTAGTGTTTGGGAATGCAAAAATTTTTCTTTCTCTGTTACAACATGTTCACCTTTAGTAATATTTTGATCGTCTACATATAAATTTACAAATTGTTATCGGTTTCAAATGAAATTTTGTTTTATTTTGGGTTTAATTTTATCATACACCCAAAAGTATTATTATATTCTATTCTAAATTACTACAAATTAAGACAAAAAGTATATAAATAATATTGATCCAGTCAATTAAGCTTTAAATTGGTGTAATTCTTTCGCTAGAGGTTTCACTGTCGTCAATTTTTTATTTTTATTGGTTTTGTTAAAATGTGAAAGCCACCAGAGAGACAGAAACCTTTTCATTTTGTGTCATTAAAAAGGAAAGATTAATGGAAGATAAACATGTGATAGTATCAAAAAAATTTAATTTAATTAAAATTATTTTGTGTGTAAAAGAAGAAACTGTTGATATTATCATTTCACACCATTGCATAAAATTGTTCCTAACAGTCTATTGTATGTTTTTAGGGTTGCGAAGAAGAAATCTCGGCATCCGTATAATTTTGCCAAGTCCGCCTATCTGTCTGTATCTCTATCTATCCAATATTCCCTACATTTTTGTACCACTGAATATGAAATTTGGTGGGTACATGCTACAGGTGTAGACCTTAACAGTTTTTTTCCCAATTTCTTGAGATACTTTCCCGTATTGGAAAGTGGGAACGAAAATATTTTTAACGAACCACATCGTGTTGGATACTGGATTACGTGATTAGAGAGCGCGTGTCCACAGAGCGCAAGTAGATACGGTGTTTTTTGAGCGAATAAGAGTCATAAAACTATACACAATAAAATAAACTGACCAGGTACTATATGGTAATGCATGGAATCAGGTACTATACAGTGCCGTCCCAAAAATTATATTGTCATTCTGTGATTTTCAATTTGTTAACAAAATTTAAATTTTGAATGAAAATTCTAGTTTGTTATTTTACTAACTAAATAAGTAATAACTTACTTATATTTAATAGCTTTATACTGACCATGTAAACCTTACTTGTATTTTAACGTCTAATTTTCAATATTAGCTCGTACAGCCAGAGGAACAGTGATATTAAGGATTTACCTATGTATAACATATATAAATTCAGAGATTATATTGCCTAAATTTGAAGTCTAGAATAAATTCTGTATCGATTTCAATTAAAAAATATACTTCCCTGGAAACATTTACAGGAAAAATTTCTCATTAAAGTCACCATTAGCTTAATGCTATTTTCACCGGAAGTGTCTAAATTTGAAAGAAAATTGAAAAATTCGTAATGTTGACGGCACTGTATTATCAATGTGTATTTGTACATCTGTTATTTTTATTGCACCATAATTATGTTCGCTCTCTGAACACGCGCCCTTTAAACACGCGCTGTCCGGACACGACGCCGGATATTGTTAGAAAGAGCTCGTAAAGATATTTTAATTTTTAGCACAATTTGTGAAATATTGAGTTTAAAAATTAATTTTTTTTTGTTCTCCTATTCACAATTTTTGATTCAAATAATTTGAAAATGACTGATATTTGTACCTACTTATTAAAAGCTCTCAAATCACTTTGAGTAAGCTGTGACGGTAACTTCTGGAGATACGAGCAGCAAAGTTTTTAAAATTTCAAAAATAATAAGGAAAGCTGCTCCTAATATATGAAACTTTGCAGCAAGGTATGTTTCGGTATTAGAAAAGGCACTACTTCAAATCTAAATTATTAAGGAAAATGCTGGATAATGAATTTGTGTAATTTGCTAAATATTCAACTTTAATTTTGGATGTTTCTCTATGAGATATAGGGAATTCAATTTTTACGCAACTGACTCTCAGAAAACACAAGTGCAAGTAATATTTTCGAATGTATTTATCTGCTTTGATAATAAACTAAAAAAATATGGCCTATATTTCATCCACGAAAGTCGTGAAAAACTATATATACTGAAGAACGCTGGCCTAATATGTATTCAACACCCATTTGACAATTTTTTTTAAGTAAATACAGTATATTATGTGATAGCAGTAACCATTACAAATAGTTATAATACACTGTTAAAATTTTTTACAATATTTAATGTTGGCATTTAATTGCCAGCACTAAATATTGAAAAATTACATTTCGAAATGTTTAGAACATTTTTCTATGTAAAATTACATTTTAGAATGTTTTACCTTACATTTCGGATGTAATTTTCCACCACTCAATGTAAATGAATTAGGTACGACATGTAAAATTACATTGTCAACTCAACTAACGCCGTCAATTGCGCAGAATCAATCACGTGATACCGGTAATTTATATCCAAAAGACCGGTAATTTACATACAAATACAGTAAATTTTCGTTTCGAAATGTAATTTTACTATTTTAGCATGTCAAATACCACTTTTATATGTAATTTTAGTATCACAGTATTTAAAATTACAAAGGAAATTTATTTTTACACAAAATTTCATATTTTACAACTAAATTATTTAAATTTACTAACACATTGTAATTTTCAAGACACATATTGGAAAAAATTACCATATTTTTCATTGTAATAATACATATTTTTTAACAGTGTAGTAGATAACTATTTTTATATGTAGTCTGCATGATAGTACAGCATGTATTGTTTTCAGCTATAGGTTAAACTGATGATTTGTTTGATATAACATAATGCGAGGTGTTTAAACTGAATCCCTATTTCCATTTTAAGTGAAGACGATAAGGTTACACATTACATTCCGTATTCATATTCGTAGTGTGTATAACTTAATTAATAATGACTTATAAAATGTTCGCCCAAGTATTTTCCTCGTTCGTACATGCACTCCGCAAGTCTATTGTATTATATACAGCCCGTTCTAGTTGCAAATACAATCATATTGTGTAGACATTGGGGTCGATGCACATCGATAGTGCCGATCACAATTCATTCTCGGTCCGCAGTCTCGTTCCGATAAAATATTCTTAAATGGGAAAAAAATGAGTGTATTCACACTATCAATACCAGTCCAGCTTCAGTCCGGTCACCGTTTAACACCGATTCAATTCAAAGAATATTTGACAAAGAGTGATTGAGGTTGTAGTGTATTATAATTCATTTCACGGCGATTAACCGTTCAAAAATAGATACCTTCCTGAGTGGATGAGTTTATTTCCTAAAATAGGTAAGGTCGGTAGTAGTAGAATTTACTCAAGAAGAAAGTGCTCCAGTTGAGCTATGATATTGTTATTTGAAATTGGTTAAATATTCTAATTTTTAGCACCCTTTCTCTAGATTGGTTGATTCGCAATTCATTATGTAGTTAAAAATTCTGCGAATTTACAAAAAAAGACACTATAATTTCCGCTTAGCTTTGCTTCTATGGATTGCGTATTTAGAACTATGAAGCTTGAGGCGTTTGGTAACTATTGAGGAGTAAGGTAGCTACTCATATCTAAAACGAAAATAATTAATAATAACGCCTCGATTTTATAAATTATGTTGCACATTGCCTCAAACTTCACTCAAAAGTTATTTTATACATTTTAGTTCATTTTTAAATAAAAGCTTGCTTTAAAAAACTATTTTTTTAATTAAATTTATTAAATTAATTTTTGTTTATTTAATTACTTAATAGTTCCATGCTATAGAAACATCGTTTATAATTTAAAAATAAATAATTTTAATATGATTTTACGGAATCGAGACTGGATCAAGAACAAACTGCGATCGGCACTACAGTGTGCATTGACCTTTACATTGTTCATATACTAACTACTTAATACGTGATGCACTAAATAAGAACACCATATATGTTCGAGTCGAGTTTGAACGTCAGCTTGCCAATGCTTTCTGTGTGTTTCGAGGTGCATTCTAAAGATAAACCATTGTCTAAAACAGCTATTAAATTCATTCTATTGCTTCTATCTGTTTAATGATATCTTTTGCTCGCTGAGAGATGATTTGAGAAATGAGGATTTTATGTAGAGGCGATTCTATAATTTCAGTATAAATTCTAGACAAATTTTGCGCTTAAATACCATTTGAATGTATTTGGTATTTTTTGAGGGTTAGGGATAATCCTTGTATTATTAACGTTACTATGAAAATAAAAAGGTTTAAATACCCACGACAAAAATGCTCCAAATTTTTCAAATAAAAATTACTGGTATTTCATATTATTTAATTTCGTTATGATTTAATAAGCTATGGAAAAAAAAGCAAGTTTTAAATGGATAAACGAATAGGCTAATTTTCATCCGTCCTGGGGACATTCTTTTTTCTAGAAATTTTTATTTAATTTTTTTTAGAGCTTTTCGTGACGGATTATGAATATTTTTTAATTTTAAAATTTTTAGAATTTTTGCCGTGGACGTTTTTGATTTTATTTTTTATCCTAGAATATCCAGGACACGACTGGACAAATGGTTATCAAAGCTGGTTAAGAATAATCTTGCAAATATCTGCTTTTAAAGTGGGTGTTTAAAACTTTTGATTTCATTTTCATTCTTTCAATCTTGGAATATTCTGAAAACGGCTGGGTCAATTATCGCTAAACCTGACTAAGAACCATCCCGAAATCACCAGCTTTCAAAGAAAGGAAATAAAAACACTGTTTAAGAATTTGAAACACTTATAATTCACTGTTGAGACAAAAAAAAAAAAAATTATGGGTTTTCCCAATTCAATAATATTACACTCCTCCTATATATTTTTCTTACCTATAAATTCCCATTAATTATTTTCATCTTTCTACTCTGAGGATGACCGAAAGGTTGAAAACGCGTTCAGTAAAAATAAAAATAATTTTTAATTCGTGAAATACATAGACAAAGTAATCGAACTTTAAATATTTTTCAATATTGAAACACTTATGTTAAACAGTTTTTTTTTTTATTACTCATGCGGGAGAAGTACTAACTTGGTGCACACATTTCTGTACGCAAAATAGCTGTTTGCCCACTGTACTCTTCCCGCATACTTTTTTGCATGTGGAAAGTAACTTTCCACACGCAAATTGACAATAAAACATGCAAAATTTAATCAAAATACGCAAAGCCGCCTCTTAATTTTTCATTTAATAAATATTTCATAATTGTTTCTATAGAAACCGCCAACAATGTAATTTAAACGGTAATTAATTCAGAAAAAAAGACGAACACTTAAAAATATTATTTTAAAAAGTCATAAAAATGTTAAAAAAAGTGATAATAATAGAAAAAAGTATGTGAAATTCGTAATAAAAAATAGTATGTACAACTCGAGCGGGATTGTCGATTGCCCCACTCAAGCGAATGAGCGCACTCACTACGTTCGTGGGAAATCGACAATTTCCCGCACTTATTGCACAATATACTATTTTCGCAGTTCAGAAAAACTCCAGAAGTAAACGATAAAATTGGAAAGAAAACGATAAAATTTTCCTTAGAAAGCAAGCTAGAAATTCCATTCATATATCAACATGTATTTAGATTCGATTGTATATGAAAATATTTGCTCTAAGAAGTTTGTGTAATAAGACAAAATTGGAGCAGCTTTAACAACGAATTAAAATCAAACAAAAGCCGATAACTTAATAACATTCCACGTATGTTTGCACAGATATTGCATACTAAAGTTTCCTCTCTAACGGTATTGCACGTAAGTAAAGCACTGATATTATATTACCTACATGTATTCAAAGGTATGTAATGTTATGTAAAATAAGTAACCTTCAAAATTTAAATTATTTGTTGAAAAGAGTTTGTACGTCACGTGCACGTAAATTGAGAGTGACGTTAAAAAGTAAGTAGATAATTAGATAACTTTTTTCGTTTAAATGTCTATCTATAATCTATTTCAGTTAAATTTAAACATGATTCATCGGTTACGAATTTAAAGAATTACGGTTTTCTTAGCTCTATCACTTTCATTGTTGCAAATGCGTAAATTTTAAATTTGCAGCTTGTTTCTAGAAAAAAATAGAATATTGATTTGTTTCGAATATAAGAATTATTTAATTTTTTTAACGATGACTCATGTCAATTGTATTTGAAACGGGGTATATTAAAAGTTTGATAGGAAACAATTAACAATGAAGTAGCTGCATATTTAGTAACTAAAAGGAACGGTGTCATATCGAACAGAATTAGATTTCCCGGCGTTGCCACCAAAAGACGTATGGACTAATAAGTCATTTCTAAAAATAATTTCAACAATAGTATATTATATTATACAGCAAGGGACTAAAGTGTGGCTTTTCATCTAGCAGCGTTGCCAGAGGGCCTGTAAAGGCTCGAGGGTAACAATTCACACGAAGGATAAAAAGAAAACACTTTAGTTCCGTGGCGTACATACGTATAATTTTTTGCAATTTCCGATAATTTATATTTATAAAAATTAAAAACCCGCAAAGAAATTTTACTTTTAACGGCATTGAAGTCAACCATGCCTGCATTAGGAGATGCTATGAGGTCTACTCAGGGCCATTGACCCTGAGTAGCCCTAAAAAAGATAGTTATTTGAATGTTACTCAAATTGTATGAAATAATATTACATTAAGTACACTTTTGACTCGTTGGAAGCAACAATAAAAAAGATTGAAATAGAATCAAATACCTTATTCATTTTAAATTATAAAATTCACATATACCTACATAAAAAAAGTAAGGTATATGATTCTATATTTTTGATGTTGCTTAGGAGTCAAAAGTGTATATACTTTGGATAAATCCATCAAATTTGAAATTAGCCAATACGATATAACTGTTTACCTACAAGTTTGAAAATGGTTTTATTGTAAATTATTTAGGCCCTCCGCACACGGGTCGACTGTTTTGCAACTCGAGTTTCAAACCAGTTGCTCAATATTTACATGTGCAACCGGTTTACAATTGGTTGATATTGTTTGTCCGCATACGAGCGCGACTAATTGTGGATCATTTTACAGTTTTATTAAGAGTAGTACCGTGATGGAAAAATTTTTTGTTAAAAAAAAATTTAAATTCAAAATTAAAAATATTCAATATTCATTGCTTGGTCACTCATTTCAAATTAAATATTAAAAAACGTCAAAAATATTCATAAAAAGCACTTAAAAATTTACAAACCATGCAACCATGCGACTGAAACTGTTCCGTAACTATATGCAAACACGGTCGCATGCGACCAGTTGGAAACTGATTTAAAATCGGTTCCGTTTCAGTCGAGTCATGTGCGGTTCTTCATTCATATACACGTGAAAGGTCGCCAAACCGTTGCATGCGAAACTGGTTGGAAACTCGAGTTGCAAAACAGTCGACCCGTGTGCGGAGGGCCTTAGCAACACTATTTAATTTGAGTTAAATTTTGCTTTTCTGATTCGTGTTTCTGTGGATTCTGCTTGTCGATTAGCTTCAAAGCGGGAGCAAGAGTATTTTTATTTCCTTGAGACTAAAAGTGACACTTTACTCCCTGTGATGAAGGACTAAATTATGTATTTTAATCGTGAAATTGCAAAAAAAATTTTTTTTACTTATTCAAATAAAAATTTCTCTGTCAGTTTAATTTTGAACTATGTATAAAAACTAGTTAGGCTAACATAATCTGCAAAAATTTATCGAAGATATTCGTTACATTTCTTTCATGGAAACACTTCTTTAGCTTTCATAAAAATCATCATTCTTTTGAGTTGTTCTCGAGAAAGAACATAGAAAAATAGCTCGTTCAGACAATAGTAGATATAATTTATATTACGAGAGTTGATATACAAGAATTATTCTGCTAAACAAACAATCAAATGGTAATTGTTAGTGATATTATTATTACCATTCCAATAGCATTCTACGATTACGTATTATCTATATACGTATATTATTGATTATTGTTGTTATCATTTGTGTTTATGGCATTCCCATAGTGTGATAAGGTATTTAGGGAAATTATTATTATGTAATATTCATTGATATCTCTAAATAGAATATATTGTACACGTAAGAACGAACGTCTATACTATAAGCCAGTGCTTCTAAAATTTTTCTCATTGCGTAACACGATTTTTAGTAAATTTATTTAGGTGTGTTATTTACACCAATTTGTTTTATAATAAATTGAAGTAAAAAAATGTTTTTTAAGAAAAAGCTTTTATTTAAAAATGGGCTCAAAAAAATAAAATAACTTTTGAGTGAAGTTAGAAGCAATATGCAACATAATTTATAAAAGCTCGAGGCGTTATCATTAGTTATTTCTGTTTTGGATGTTTTGGATATAAGTGTAGCTATTTTACTTTTCAGTAGTTACCAAACTTGATAAAACGCCTCAAGCTTTTATAAATTATGTTGCATATTGCTTCAAACTTCACTCAAAAGTTATTTTATTTTTTTGAGCCCATTTTTAAATAAAAGCTTTTTCTTAAAAAAAAAACATTTTTTTACTTCAATTTATATTGTACTTTTTAGTCTGAACACAATTAATTTAAAAAAAGAATCAAAGAAGTAATTCTTTTTACCTATATTTTAATCGGTTAATTTACCCTAATCAGACATAACTATGGAAACAAAAAATTGCAACGTAAAATCAATGGACAATATTTGACAATTTGAAATGTCAAAAAGTTGCACAGGACTAAAAACCAACAATTTTGGTTTTGGGGCGATTTAGGACAAAACGAATTGATTCAGCAAATGTAAGATTGATGATGTATTTTGCCATACAATCATCTTTCAAATTTAAATTTTAAATTGAAAATTTTTTTTTGGACAAGAAAATACCATTTATTTTCTTTAAGTTTCTTCTATGACTCGTTTTAAATAGTGTTAAACACAAAAGACCGTGTTTTGTTACGTACATTAATGACTGTTTCCGGACCACCGGTGCTCACGGAACACAGTTTGAGAAACGCTGATCAAAACAGTGTGGTAGAAACATAAAATATATGCAGAGTATCTAATACTCGGGCTTTTGTATCGTCTTATCACCACTTACATGTCTCTACGAAAATGGGGCTACTATTATTACATATCGCATGGGACGAACGATAACTGAAGCTGGTTGCTAGCTAGTGCAGGTCGTTCGTTACACTTTGTAGGTATGTTTTTAATAGCTTTAAATAAACTAAACGTAATATTCCTCCTGATGTTTATATTGAGATAATTTGATATTTAATAAAATTATTAACGATTATAATTGGACTGGGAAAATTAACTTTATTAATATGAAAATTAAAATTAACCAGATTTTTTTATTTTATTTACCTATCATTGAAATGAATGAAAGAATTAAAATTGCTCAATCTTAGACATAGATTTTAGCATCGAGGTTATATACAGGGTGTAAAACAAATAACTGAATGCTATGAGTCACCCCACAAAAGGGCGAGAGTAAATATATATATATATATATATATATATATATATATATATATATATATATATATATATATATATATATATATATATATATATATATATAGATAGATAGATAGATTATAGACACACCAAATAATTTAGAAAATTAGACTAAAGGTAGGATTAATGATTTTAAATTTGAATTCTTATGCTGTCTGTTTTAAAACTAGATGCTTTCCAGTTGTCTTTTTTCTTAGTACTAAGAGCTACTACTTTCTCACGAATTAGCAGGTACCTTTTTTCTTTAAAACTTTTTATCTTGTTATTTGTTGTTAGTATTATTATTATGGAATATTCTTTTTTTGTAAGTGGATCCAACAATAATTAATGAGATTAAGTAAAGCACATCTTACGGTAGCATTAAAAAAGTATTTGATTATCATGTTGGGGGGGGGGGTCTGTTAATTAGGGATGGTTAAAGAATTCTTATTTGGAGTTAGAAAGCTTTTTAAGCTTCTTACATCAATTACACTAGTGATTTGACAATGCATAGGCTTTTTCTCACGGTTTCTAAATTATAATAGCTTTATTTTTACGTGTTTAAAGACTTCAAAATGTTTAATTGCTTCAAATTTTTTTTTATTTTATTTTTTGTTTTTTATTTTTTATTTTTCATTTTATTTTATTTTATTTTATTTATTTATTTATTTGCTTATTTATTTATTTTTTTTTGAGTCAAAGAAAACTAAATTACAAGAGTTCTTAATCTTTGAACAAAGAAATCGTTTTGAGAGTGTATAGAAAGTAAAATAAAACAAATCTTGAGAATTGTGAAAATTCTAGCTACCTACTGTAGAACTTTTTAAAATATAAGGTATCATAATAAATTACAAAATATTTTCTACCCACAGTTAAATTTATCTAAGGGTTATGTTTCCAGGAATGTTTAGTATTAAATATTTTATTAACACGTTGACGGTCGTGGGTGCCGTACGGTTATGACCGTCAATATGTTAATTTTTCAGAAAAAAAAAAAATCGTCAGAAAATAATACATCTACATATTTTTTTGCGGAGTAGGTAGTATTTTTTAATATTTTTTTGCGCTCTTTGAGCTTTTAACTTTTTGCCCGGCTAACTTTATTGAACTAATCTTATCAGTTCTCAAATGATGTTTATTCAGCAACTGTTTTCAAAATCGTAGCGAATTTTTGTATGTATCTAGTATAGCTTGGATTAATCGAATTAAATTGACGATTATACTTGACATGAAGGAACCCTTTTTAAGTGAATTTCCATTTTGGAAAAATTCACTTATTACAGCGGGTTTTCCGTGAAAAGACCTGAGCCCGGGACTTTCTTGACCATTTATAGCCATTTTTAGTAGTTTTTGCAAAATTTGGACAGAATTCAAAAATTTATTTAATTTTTTTTGCAGCATCGAAAAGAGCGTAAAAAAATTGCATAAGACAAGCTTTTGAAATATTGTTCTAAATGAACTAGCTTTTGAAAAAAATTAAGAAATTTGCTGAATTCTTTTACAATAAATGCTTCATCGTTTTTATCATTACAATAACAATATTTATATCTGTTTCATTTTTCAAAATAAAAATAAACTAACTTTTCAAGAATACGTCATCACCAATTTTGAAAATATGTTTACTATTAGAGAGCTAAACTATTTTAGATAGATATAAGTTATGTTATATGAGGTTTGCCAGTGTCCGGCGATCCCAAAAGTGCCAAAAATAAAACTACCCAACCAATTTTGAAAATTTTTTCACCTTTTAAAAGTTAAATTTTTTAAATGCATATATGCTATAATATATCAAATTCGCCAGGGTCCTGGGGTAAAATATTTTAGATGGATACAGGTTGTTGTATGAGATTCGACAGTGTCCAATCTTTGGAAATTCACTATGTTATGCAGATTATAGCTTATAATATAATATCATTTAACATAATTATAATGATGAGAAATAAATGTTATCACTTTTTTTCCAATCAAAATTTATTCATCTAATTAATTTTCTTATCAGCTTAAATTTAATTACGATATCAACGTAGGTATATTTTCCAATCAGAATAACTTGATTAAATGCAAAATTGAAAATAAAACTTTTCCTCCGAAGAAAATTCATTAAGTTCATTGAAAGAAAGATAATCCCAAACATGTTTTTTTTTTTTTTTATTTCGGAACAAAAGTTGAATTATGAGGTGCTATTATATTCGTAAACCCTAATAAATTCTTACACCCAGATAATATTTTCAGCTAGATACATCCATAATAATATATAATAAAATAATAGTTCTTGAATAATTTGAAAATGTTTCAATAATACGATCTGAATAGATTACAAACTCCATTTACCTAATTGCCCTTTGTTCATCAGATTGCCTCATCTTGACATAAACAGTACAGCAAGAAGAAGGCGTAGTAAGTAAGTAAGCTCATTGTTACACTTTGGTGATCAGCTAGATAGAGAGAGAGCTACATAGGTTCGTACGTTTATTTCGTATGTAACATTATTACCGTCCTTTAAATTGTTACACAGAGATATTATACCTAATAATAATCTTGTTGTTGTGTCTTTGTCTAATCAATGTATAAAATGTTTAATGTATTCTTTCATTACTTTTATTCGGTATGCGGTAGATATGTATGTATTTAAAATGGAATTATTGGTTTTTATTAAAATGGGATTCTAACAGTTTCAATACTAATGACAAAATGTAAATTAATATCAGCGGAGATAAATTTAAGTAATTAGTGGCTGTGTGTTTTTTTTAAAACGTTTAACCAGAGGTTCTCAAATATTTGGCGGGCAAAGAAAATCTATTTTTAAAATACGGAAACTTAATCTGAATTTTCTCTGCGAAAATTTGGATGGAAAATTTTTAGACCTGGAATTTTCATACGAACGTTTTGCACGTAGGTTGGCGTTTAATAAATATATCTCCAAATCCGCTGCAGAACAAGAGAAATGAAGCCAGGTAAAAAAAAAACTTTTATACAATGCTGGGCCATTTTAATCTATGTGGTCCCCTTAAATTTGACCTTGACCTTAATTCTCAAGGTCATTTTGACGTCGAGTCGTATTTTTCAAATGGAAAGTCCTATTTTTTATTTCGGATTCTGAAAGAGCGTGAAATTTCACGTCGAAATGCTATGAACGAATTTTTTTTATTGACCTTTAACTTTTTATTTTTTAGTTATGAAATTTATTAGTTATGAAAAATTAATTTTTCATAACTTTTAGTGTCATTTTTTCTGGATTTTGACCTCAGAATGACCTTCAAAGATCATTAAAAACGAACAGAAGCTCCTATTTTACGTCTCTGAAAGATGTCGACACTTTAAAATTAGGTTTTTCCTTTAAAATCTAATTTTGTATTGTTCTTTGGTGGTCTTTACACCTCTTAAGGTCAATAATAAAAAAATTCGTTTATAGCATTTTCGACGTGAAATTTCACTCTCTTTCAGAATCCGAAATTAAAAAAGGGGCTTTCCATTTGAAATATACGACTTGACCTCAAAATGACCTTGAGAATGAAGGTCAAGGCCAAATTTAAGGTAACAATTTAATGTCCCCCCTCGTACCTAACAACTTTTGTAAAGGTCATTTTTTGATAGCTGGCACCTCTGGTGAGATATTTAAATGCATAGATTAAAATGGCCCACCCTCTATATGGGACATTAATTAGAGGAAAAATTCGAACTCATTTTGATCAGTGGTTCTGAAGTTATCACCCTTTTTAATTTTTTAGAAAAATTGAAAAATTTTTCTTATTTCGATTCGTTCCAAAAGTTGCTTATGATAAGTAATTGATGAAATTTAAATGAAAGGTACAAAAAAAAGATTCCATTTATTTTAAAGGTAAAAGTTTTCATGAATCAAGTGACCCTTTTTCAAAGACCCTTTAGTTACGTTCCTCATTAGATCGGAAACATTTTTAAAATTTTGTAGCAAGGTAGCAATCATACCATACTTGTAAATAGCAGTGGCGTCAGAGCGGGTGGTAATGACTTGGAATATGAACTTTCCCCCAACCGAAGAAAAAACTTTGAAAATTTAAAAAAAAAATATAATTTGAAAAAATTTCAGTTTGCAAGAACTTTGTTTCCAACAGCTTTCGTTAAAAATGCACCTTTTGAATGTTTTTGGCTAGTACTCATAAAATACTTATATGCTAATAGTAGATAGGCTATGAGAGAGCTACCCCACCGGTTGTCTCAACAGTTTGGGTACATCCTGACGCAACATGTACCCAGTACATCCTGACGCAAGATGTACCCAAATTTTTGAGACACACTGTACCTAGAGTATGAATTGATCTCTGACCCGGCACGTACCAAGTACATGTATCAAAATTTGTTGTTGACATTTGACCCCACACTCGCTCATACTGTTGGCCTTGAAATTCGTAAGAGATGAGTCATTACCAGCAACCAAATTAATTTATGTTAACCCATTATGCGTCATCACAATTTACTTATAACAATTTGGTTTTGTGTTAACCCATTACCCGCCAGCACTGACGTAGTTTTTGAATGCAAACCTAACGCATGCGCAGACTGAATTTAAGTACACGACGCATGCGCAGACTGAATTTTAGGTTACAATTTGATAGATGGGGTACACTACCGCGTCAAAAATGTGGGGATACCCTGACTCGGGGGTGGCCCCAAACTTTTGACACCGTACTATACTTAAATTTTTGGTACACTGCCGTGTCAAAAGTGCGGGCCCCCCTGACCAAAAAGGTATCCGATCACTTTTTGAAACGTACTGTACGTGCAAACCTTGGCCCCAACACGCGCTTGCCTTAAGTACGTCATCTTAAACGAACTATCACGTCAAAAAATGTGGGGAATACCCTAACTCGGGGGTGGCCCCAAATTTTTGACGCCGTACTGTACTTAAATTTTTGGTACACTACCGTGTCAAAAGTGCGGGCCCCCCTGAGCAAAAAGGTATCCGACCACTTTTTGAAGCGTACTGTGCTTATTACGTGCAAATCTTGGCCTCACTTAACTGCGTCATCTTAAATTGGGTGCGGTCGCTAACGATAAATTTTGTCGGGGGCGCACTGTACCAAGCGCTAGATTTTAAGATTAGACTCCGGGGTCCAGATTTCTGACCGCTACTGTACTGTAAATCGAGTGTCTACTGTACTTTTCAACAAGTTTAAGCCTGTTTTCAGCAAAGTCAGCACTTTTTTAATTTGTTTATTTATATAAGTTTTAATTTAAAAAAAATGTTTATTTAAGATTTTGATGACTCAGCAATTTTTTTGTTTGGATTTCAAATACGAAATAGTCTTCTTGGAATTTTTAATTTATGGCCTGATTGTTGAATTATAATTATAGTATGATTCATACAAGCGGGGATTTTTGTTATATTTGTTTATTTATATAATAATTTTGGATCATGTAATAATTTTAAAATTGTTTATTTAAGATTGGGAGGCCGCTAAATTTTGTGGGGGCACTGTACCAAGCGCTACCGCAAAACTAACTTCAGACTCCAGGGTCCAGATGTCTGACCGCTACTGTACTGCCGGAAATTTGGGTGTCAACTGTAACTCAGGGGTTTTTGTGTATATTTAACCTTGGAAAATTCCAGGAATTTTTATCAGTTTTAACATAAACAAACAACTAATAATTAAATGTTTGTTTTAGCTGAATTATGATCGTAAGACTCATATAAGGAGTTTTTTTGGTATAAGAAAGATGACGTCATGGAATATTAATGAGTTAAAAAATTGTTTAGTAAAAAATATCAACCATTGTAGGCCTCAAGCAAGAAATTATTTTTATCAGTTTTAATACTTTAACATTTAACCTACAGTGACCAATTTTTTAGTTAACTAACAGAAGTTCTTGAAATTTTAACAAGTTACAAAAAATATTACTTCTTATGGTGCACAACATTTTTGAATTTGACTGTAGCACAAAACTGTTTCTATATCAAACGAAAATTATCTGAAATAATTCAGTATGTACATATGTATAGACTCTGTATATTAAAAATATTTTATGTATACACTCTGTATATTGAGAATAAGAAAGAAAATTTGTATATAATTTTAATTTTTATGAATACTAGTAAACGAATTGTATAGCCATTTATTAATAAGTATTAAATCTAATTATAAAATATAAATATTGCAAAAAATTTGTTTAATCAGCAAAATCAATGTATATCATTTTAATACTGATACATATTCATATTAGGGTATAATAGTATTGTATTTAACATTTTTAAACAGAATAAAAGTTCAATTTTTGGTTTTAAATTACTATAAGTTAAACACGTCGCTTAATATAAAAAAGATAACAGCATTGAGTTTTACTAAATTTTTAAGTCTGTAAAATCAAAATTTTTTATTTACTAGACTAGAACATTTTGAATTTGCTACTCTATCATTAACATACAAATAATATCATGTATATATAACGGGTGTATATTTAGTATTTTTAGTAAATATTTTAGTATACAGGGTGTATCATGAAATATGCTTTTCAATTAGAACAATAAATTTCATAAGATTTTTGTTAATACTCTTATAGGTTAACGAAAGAAACTTTTTGCTGTAAAAAATAGGGGAATGAAGGGTAATAATTAAATAAAACGCACATATTTTTTTTTTTTAATTTTATTTATAGAATATGTATACAAAAAATTAAATTGCTTAAATCTATATATTACTTAAAATCTATTTATTTTCCATATAAAAATTTTTTAAAAGAATACAATTTTCTAATGAACAAATTTTATCTGAATGAAGCATACAGCGTCTTGAATAATATTCATCTCGCAGAATGGAAATCTTCGGTACATCAAATATTTCTTCCAAATTCAAAATCCACGGCTGGTTTTCGGTACCATCAAACAAACTTGATATCCATTTCTTCTTTTCACCACCCTTGACGTATATAACATCATACTTCTTTAATATAGGTTTCAATATGGTATGAAGTTTTTTGTATGGAATAAATCCATACGACCAAGGTATCCCATGCCAATTTCGGTAAAGCCAACTGGCTACTCGTTGATATTTCTTCGGCAACTCGTTGAAATCAAACGGTGCGTCGAATATAAGATGTAATATATCATCCGAATTTTCTGCAGCAATACCAACTTCTTTAAAATAAAATTCGTTGTTAGCTCCTTGATAGCCTTGTATGTCAAGAAACGCCATTTTTTACCGCCACCGTAGAACTGAAATTATTCACACAATCCACAACTTTATATAGAATAATTAAAAGTGGTGGGGGTAGTTAGTTAATTTGTGGAACGTATTCGAAAATGGCTATTAATAGCTATTGCTAGTTTACCATCAAATTACAAACTGTTAATAATATTTAGCACATTTGTGAGTACCAGGTTCTTTTCACTTTAAGACCTAGTGATTTAAGGAATGCTAAATTTTCAGGTGAAATGTGTTGTTGCTCAAAAGTTTTACGTTTAATGATCTTAGGTTTCGAAAGTCCTTTGCTAGGTTCTCTAGCGGTGGACTGCGCTGAATTGTAAATTAACATGGTTCCAAAATGTAATTGTTTTACCACGAAAGTATAATTTTCAACGAAAGAGATGTTAACTCTTTGACAACCACCGGTAAATAGATAATATTTTATGTAAGTTCAACTATTTTATACCCTTCAACCATGATAAGGTGTATAAGCTTGAGTATAACTCAGCAAATTATATAGCGGTGGTGACGTAACACACAAATGCGGTGGTTGTGTTGCGTTTGTGGCGGTGGCGGTGTTTGTGTGGCGGTTGTGTGGTGGTGGCGGTGGTGTTTGTGTGACGGTGGCGGTGGTGTTTGTGTGGTGGCGGCGGTGGTGTTTGTGTGGCGGTGGTATTTGTATGGTGGTTTCGGTGGTTGTGTGGTGGTTGTGGGGGTGGCGGGGTAGCAGCGGTGTTTGCGGCTGACGTGCACAACTTTATCATTAATTCAATCGAAGCAGCAATTTACTGTACACAATGAAGCGGTGATGACATCTCGCGGTGTTTGTTGAACGCAATATCTAAATTAATCAATCTGGTGACGTTCCTCTTCCCTGCTCTTATGCTGGAAGATTATTAGATATCAATACTATAAATACAACTGAATTACTAACCGGATGTCACTTGTTGGTTAAGTTCCAGAAGGTAAACAACAACAGCAACATGCCGATTTGTGGTATTTGTAAATTTCAACCGTCACAGTGTAAGTGTGCCTTCTACGAGTACTGTGATAGGTGTCGAAATGAAAAACGAATTTGCATGTGTTGTAAACGATGTATGATGCCATTTCCAAACTGTGTTTGCAATTATATAAACTGTACCACATGCAAAGGCCGCTGCAATTGCAAATAATTTAGTAAAATCAATCATCTGATTGCCACATAATACATATTGACCAATTCCACGGTTGCTCAAACCAACGTAAACATTTATTTATAAGGCAATGACCAGCGATGTAATGAGGCATAATGGATATTTTGTGTAACAGTGGAATTGGTTAATATCGATTAAATATCGATTTTTTATAAAATATTAGATTATTTGGTTTCAGTCAAAATACTATAAATACAACTGAATTATTAACCGGATGTCATTTGTTGGTTAAGTTCCAGAAAGTAAACAAAAACAACATGCCGATTTGTGGTATTTGTAAATTTCAATCACCACAGTGTAAGTGTTCCTTCCCCGAGTATTGTGATAGGTGTCGAAACGAAAAACGAATTTGCATGTGTTGTAAACGATGTATGATGCCATTTCCAAACTGTGTTTGTAATTATGTAAACTGTCCCACATGTAAAAGCCGCTGCAATTGCGAATAATTTAGTAAAATCAATCACCTGATTGCCACATCATAAGTATTGACCAATTCCACGATTGTTAAAACAAACATTAGCATTTATTTAGTAATGAGGTATAACGTATATTTTGAGTAACAGTGGAATTGACCAATACCTATTAATCAGTATTAAAGTTTTTGTTGAATACTCAAAATATGCATTATACCTTATTACTAAATAAATGTTAATGTTTATTTGATATTTTCCATTGGTTGTAGTGTATAAACACTGATCATATGAAGGTGTGGTTGCTTTAGAGTAACTTAATTTGTAGCTGTGTGGGAATAAACATACCGGTGGGGTAAAATGAGCAACTCAAATTTTGTAGTTGTGTTGGGGTGGTGGTGGTGGTGGTGGTGGTTTTTGTGGTGGCAACTCATAATTTATTTAAGCGACGTGCTGTAATAGAAATTGGCAGTGTATTGGCAAAATGTCTGAACAACACGGTGTTGAGTTAAGTATAAGTGATCTGTGGACCACTTTTACTGCCACTGATACAACAATGGATCCGGTTTTGGAGAAGTTGAATAAACTTGGTGCTGGTAAACCATTCAAATCGCTATCTACACTCAAGCCGTATGAAACGTGGAAAATTCTTGATGTACGACGCATGGAAACTCGATATGGGCCAGCGGTTGCGGTGGAACTTGCAGATGCTCAAGTGTTCCTTCCAAAACGATTCACGGATTTGGATGAGCAGACCATGCAATGTTTACGTACAGGACAATATTTTATTACATATAAAGGAACTGATTCTAGTGGTTTTTTACATAATGTGGAATTTAGCAAGTAGCTATCACATGTATGATGTTTGGTGTAAGCTTAAGGAAACTGTCAGATGTGAAAATGAATTGATTTACTTTTTAATTTTAATATTGAAACGTATATTTTATTAAAAAATAAATTATTTTACGTATAAATTCTTATATTGTTCTTATTTTACAACACATTAGAACCTCCCAAATTATATCTTGAATAATGATAAGACCCTTAGTAGGTATGGAGCCACTTGACAATGCAATGTAATTGCCTATATTCAGGAGCAAGTATGTTAATGTTGGTGTTGAGTCACCTGACACTTGCATATAGCTTTTCATTCATTTTTCTAAACTAATTTCCGAATCGAAAGAGCGTAATGGAGGCAAAATGTGTAAGCTGAATGTCAACCGCTACTCCATGGAGTAAAATGAGCAACTCAGATGTGGTGGTTGCGGTGGCGGTGGCGGTGGTGGTGGTGGTGGCGGCGGTTGTGGTGGCGGTTGTGGTGGCGGTGGTGGTGGTGGTGGTGGCGGCGGCGGTGGTGGTGGTGGAGTATATAAGTAATCGCTAACACAATTCTGAATTAATCTTGTAAGACTAGTTGAGCTTTACACATCTATTATAATGTTCGAGTGTACGCGGTGCTATAAAAGCTTCTCCCGGAAAGATTCTCTTTCACGTCATATAAGAAATACACATATGCGGGAATTTTCACCAAAAAGGTTTGAAAATAGTTACTCTCTTGATCCGCTAAAAAGACAAACATTAGACACGGCCGATGACTTATCTAGTTATGATACCGGGAGGAATGATGTTGATGATGAATTTCTAAACAATAAAGTTGAAGAAAGGGTCAATCCACTTGAACAAAGAATTAAAGCTGCATCAAAAGCAATTCAAACTAAATTTAATAATTTAAGAAATCAAAATAGTGTTTACACACCCAGCGATGAGTCTAATAACAGGGTTTTAACCACTTTTAATAATTTAAGAAATCAAAATAATGTTTACACACCCAGCGATGAGTCTAATAACAGGGTTTTAACCACTTCTGATAGTGGAACTGTTATCATTCCCAAGTTAACTACAGCTCTGCAAACTCTTTTGGATATTTTATTAATCAAAGAAACTCAAAATAAAAGTGAGGATTCTAATGAACGAATAGCAATAAAACGTCCAGTCAATTCAACGGATCAAGAACTACTTGCTAAGCGTATCAAATACAACGACTCGGAAAATGCTAATGGGCAATCGAAAAAAATAAAATACTGGCATAATCCTAATACTTTAATAGATGAATTACGACGTTTATATGAGACTTCAGAGACTGGTGAAAAAATACTCAATATTATTCGGAGTTTAGAGGAAAATAAAAACATATTGTTTAACGTTGACGATAGTGAAGCTTCAATCGAAGAGTTAGATGCTTTAAGAGAAACTACTGTCGGTCAAGAAATATTCTCTATACTTCGTGAACTTCAAAAGGCTGATGTTATTGAGCCACTAGGTGATTATCTGGATGCAACTGATAAAGAAGATGCTAGCGATTATGATAATGATTAATTTAGATATTGCGTTCAACAAACACCGCGAGATGTCACCACCGCTTCATTGTGTACAGTAAATTGCTGCTTCGATTGAATTAATGATAAAGTTGTGCACGTCAGCCGCAAACACCGCTGCTACCCCGCCACCCCCACAACCACCACACAACCACCGAAACCACCATACAAATACCACCGCCACACAAACACCACCGCCGCCACCACACAAACACCACCGCCACCGTCACACAAACACCACCGCCACCACCACACAACCGCCACACAAACACCGCCACCGCCACAAACGCAACACAACCACCGCATTTGTGTGTTACGTCACCACCGCTATATAATTTGCTGAGTTATACTCAAGCTTATACACCTTATCATGGTTGAAGGGTATAAAATAGTTGAACTTACATAAAATATTATCTATTTACCGGTGGTTGTCAAAGAGTTAACATCTCTTTCGTTGAAAATTATACTTTCGTGGTAAAACAATTACATTTTGGAACCATGTTAATTTACAATTCAGCGCAGTCCACCGCTAGAGAACCTAGCAAAGGACTTTCGAAACCTAAGATCATTAAACGTAAAACTTTTGAGCAACAACACATTTCACCTGAAAATTTAGCATTCCTTAAATCACTAGGTCTTAAAGTGAAAAGAACCTGGTACTCACAAATGTGCTAAATATTATTAACAGTTTGTAATTTGATGGTAAACTAGCAATAGCTATTAATAGCCATTTTCGAATACGTTCCACAAATTAACTAACTACCCCCACCACTTTTAATTATTCTATATAAAGTTGTGGATTGTGTGAATAATTTCAGTTCTACGGTGGCGGTAAAAAATGGCGTTTCTTGACATACAAGGCTATCAAGGAGCTAACAACGAATTTTATTTTAAAGAAGTTGGTATTGCTGCAGAAAATTCGGATGATATATTACATCTTATATTCGACGCACCGTTTGATTTCAACGAGTTGCCGAAGAAATATCAACGAGTAGCCAGTTGGCTTTACCGAAATTGGCATGGGATACCTTGGTCGTATGGATTTATTCCATACAAAAAACTTCATACCATATTGAAACCTATATTAAAGAAGTATGATGTTATATACGTCAAGGGTGGTGAAAAGAAGAAATGGATATCAAGTTTGTTTGATGGTACCGAAAACCAGCCGTGGATTTTGAATTTGGAAGAAATATTTGATGTACCGAAGATTTCCATTCTGCGAGATGAATATTATTCAAGACGCTGTATGCTTCATTCAGATAAAATTTGTTCATTAGAAAATTGTATTCTTTTAAAAAATTTTTATATGGAAAATAAATAGATTTTAAGTAATATATAGATTTAAGCAATTTAATTTTTTGTATACATATTCTATAAATAAAATTAAAAAAAAAAAATATGTGCGTTTTATTTAATTATTACCCTTCATTCCCCTATTTTTTACAGCAAAAAGTTTCTTTCGTTAACCTATAAGAGTATTAACAAAAATCTTATGAAATTTATTGTTCTAATTGAAAAGCATATTTCATGATACACCCTGTATACTAAAATATTTACTAAAAATACTAAATATACACCCGTTATATATACATGATATTATTTGTATGTTAATGATAGAGTAGCAAATTCAAAATGTTCTAGTCTAGTAAATAAAAAATTTTGATTTTACAGACTTAAAAATTTAGTAAAACTCAATGCTGTTATCTTTTTTATATTAAGCGACGTGTTTAACTTATAGTAATTTAAAACCAAAAATTGAACTTTTATTCTGTTTAAAAATGTTAAATACAATACTATTATACCCTAATATGAATATGTATCAGTATTAAAATGATATACATTGATTTTGCTGATTAAACAAATTTTTTGCAATATTTATATTTTATAATTAGATTTAATACTTATTAATAAATGGCTATACAATTCGTTTACTAGTATTCATAAAAATTAAAATTATATACAAATTTTCTTTCTTATTCTCAATATACAGAGTGTATACATAAAATATTTTTAATATACAGAGTCTATACATATGTACATACTGAATTATTTCAGATAATTTTCGTTTGATATAGAAACAGTTTTGTGCTACAGTCAAATTCAAAAATGTTGTGCACCATAAGAAGTAATATTTTTTGTAACTTGTTAAAATTTCAAGAACTTCTGTTAGTTAACTAAAAAATTGGTCACTGTAGGTTAAATGTTAAAGTATTAAAACTGATAAAAATAATTTCTTGCTTGAGGCCTACAATGGTTGATATTTTTTACTAAACAATTTTTTAACTCATTAATATTCCATGACGTCATCTTTCTTATACCAAAAAAACTCCTTATATGAGTCTTACGATCATAATTCAGCTAAAACAAACATTTAATTATTAGTTGTTTGTTTATGTTAAAACTGATAAAAATTCCTGGAATTTTCCAAGGTTAAATATACACAAAAACCCCTGAGTTACAGTTGACACCCAAATTTCCGGCAGTACAGTAGCGGTCAGACATCTGGACCCTGGAGTCTGAAGTTAGTTTTGCGGTAGCGCTTGGTACAGTGCCCCCACAAAATTTAGCGGCCTCCCAATCTTAAATAAACAATTTTAAAATTATTACATGATCCAAAATTATTATATAAATAAACAAATATAACAAAAATCCCCGCTTGTATGAATCATACTATAATTATAATTCAACAATCAGGCCATAAATTAAAAATTCCAAGAAGACTATTTCGTATTTGAAATCCAAACAAAAAAATTGCTGAGTCATCAAAATCTTAAATAAACATTTTTTTTAAATTAAAACTTATATAAATAAACAAATTAAAAAAGTGCTGACTTTGCTGAAAACAGGCTTAAACTTGTTGAAAAGTACAGTAGACACTCGATTTACAGTACAGTAGCGGTCAGAAATCTGGACCCCGGAGTCTAATCTTAAAATCTAGCGCTTGGTACAGTGCGCCCCCGACAAAATTTATCGTTAGCGACCGCACCCAATTTAAGATGACGCAGTTAAGTGAGGCCAAGATTTGCACGTAATAAGCACAGTACGCTTCAAAAAGTGGTCGGATACCTTTTTGCTCAGGGGGGGCCGCACTTTTGACACGGTAGTGTACCAAAAATTTAAGTACAGTACGGCGTCAAAAATTTGGGGCCACCCCCGAGTTAGGGTATTCCCCACATTTTTTGACGTGATAGTTCGTTTAAGATGACGTACTTAAGGCAAGCGCGTGTTGGGGCCAAGGTTTGCACGTACAGTACGTTTCAAAAAGTGATCGGATACCTTTTTGGTCAGGGGGGCCCGCACTTTTGACACGGCAGTGTACCAAAAATTTAAGTATAGTACGGTGTCAAAAGTTTGGGGCCACCCCCGAGTCAGGGTATCCCCACATTTTTGACGCGGTAGTGTACCCCATCTATCAAATTGTAACCTAAAATTCAGTCTGCGCATGCGTCGTGTACTTAAATTCAGTCTGCGCATGCGTTAGGTTTGCATTCAAAAACTACGTCAGTGCTGGCGGGTAATGGGTTAACACAAAACCAAATTGTTATAAGTAAATTGTGATGACGCATAATGGGTTAACATAAATTAATTTGGTTGCTGGTAATGACTCATCTCTTACGAATTTCAAGGCCAACAGTATGAGCGAGTGTGGGGTCAAATGTCAACAACAAATTTTGATACATGTACTTGGTACGTGCCGGGTCAGAGATCAATTCATACTCTAGGTACAGTGTGTCTCAAAAATTTGGGTACATCTTGCGTCAGGATGTACTGGGTACATGTTGCGTCAGGATGTACCCAAACTGTTGAGACAACCGGTGGGGTAGCTCTCTCATAGCCTATCTACTGCTAATCACTTATCAGTTATTGACCTCAACTCCTGCCTCTCAGGAATTTTTCTAAAAGCATTTAAGAATTATTATAGGTAATCATTAAGCTGACAGTGGGTTGGTTCCATATTCGGTTCCTACAGCAGTTACTTTTAAAAGTCTAAAAATTGCACGTAAGTTTAAAAATACCTACTATTAAAATCATTAGTGTGAGAAGGATAGCGTAATTACACCAATACCTCAATTTGCGTCGTGGTTACGTTCCAAAAAAACGCGAATTGAAACGACGCAAAGTGAATTATGATTTTCTATAGCAAACCATGTAAAGAACGAAGATACGTTTCAGGGTTACGAAAATACTACTTTTTAAAAAGAAAATTGAACAAAGTAAACATTTAAAAAACAAAAATAATATAAAATTTTATTACATACATACAAAAGACAAAAAAAAAATCAATTAAAACAAAATAAAAAACTTTTTTTTCAGGGCCCTCTTTCCTTTTACGTTCGTAATACACATTTATTTTAGTTTTATATCAACACGGTCAAAGTAGTTGCCATCTATTACATCTTTCTTTCAACTCAATCTTTATTACAACATCAACAAATACATATCCACCATATTACAACAAAGTCGTGCCATCCTTTAGTCGTGCCAAAACGAAACGACGCGACGCAAAGCGAAGTATTGGTGTATTCAGTTTCTGAATTTCAATTAATAACTTTATGAATTTTGAATTTATTTATTTACCCCTGTTAAATATTAAAAAAAAAAAAAGAAAACTTAGCTATAAATTCCGTATTATTTTCAACTCCTGTTTATTCATAATAAAATCGATCCACAGAGGAACAATATCAGTTTAATAAAAAAATTCTTTCATCTAAACTCTCAAAATGTAACTATCTTAGTGCCGATGCACACATGTGTGTTTTTACCGTTGCGTGCACGCTGCGGTGCCGCACGGCACCGCAAGAATGTGTGCATCACACAATTTAACTCAATGTACTTTATCACCGCTGCGGCGCCGCAGTGTGCACGCAGCGGTAAAAAAACGAATGTGTGCATCGGCACTTATTGCGTGAAATAAGCAACTTTACAGTTGATGGTTTCTTAATATACCTAACTTATAAATACTTATATTGAATAATAAATAAACTTCTCCAATATTATACATAAAATATTACATCAATAGTCTATGAAATGACATAAATAAAAATATGGTTTTGAACAAAAAAAGAATATACTGATGCGAATGATTTTTCATAATTTGATTTTGAACATTTAATGAAATGATGAATAAGCATCTTTTCATCATTGAAATTACTAAATCGTCTTATATCAAAAATCATGTACAAATTTCGATTTAATATTTCCATTCTCAAAATTTATAAATAATTCACCGCATTAAGGATTGATAGAAGACGAAAGTAATACAATGGATGGGTGCGGGGACAGGGACGCGCGCCACGAGGGCGGGTTATGGCAAAATGAAATGAAGGGAACACAACACAAAATTATTAAATGATGACGATGTTAGTGGAAAATTTAATACGAAAATCAGTCAGTAATTTTACGCAAATTTAGTATATCATATATTATGTTCATACAATTAAATTTATATCGTGCGTTAGTAGTAGCTACGTAGTAGCATGTTCACCTCTACAGATACCTCTGCTACCCCTATCGAAATGTGGATACATACATGTGTTCACCGTTAATAGAAAAATAAATTGGAAATTTAATAATGATGGTGGAACATGAGTGCAAATAGTTATATGATTGATATTAATAGTTATTTTCCCATGTACCCACCTATATTGAATCAATAAAAGTAAATTTTTTAATAATATTGTTTTTTATTTGATTTTAAAACATATTTGGGCACATTGCAAGGTGATTGAAATATGGGAATACTTTATTTAATAAACTAACTTGAGGACTAAATTGAAAAAATTCGCTTAGTGCCTATTGAACAGGGTCCCACAGTGTGTTAGAGTTCCTCAGTGGCTTCACTCTCTCACAGATTTTGGAGCAAAATATCTACAAATAGATAAGCATATTTGCACAGTAAAAAAAATTGTGTAACACAACCCTGCGTTAATGTAACATTTCGTATTCGTGTTAAATGAAAATTTCGACTTAACAGAATAAAAATGTTAACCTGTTTTGAACAGCAAGGAAGTAACACAATAATTGTGTAAAATTGTAAAGCAAAAGAATGCTATAAGTACCTAACTTACATTAGAATATCATCATAGTAAAACTAGATGAGCCGTCTAAATGTACGAGGGTCTAGCTGCTCCACAACATGTGACTAGCAGCCACGTCTAGAAACCCTCGAACTATCAACCTTCATACATTTCGCAATACCTCAAAGTTAACAATGAAAATCAGAATTCACTCTTCGGATAGCTGTAACTCAAAAACTATTCGAGATATGCACTTGAAATTTTAATATGTTATTTTTAAAGGTATAGACTATGGAAACATGCAAAAAAAAATTTCCCAATTTTTTGAAAACGTCACACTAGTGGTCCCCCTTAAATATGTTATACTATCTAGTTATACTTCTGTTAAGATGAATAAAATTTTTATCTTTCTATTTTCATCAAGAATGGGCAGAATAATTTTTTGTAGGTTTAACAATATAAAAATTAAAGTATGTAGGTTGAAAAATTGCTAAAATCATCAATTTGATGAATAGGAAAATATTAAATGTTTTGAAGAATTAATGATTGATTGAGCCCTCGAGCCCTGTGGATACTTTATATCTATGCTAACAGCAGCTATAGGCTCGCCACACACGTACAGTTTCAACTGACAGTTTGAACAATTCAACTATACAGTTTAAACTCTACTTCAACGCAACTCTACAGTTAAACTGAGACGATTGAAATTTCAATTTTTTTAAACTGAAAGGTTCAACTGATTGTTGCGTGTGTGGGGTTCAACTGTACAGTTCTCAGTTCAGTTTGTGTCAGGAGCACAGACCAATGAACACTATTATTATTATACTACTAGACAAAACGTAAAGCCAGTTTGTAGGCATTTTTCATGTGGCAGGAAACGGGGTGAGACGGGTGAGATTTAAGGAATATAATATATTGTCTACTTTTCCGCAAATGGAATTATAACTAAAACGAATACCACTCTTTTTCTTTCAAAATTTTGCAGTTTTTTCTCAAGAAAGTGAAATTTTATTATTAATATTATATTTTGACAATAATTATTTAAAAACGTTACTACAAATACCACAGTTTATCGCCTGGCTGCTTCATTTATAAATTGATAAAGCGAGTCTATAGAATATACAGAATATGTTCTTTAGTCTGTGGTCAGGAGCAAGTGCGTTTGATTTTTTTTTTTAACAATATAATTTCAGCGGAATCATAGATTTTACTAGGTGAAATTGTCCTGCTGTTTCCAATTCATTGTAAAAACTGAAGAATTGAACTGTACGTGTGTGTGCTTCTACAGTGTACAGTTTCACCTGACAGTTTAAACTGTTCAGTTCAAATTGTTAGGTGAAACTGTACGTGTGTGGCGGGCCATTTTTTAGCGTAGTTGAGGAAACATTGATACAGAGTATTATTTTTCGGAAACGAAATTGATATTTACGATACTGATAAATTTAGGTATATGATAAATCATAATCAAAACACGAATAAATTTTCTCCACAAATTCACAACAAATATTTCAAAATTTTATATTACTGTTTGTCAATATAATGGTGAAATGACCGAATATGAAATTGTTGATATTACGTAAACAGATAATAATAATGAAGGTATACATAGATATAACTATATATATATAAACTACCGCTAAAATGTGACATAACACCAGAAAATATTTTATTATTACATACAAATGACTGTAGGTATATGTTTGCTGGTTTGTATATTACATTGCGTTGGTCATAAAACACAATATTTGTAATTTAAACATTTAAATTCTTCATTCAGAGACTATTCAGAGTTAAAATACACATTTTGCACGTAAGAATAAATGAATCCGAGTACCGTAAAACGATCTAACTTTACCTACTGAATCTAACATTACCATACCACACTTTGTGTTAAAAGAAGTTAAAATTCCATGGGTTATAATACCTATAGCATTTTCTATTTAATGACACGCTTATTTTTAACAAGCTATACTAGGATTATATAGATTTTTCTGACACTACCAGCTGCCATTTCTTTAAATCATTAGATTTTATCGGTTTATATAATTACTAGCTGTTACCCGCGGCTTCACCCACGTGGAATTTGAAATTATGGCATCTAGTTAAAACATATAAAGTGTACTTTCATCACGTTGCTATTGCGCGTCGAGTAGGTATGTACTGTTACTTTTTTCTTTGGAATTTTCCCACAGAAATACAATATTTTTGCCGGGTAAAAAACAGACTATAACATTCCTTTAACAACATGCCAAGTTCAAATGAAATCAATGATTCTTTTTTATACTGTTTTAAATATATATTCTCCCACGGGAATAAGACTTTCCACGGAAGTTAGATATTTTCCCGGCATAGAAAGTAGTCTGTGTCCTTTCTCATCGTCTCTGTAAACAATATGCAAAGTTTGAAATCAAACATGTTTTTTTTAATAATCAGTTGTTATTGCATTGTTTCGTTTTAAATACATTTTCCCTCGGGAATGAGATATTTTATCGGGATAAAAAATAACCTATATGTTTATCGCTGTATATCGTCATATTTGTCTATCATCATTTTTTGTTTCATTTAAAAAATATTTTTCCACAGGAATGAAAGTTCCCACGGGAAATTTCCCAGGGTATAATGTAGTTTGTGTCCTTTCTCATCCCTTCTGTTAGCAATATACAAAGTTTGAAATCATTTATCCGTTTTTTAATAGTTAGCTATTGTAATTTAATGCATTTTCCCTCGGGAATGAAATATTTTCCCGAAATAAAAAGTAGCCTATAACCGTCTCTGGCCCGCAAGCAACGTCTGTGCAAAGTTTCAAGTTGATTGGTTAAGCTGTTGAGGTGTGAAAGCCAGTCAAACAAACAAACAAACAAACAAACAAACAAACAAACTCACTTTCGGATTTATAATATTAGTAAGGATAAGGATAGCCTACTCCTGTTTTCAAAAAATGTGCAAACTATAGTTGATATTTCCAGGGCCATAGGAAGAACTAGCGGACCTCGGGAATAAACCGAATTTTTTAACAATTTGTTCCCAAAAGAATAAGTGGTGAGCCAAAAAAAAAAACTTTTAACTTTTTTCCCGGACTCTCTACCGACAATTACGGGCCCCACCTCAAGCCCAGGCTCCGGGGTTGGAACCTCGACTACCCCACCATCTCGTTGGGCCTGGATATTTCACCTTTCAGAAACTATAAAACTTAGAAAGGTAATTTTATCCAATGAAAAATTACATAATCTCATAAGTATTTAGATATAATTTTCGCTTTATTGAATAATTCCTTTAAGTAATGGTGTTACTACATAGGTTTAGTAAAGTTAGGACCTTCTAATAATTCCTACTATTTACCAATGGACGCCTAGTACAAACGGTAAAAACATTTGCATTTTAATATTAATATATGTATAGGTATTGATTGGCGCATCTGTGAAAAATTTTAAATTTGTTACGTTTCATTGTTAGATATTACTTGGAATTAACCACAAAGTGTAAATAATAGCGGAATAATATTATTAAATTTGAGCGTTACTTTATGGCGTTCTATATTTTTGTAAATATAAACAAATATTTTCTTCGCAAAATACCACTTTTATTTTTGAAATTGTGACAATATTGTTTCTAACAGTTAGTTGTTCATTTTCAAACAAAATAGTGCACAGTGGTCCAATTTCCGAAAAAAGCTGACAGAAATGAGAAAAGTGAAGTTTGTAATTTTGAACTTATTTCCCCGTAATACCGTACGGAGGACACCACTCCACCTTGGTGCAAACCGACAGTCCATTATACCGGCTGCATTACCTGATAAGGGAAGGTCAAACACAGTTAACTGAGCACCTGTCTCGTACGCATCTTCTAGTTGTTCATTAATAACTTTTGTTTGCAAGTGTGCTTTTGAAATCAAAAGTGATGGAAGTTGAAAATGAAGGTGAGTAATCATTATGGGTGTGTGGTAAAGGGTAATTTAATATTTCATAGGGTGTACTTATAACAGAGAACTATTGCATTGTTAATGTGTTTATTCATAAGAAATAGTAATGAGTTTGATCGAGTTGGATGATTTGCTTTTTTTGGAACAAAATATGAAATATGTAGATTATTTTAAGAGGCAAAATTCTTGCCCCAATTTGCCCCTTCGTTTTTTACACCAATTTCAGTTTTCTCTTGTCTCACTTCATATTCACAAGTGACCTTAAAAATCTTTATATACCATTTTTTGTCTCAATAAAACTAATTTTTTATTTTTGTCCGTCATTTTGGACCTGCCATTTTTAATTTTTAAAATAATAATATCAAATTCATAATCAACGACCTTGAAAACCTTTATATAGGTACCATTTTTTGTTTCCATAAAACTAATTTTTTTATTTTTACCCGCCATTTGGAATTTTCAAAATAATAATATCAAATTCATAATCAGTGATCTTGAAAACCATAGAGTAATAGAGACAACATATCTATCTCTATACTACTGGAACCAGTGTAACCAGTAAGAGATAGAAAATATGTTATATACGTGCACGGTATTTACTTTGTATTGATGCGATATTGTGTATTTGTGTTAGTAATCATTGGTAGTAGTGGCCGTCACGTACCGTACTCGCATACATATGTATGATACCACAACGCTCCGTGTGGGGACGTTACAATGCCAATAACAATCAAATCCATTGTCTTCTAATTGACCTGCACTCATCGAGTGCCAGTGAGAAAGTGACTACTAAGTTGCCTAAGGTACACAAAAATGCACACTGCAGATTTCATGATAGAGATAGTTGCTGTGCCTCTATTACTCTAGGTTGAAAACCCTTATATACCATTGTTTGTTTTTCTCAAAGTCATTTTTGATTTTTGTCCGCTTTTTTGAAAATTGGACCACTGTGTAGTGGAATATTTAACAATTTTACAGTATTTTTCATATTTCACTGAAAGACATGGCCTGGTAAAGTAAAAAATTCATTGGTATTTTAACCTATTGTTGTTTTGTTTTACCAGTAATTTAAGTTTCTGGAAAATTTACTTGTGAATCAAATAAAAAATTTTTATTAGTTGATTTCATTAAAACTGTTAAATATAACTAAATTAATTTCGTCTTTATTTTATTCAAATTTGAATCGAAAATTATGGTAAAGTTAGGTGTCTCTACGGTACATAGCTATGGCTGCTGAACACATATCTATACAGTTACATATTAATATTTGTGTGCAATAAATTCATGCAGAGAGCGTGTAGTACAGAGAACACTGTGAAATATATAATTTATTTAATTGAAACTATGATAAAATATGTAATTAAAAATACATTAGAATCATTAAATATTTTATACATTTTATTACAGAGATCCATTGTAATTAACTATTATGTAAATCAAATAATATGTTTAATTTGTACACTGTGCATGGATCTACACACACACACGCATACATATATTTGTATGTATGTGTATTTGTGTTAAAAGATAAAGTGGAATAATTCGGTGAAATGAGAGCAAAATAAAAGCTATTAAAGTTAAAATAATATATGTATATACACATTTCGGCAAAAATAAAGAATTTTGTAGTAGTGATGCTGAGCACCAGGGTGCAGCTAGTCGACCAATTAGACACGAATAGAATTGTTTTTTGGATAAAATTAATTATTAGTCAAAAATATCGAATGTACAGTAGTCGATTAATCGATTAAATTTTTAGTCGAATTTATTAAGAGATTAACCCTCAATACTTTGTAATAGTGATGTCGGATCGAGAAGCAGTTAATCGATTAATCGACTAAAATTGTTTTCCAGATAAAATTAGTCATTAGTTGAAAATATCAAGCACAGAGTAGTCGACTAATCCACTAAATTTTTAGTCGAATTCATGGTAAGGTAACCTATATGTAACTCTTTTAAAAACGAGGTTTCTTTTGATTTAATTATGGACTTTTAATATTTTTTTTTTAAGAAAATGAAAGATATGATATATCACATTATATTAATCATATAAAAGTGAAAAATCATACAGATAGATAATTTGTTAGTTTTCATTTTTTGAAGTCCAATAAATAATACAGAAAAAATGTTAAATTAGTCGTTTTTTAGTCATTTATAAAAAAAAAAATTAATTAATAATTTTAATTATTTAATCGAAGACAAAATAGTCGACTAAAATATGACTAAATGTAAACAAAATTAGTTGACTAAACCGATTAATCGATTAATTATCCGACATCGCTACTTTGTAAGTGTTTTAATATTTTTGGTCTAAGAACAAGGAAGATATCACTTTTGGTTTAAAAAAATGCATGATTTTTTCTATATTATAAAGTTACAATTGTAATGAAAAAACGTATTTATGATTTTTATTTCGTTTTTGTAAATCTTTTGGTATATGTAGAACCACTGTAACCTTACTACCTTTGTTGCGGAACCGTTCCAACCTTTCTACTTTTGGTATAGAACCACTGTAACCTTACTAATTTTGGTATAGAACCACTGTAACCTTATTACCTTTGGTGTAACACTGCTGTGACTGCTACAGGTAACCCCCGAAGAACACGAGTACCCTTCTCCCGAGTCACACGGTTTCAAACAACACGACTTTTAAGTAATTCTTCTAAAAAAGAATAAAACACATAATATATTATATATTTGATATAAAGTTACATTGGTCCTCAATCCACGCGAATATATTATCGGTTCCATGTGGATTTGATTTACACGAATAAAAATCGTGTAGATTAAATCTGTCTGTCATTATGAAAGAACAAATGCTGAAAAAAAAACTACTAAAATTTTTGAGAATTTTACAATAGAAATGATAACGAATCTGTAGAAATCTACACATTTAAATTTTGAAAATGTCGTTATTTTCAACATCGATAATTTTTGAGTTTTGACAGTCCCACTATGTTCGAAATACCCACAACTTGCTTCGCGGGGCCTTCATTGTTTGCACCGCCCTCGACTCTGCCGTGAAGCAGATGAAAATTCTCTTCATGTACTACATCCTATGTTCGATAGAATATTCTTCCAGAAGAAAGAATTTTCCAAATTCAAAAATTTTACTCCCCTACCGGAAAAACTAGACGTTACTGATAGCTTCTTTTGTAGGTACTACCTAAAAAATAAAATAATTTTAAAAAAGTAAATATTGGTTAAAAAATCATTCGGCGTTTATATGAAGACATGAGTGGATGAAGGTGTTATGTAACATTTTTTTTCAAAAATTAATTTTTTACCAAATTTTGAAATATTTTCTGCTAAAGTATCATATATATTTAAATTTGGTTTCATTAGGTCCAATATTTTTGTAGAAATTCAATAATAAACATGTGCTATTGCATGGGAAGTATATGCAAAAAAAAACTTTTAAGCGCTTCTACTGTAAAATTATAAAAAATGTTACATAACACTCATGTATTCATATTTTGTATTAATTTTTTCAGAACAGTAACAGAATACTGTATTTAAATTTTGTTTCAAATTTAAAATACGTAATTAGTTTCTTTTAACTGATAAAATATTTAATATTAAATTCTGAAAATGATGAAATGAAATTTCCAGTAAATTTTATTTTAATATTAGTTGGAGAAAGTTGATTTAATAAAGACAGTGATAAGGGTGTAGAAATGTTTTTGACAGTGATTCTGAGAAAGAGTTTGCAATGCATCTAAAATTCGCTACTGATATAGTTATTTTATTTTATATTCATATTACATTACACACTAAACGAGCTACAATTAAATATTTTTCGTTTGAAACCTAAAGCCTGATTTATACGCGAACTGACAAAACAGGAACAAAGTATTGTAATTGTTCTCTGTTCTCTTTTTTGTTTTACTTTTGTTTCGTTTTGTTTTCTAGAATTCAAATTCTACACTTATTAGAACAAATCTTTTAATTTTCAAGAATTTTTTACATGATTTTGTTAGGAACTGTACACCCAAGGAGCAAGAAGTACTTACTTATACATTAAATCAACATATTTATGGATAGGCACTAATATTTTCGCCTATAATAAAATTCATTTAATTCAATTCCATTCATGTAAATAATACAAGAAGTGAGTAAAACCGTTAAGGAGTTTGCTCTTATACCCTGCAAAATATAATATTATTCCTGGTTGTTCATGGACGTCGAGGTTCATGTATATTGCAATGGGTAAATAAAATTATATGTAAACGTACTTATGAGTACTTTTATTCAAATAGTAAGTAGAAAAAGCATATATTATACAGACATTACGTCCCATATAAGTATGTATCTATATGTCGACGGTAGTTTGTTGAATTAGACAGATCATGATATGCTTATATCGAAGAATATTTGATATTTGACGATATGGCTGATTTCAGTGACATATATTCAAAGTATAAATACAAAAAGGGGTGGATTTTACTTTGGCTGGAAGAAATGATAATATTGAATATTAAATAAAGGTATTAAATAAAATATTTTTTAAAAAATCTTAAAAATGGTGTCAGGAGAAAAAATTATTAAATATGAAAACAAAATTATTAAATATGCTTGTATGTGTTTAACGTTTTTTTTTTTTTGCCTGTCACCAGTATTTTTGAAGCATAGGGGAGCAGGGTTTAACTGGAGCCTAATAAGGAAAAACAAAAATATCACGAATCGTTCTAACAATTTACACTTTTTACTCGTTGTAAGCAACTCAAAAATTGAAATAGAGTCATATGCCTTACTCTTTTTACGTATAGGCGAATTTTATTATCTAAATAGAGTAAGATATATGACTTTATTTCAAGTTGCTTACAATGAGTAAAAAGTGTAATTATTTTTTAAATTGAAACACATAGTTAGTCTATTTGACCCACAAAGTAAGGAAGAGACAACATATCTATCTCTATACTACTGGAACCAGTGTAACCAGTAAGAGATAGAAAATATGTTATATACGTGCACGTTGTTTACTTTGTATTGGCGCGGTAAACTGTGTAGGTGTGCGTAATCGAAGATAGTGGTGGCATCACGTGATCGTGCTCGCATACATATGTGTAATACCACAACGCTATGTGTGGGGGTGTAACAATCCCAACACAACCAACATAACAATCAAATCGATTGTTTTCTGACTGACCTACACTCAGTGAGTGCCACTGAGAGAGTGACTACTTAGTAGCCTTAGGTACACAAAAATGCACATTGCAGATTTCATAATAGAGATAGTTACTGTGTCTCCATTACTCCGTGATTTGACCAACAAATAAGCTGATATTAGTCAGTTAAACAACATTCTTCTAGTCGAGAATTTTTTTTTTAAAGACTACTGTCTGCTCCCATTGCCTGACAGGTCGGGAAATAGGATCCTAAACCTTATTGTAAATTCGATAAAAATTGTAAAAACAAAATCAATCTTCAAAAACAAAATAAGTGCAAAAAAACAGCAAATAAATGTATTTTAACAATGAAATTCAACTTTCTAATCAAAATAAGACAATTATTCTAAGAATTTTAATGGTTTAGATTCTAAGGATCAAGGCAAAGAACACAAATATAATCAGCTACGCTATCGGAGTCAAAATATTATGCATGCGTCCAGTTTCCACCGCTTCTGCAACGATACCATAACTATCTTTGCAAAAAGGCCGTGCATTCAATATTTTTTAGATGAGAACCACATAGGCTCTCATTTCCCGAAATGTACCATTTTGTGAAATATGCGGTTATAGACTTCAATATTCATTTGTTATCACAATTCTGATAACCATAACAAAAAATAGGAAAACTTAAAAATTTAATTTAGTTGTTACTTTTACTACGTTAAAATTATTTTATTGCAAGTACCGAGCACAAAAAACAAAACCTCTCCTAACAACTGAATGCGTGCAGCTACCGGAAAATGCGCATGAGCGAAGCTTAGCTGACAAGCACTAAAGACGTTCAAGTAACGTACCAGCGAATACAAGCATCAGAAGCGTGTACTTTTGCACCGCTCCCATTACACGCTAGCTCTCATTACCCCTCGCTTCCTTATCTTATGGATTGATGGAAACATTGCCACTGTAACAGGGTATAAAATCGGTTTTAACGAAATTCGTGATTCCTTGCTTTAGTTATTATTCCTGTGAAAAATGCACAAAACTGTTTCTGCATTTCCTACAACGTGGTTTACATAATAACAAAATATAGAGCTATTATTAAAAACGATTTTGCAAAAGAACAGAAAATAGGTGATTCAAATGATACAAACATTAAAGTAGGTTTAATGTTTTGGCTCGGGTCAACAAACTATGTACGCCACAAATCCAATTTTACGTAGTGGTCGGTGCAAATTTAAGGAGAAGTACGTAAAATCGGAAGATCAGGGGCGTCGGTAAACTTTTATTTCGGGGGTTGGTAAATACTATTATCTGAATTTTTTTAAAACAATATTTTCTTAAGACCCAAATTACAACTAAAATTCGGTTGTGTAGACAAAGGAAATCGAATGTTATACACTAATGGATATGAGTACCGACTTTTAGAAAACTGTCGAAAAATCAACTTCACTATCGCATTCATCAACGTAAAAGACGCCAAATAGCGGAAGCTGACAAAAATTCTAGAATATTCTACTCGTGAACTAGCAAAGATACCAAAAAACAAACTTCACTATTGAATTGAGCACTAAAAATTAGATTAAGCATTTTGACAAAAATTCTAGAATGTTCTATTCGTCAACTAACAAAGATATCGAAAAATTGACTGCACCATTTAATTGGTCATCGAATAAAAGACGGAATAGCACATTTTGATAAATGTTCTAGAATATTCTATTCGTGAAATTGCAAAAATTGTTTGTCAAAATCGGACATTTTGTTTACATTAGTTTAATTTCGGTTGAACATTTAAGTGGTGCAGTAGATTTCCCAATATCTTTGTTAGTTAACAAATAGAATACTCTAGAACATTTCTCAAAATGTGTTTTTTGGTGTCTCTTTTTGATAGCCAATTCAATAGCGACGTCTGTTTTTGAATATCTTTGCTAATTGACGAATAGAACATTCCCGAAAATTTGTCAAAATGTTTAATTTGACCTAGTTTTCAATGGACAATTAATTTGTACAATTAATTTTTTAATATCTTTGCTAGTTGAGAAATAGAACATTCTAGAATTTTTGTCAAACTACACTGCTTAATCTCGTATGACCTTTAATGACCAATTCAACGGTGAAGTCTGTTTTTTGATATCTCTGCTAGTTGACGATTAGAATATTCTAGAATTTTACGTTACTCATTTTGCATTTGCATTTTGCATATTATGTATACAGAATATGTGCATACATATCTGCAGTGAAATTTTAAAATTTTTAAAGGCTACGAGACCCTCAGACAATATTACCTACGGCCCTGACTCTGGCTTGCTACATAAATTTTCACCAACATAGACAAACAACAACATGTCTGTGAGAGGAGAACCCCACTAAATCGCTGACGTCACTACGTAAAAACGGAGAACGTACCATTGGATGGCCACTATAATTAGAGATTTTAGTATTATAAAATTTTAGATCGTTCGCTGTAACATGAAAAGGACTATTAAGTATTACATTAACCGATTGGGCACTAGGAAAAGTTTCCTAAAGTTGAATATTTATCCATCATTAAAATTTCGAATACCTAAATATTTTTGAGTGAAAGTTAAATACAATACACAAAATACATCAGTTAAAAATAAATTTTCAGATAGAAAAATAGAGAATTACAAAATAAAATAGTTCCCGTTTACCCATATTTCCACTGATCGCATTATGTGGCTTAAATGTATTCAAAACGAATTGTAACCAATTGAGAAAAACTTGAAACATTCACAAAACGGATTAAAACTAAAAGGGTTGCAAGTGATATAATGACCAAAAATAAAGTTAATTTATTATAGTCTATTTGTAGTTAAAATAATACTAATGATATTACGTAGTCGAAATAATACTAAATAATCTACATTTCTACAATACTCAGTGAACAGGAATTAAATTCATCAAGTGCGTGTTGCACTCACATTAGTGAGGGTTCCTCAGTGGCTAGAGATTTTCACCATTTTATACCATTTGACTAAAAATAGATAAGTATATAATATAGACAAGAGTTTCTGTTTAACATATTTATAAATGTTATAGTAGGAATCATAAAATTTAATTTCATTTTCAAAATCTTTCTACCGAAATCCCGCACAATATTGTATTTTTTGCTCTGTACTGTGTTCTGTCTACAGCATTTCGCTTAAAGATTTGAAAGATTTGGAATACTGAAATATACCTTGTTAGTTGTTGCATACCATTTATAGGGGACCATTTACTTGTCTATATTTCCGAAAATTACTAACGCAGCTTAGCTGAAATAATTTTAATTTAGTGTTTCCAGAAAGTAACTAAGGCCCGTTCCACACTATAGTGCCGATATCGGTACGCTCCCGCTCCGATATAATCTTGTTGTTTTCACATTACAGTGCTGATACCATGCTGGTACCTATTCGTTCTCCATTTACATTATAATGCCGTTCTCGGTACGCCCCTAATTCGATACAAACATCTTTTCATAACAACTGAATACAAGCGGAGCGAAGTGGAATAAAAAATGTGTTTACACTATAGGTACAAGTCATAACAAGTCTTATATCGCTCCGATAAAATATTCCCTGAGTGGTATTGATATTGGAGCGATACTGGAGCGGGACTGGACCGCGACTGATATTGAAGCGGTATCGGAGTGATGATGTGAATAGACTCATTGTTTATTGTGTAACAATATTTTATCGAATCGGGAGGGTAGCGATATCGTACCGAGAGCGGAGCATTAGTGTATAGATCGGTCCTAATAGTATTTGAATCAACAGTTTAAAAAGTAGGGTGGAGAAATAAGTTACTAGCTACTTTGAAGTACAGTATTTCCTAACTGGGGATTAAAAATGAAAAATGGTAAAATGAATCACTTTACCTGCAGCATGTATACCTAGCCGAAATTTCAATTGGTCGAAATAAGTAGTAATTAAGGGAATATGATGAATTTTCATAATTTTTAGAATTCCAAATTATTTTTTCGGAACGCTAAAATAACGAAACAATAACAAAATCAAATTAAGATTAGAGAAATAGGGTTTGAAATTAGCATTATCTCTAATATTTTAATTTAAAAATTGAATTTCTTGGCATATCATTAGTGTAGTCAATAAAGGTTTTCCCCTCTAAATTCTCTATAACAGATCTGATTTTGGTAATTTTTCTTTTTAATTGTTCCTTTTGTAGTATTATTGAAAATCGTAAACATTAAAAATGGCGCATAAAAGGTTTTAGGCCCTAAATTTAAAAATGAAAATTTTTTATTTCAAAAAAACGGTATTTGAATATCAAAATATAATACACATATTTACTTACTGAACTGTTAAAATATCTATATTCGTAACATATTTTGATATTCAAAGCATCTCAGTAAAAAAAATTTTATCCAAAATGAAACATTAATGCTTCAAAAGTGACAAGACTTAGCGCCTTAAAACAAAGTCCATTATTTGATTTAATTATTATTCTAATATCAAAAAAAAAAAAAAAAAAAAAAATTCAAAAAAATTCCTGAATTTTAAATATGGAAAAATGAGTGGTAAATGATAAAAATTGTTAAGTTTTGTAAAATTCATATATCTGTTTTTAATAACAAAAATGAATATTGCAGGAAAATTAAAGCGTTTATATTTCTGGCTATCATGGCAATATATAACTCATTTAGTAGCTAATAACATATTAAAGTTTCAAAAAGATTCCCCTTTACGTTCTTTTACAAACGGCAGCTAAAATTTTATTTTCTGACCATAAAAGCACTTATCTGTATGAAATATTTACATTTAGGTGAAAATTTTCGAAAAACTACTTGACGTATTTTTTTGATGACTATAGCATTTTATTGCCTATTGAATAAGAAATAACCCGTAAAAATTTTAACTGTTTTCGATCTATCGTTTTTGCGCAATTAGAAGCAAAAAATTTTTGGTAGAGATAAAGACACTTATATGTTTAATATATTTATGTTTAGGTGAAAATTTTCGGAAAACAACTTGCCGTATTGTTTTGATTTCTATAGCATTTTATTGCCTATTGAATAAGAAATAACCCCTAAAAATTTTAACTATTTTCGGTATATCTTTTTTTGGAATATTAGAAGAAAAACCGTTTATAAAAAAATAAAATTTTGTCAAAATACATTATTATTAATTTTGGACTCTTTTGAGACCCCAAGACACTGGAGGACAATTTTTATTCCCCATGAATTTTTTCCCGATCTCATTAGTATTCGTACAAAATTTAGTCAAGGTCCATTCAACCTTTTATTCAGGAAGATTTTTGGGACCCTAGGATCCTGGAGCACAATTTGAATTTCACCTTTATTTTTTCTATATTCTAATAGTATTTGAGCAAAATTTAGAGGTCATTTCTTACACTTTACTTTGGATCCTTTTTGGGATTTGAGGATCCGAGAGGATAATTTCAACCTAACGTTCATTTTTTCTGGAATCTCAATAGTATTTGAACAAAATTTGATCAAGATCCGTCTAACCGTTTATTTTGGGCTTTCTTCGGACCCCAGGATCCTATGGGATTTAAGTCCGCCACTTACAATACTTACGATTTTAAATAATACATTGAAACATACAAAAAAAATTCATAAAAATTTGGAGATTTTGATCATTTTGATGCTTCATTGACTACATTGTATAGACTAGGCATACTGTAGACTAAAATCCTTTTGAAAAAAAAAATTATGGAGAACAAAATTGTGGCCCCGACAAACTATTCACTTAATTAAATAGTTGAAAATAAAAAGAAAATCATTAACATTCACTTGTCTTCTCAAAACGAACGTATAATAAGTTTTTCCTAGTTACTACATAAATTAGTTTTTTCCACATAGAATAATAACGATTCACTTGAAAACAATAAACTTTATAAAATATAAAAGTTTTTCAAAAATTGAATTACTTATAAAATCGTGTTAAAAACTTAATCCTTGTGTATGGATGGTATGTTCGTGGAGAACGAAGGCGATAATAGTTAATTTAAAACTACAAGTTGGGGTTAACTCTACATAGAACTGTTCAAGTATTCATTGTTTGCTTTTTTGTGCATATTATGATATTAATATTAGGTACTTTATAATGTTGTGATTACAACAAGTTTTATTTAACTAGTTTATTTACAACTATGCTTGGATTTGAGTGATATTAAGACTACAAAAGTAAACTGTATTGGATTTCTGATGTGAATTTTTGACGAATATTGAGTATTTATCTTCTGATATCAAGTATCATATTTACTACTGTTAACCGTTTGAGTTCCATTTGTTCGAATTCTCTCAAAGATTTATAAACAGAAAGCCAGTACGATTTTTGTAAATAATGTCTTGAAATAAAAATTTTCTATTTATCTAAAATTCTAGCGTTGTATCTGGTTACCCGATTTCCATCTGGAAACTGACTTCTTTTTCATGGTAACTGGGATGCCATATTACCGAGGGTACCAGATTAGTCAGGAGCCGGGTTACCGGAAGTTCACTGTCTCTTTATATTTCCTTTATTTATTTCAAATAAGTAATAATTTAACGCGAAGTATTAAAAAAAAAGAAAAAAAACCGAAAGGTAATAAGAATTTGCTTTTTTAATGCCGATCTAAATTAAAATTTGTAAAATTGAAAGGCTTGGTAGGTAATATATCAACCAACTTAAACACGGTAAAATTGCTATATTTTTCTAAGGAGTATTTTGTACGAAGAAATGCATTTTTACACTATTTCCTTTCTTTTAATTCTCAATGTAAGCCATTTACAAAGCCGTGGAGAAAAATGTCAGACCTAGGGAATGAACCAGATTTTTTAAAAATTTTTCCCCAAAAAAACAAAGCTCTTTTATTAAGTTCAAAGTTAAACTAAAAAAGCATCTAAATAGTAAAGTTCCGTATGAAATAGCTGAATTATTGTAATTGAAAATATGTATTATACGTATCATATTATATGTACTTAATACTTATTGTAATCCTTTGACGTTTTGTATACCTGAAAAGGTCTTTACACAAATAAATAATTATTATTATTATTATTATTATTATTATTATTATTATTATTATTATTATTATTATTCTTCCTTGGGCTCTCTACCGATATTTACAGGTCCCTTCTGCAAGCCCGGGCTCCGAGGATGCAATCCCTGCTACCTCTCCCTCTCGTCGGGCCTGACAATTTAAGTATGTAACATTGATGATGGAAGGATAAGAAAAACAATCATAGAATTTGCTTAGTGGAGAGAGAGAGGGCATCTCAAAGCACTACAGTGATTCAAATAGGCCATGTTTACTTCCTTCAGTCAGTATTAGATGGTTACCTGTACGTTTTCTCATAAAACCAATTTCAAGGTGTACCAACACGGAGAGAAAAATCATATAATTTTTGTAGATAAAATTTCAGAAAAATTACCATGCTCTCTTATAATGCGTGCGCGATCGACGACCAAAGTAAAAAATATATTATAGCATGGTAAAATTTAATGTGCTAACACAACTTCAATCACACTCTTATGCATATATGTTATAGTTTAATTCTTGTTGTCATACTCTTTCGTTTGCGCATCTGACCCGCAACTTTACGTTGCTTGGGTTGTACCTGTAAAAACTTCGAAAATGTCCGATCTTTTACTACGTTCGATTCTTTATGATGCATACAAAAATGATTGGCAACAATATATTCTAATATCGAAGATAGTGAAGTAACAAGATGATGAATTAAACGATAACCATCCGTCCTGTAAAACATGCTAATGAACACTACTTCGATGCCATACAACACTACACCAGCAGTGACCAGCTACTTGCAACACCACCAATCTGGTTATGTGACTTTCATATATGATTGTGTTGATACCTTCTGCAGCTTGCCTCGCTATGTAACAGCGTTGATACCTTCTCTTTCTTTCTTTCTTTCTACTATTAGCTTCTTTTCCTCTTTTCTACTTTTCTTCTATTTTAAGACAGCATGGTAATTTTTGTAAGAAAAACAAAAAAAAATTTCTGTCGGCAATGGAACTTTTTACTGTGCTGTTTTACAAATTTTACGGAGCTAATATTACGGAAAGAACATTCTATCCTTTAAATTTTCTATGATTAATTATAATTTTTATATTTTTACCGTACAAAATTGAATATGTTCGCCTTTTATACGTCGACTGTAGTGCTGAGCACAGTAAGTTTTATATGAATTTTCTCTCTGTGTACGTATCGTATAATTTCAGTTAATTAATTAGAAAATAAAACAAAATTGTTCCATTGGATTAAATTTGAAATAAACGTGTTAATAAGACTATTTGTTACAATTTCTACACAAGAAAAAAAATCACTTACGTACTGACTCTTACGTGTGCACATCTAAATAAATAAGTTATCAAAAAGGAAAATTATAATGGTTTTTCCGCACTAAAAGCGACTGACTGACTCTATATTACCTTTATATGTGTGAAAGTAATGATAGACTCTGTATATTAGAGGAAACACGCAAGTCTATAAAATCGACTTTGTGACTGTATCATTTATTTTTGGTAATACGATTAACTTAAAAATATCAGTAATACGATCTTTTTTTTTCGGCTATAAGGACACTAACGCAACGCCAAAACGGAACAATGTGTGTATGTGTGTGTGTGTGTGAGAAAGAGGATTTAGATATTTAAGGAAAAGCTAGTAGCCTTTAATAATTGATTAGTTCTTTTCTTATTCCGTCCGAAACAAATCCTTTCACCGCTCATACAGTGTGCGACTTAATCGAAACCTTACAATATAAGATAAGGAAAGGTTTGTTATCCTATTTTGGTATTACTATTAAATAAACTTTTCTCTCTCGTATGCCGTATGTACATAACGTTTTTATGTGAGTACAGTAGCGGTAGCAGAGGAAATAATAGTATTTCATCAAGAAAGTATTGTTTATTAGTACAAACCTAGTGTTAAATCTTGGGGGTAATGGGGAAAATGCCACTTATAAATCTTTTTCGACCGTTACCCTGTTTCTATATTTGGTTTTCATTGCAGCTAGTGCTGAAAATCCTGTTTGTAGTATAAATAAAACGTTACCAATGGTGAAAAACCAATGGTGGTGCTTTACAATGCAAAAAATCAAACTCTCAAATGCATGCATAAAAACGTAAACAAAAATAAAAATTAACATTAATTCATGGAACACAAATCAATTTATTGCTACGAGTCACGATATGAAGTTTTATTCATTTATAAATATGACAATTATCTGAATTATTTGTTATTAAAAAGTTTTGGCGCCTCCCCTGGGGGGGGGCGCCTCCCAGTTTGGAAACCGCGGCTTTAATGGGATTGAACGAGTACGGTGAACCAGAAAATGAAATAATAATAATAATATACTTACGATGTGAGTTGAGAAAAAGAGGAAACTGGTGGGGTTAGAGCCGGATTTACATAAGGACACTTGGGGTACATGTCCCTAGGTCTCTACACAATAAGGGCCTCCACAACATCTCAAAATAGAGGAATAGAATAGAAAGAATAAAAGTGCTTTACTTTTCGATGGGGAGCCTCGACAACAGTACTTAGCGGTTACCCATATGAGAAGTAACCCGCGACCTGATTTACAGACGTAAATCCGGCCCTGGGTGGGTTTAGGGTTGGATAGGTACGCATTTGGTGGTATCTTCTTGAGAAAACGCGATATTCAACTGGAATTGTAGAGCAAAACTGTAAAAAAGGCTTCACGAACGTAGTCGGTAGAACAGAATTCCACTAAGCATTCATCTACAAAAATTTCTCAAAAAAAAAAAAAAAAAAATTGTAAAACTGTAAAACTGTAGGTTAATTTGTTTTAGAAAAGTATACCTAATATTTGTGATCTAACATACTTATTTTCTATCTAAAACAACAGTCACTTATTTTATTATACCAGAAGCGTTAGTTGGCATTTTTTCGAATAAATGTGTTACTTAACAATTTAACAAGAATAATTGTCAACTAACAGAAGCACGACAACGTAGCTGGAGTGTTTTTAGATTGATAGTTTTGCGAGTTAAATTACATTTTTAGTCCAAAATATATAAAAAAAAAATTAGTTTTAAAAAATACAAATTAATTCAGAATATTCCATTGCTATCATTAGTAAATCAATTAAATTTACCTATAAATATTTTTTGTTTCATTCTTATCATGCTTACCTATAATGAAAGGTTCCAACCGCTTTTTTTGCTATAAAAATTTGTCCTAACTTTTTTTCACGATAGAAATAATCATATTCTTATAAAACTTCAAATAGACATGAGTTAAATTGTCAGTACAAAAATATACCAACTTGAAACAAATAACTTGAAACTCGTTAGCCACAAAACTACCAAGAGTTTTAGGTTATTCTAAGTTCTAACCGATACTGTATAACGGTTTGTAATAAAAAAAAATGTGTTAGAATACTGTTGTACACTACTGTATGGTATTAAGTAGCTCCGTACCGTCTATATACATGTGTCCTTTTTGGGGTTTTCAACATCATCAGTTGACATTTTTATTAAACTTATTTCTTCTAGCCAATTTTTATCCCGTGTTTCGAATGTTCTTTTAAATACCATCAAAAACTAAATGCTTTCATTTTTATTTATTTTCGTCTTTTTTTTCTCTTCCGCTCTGTCTCTATCTTATTAGAAAATTATTATTGGTTCCCTATATAGGTACCTTCTTTTCACAAAAGAACAAAAGTACTGAAGAATAAGTTTTAATGACAATATTTTATCTGGTCTTAGAAGTTTATTGAACTTGGAAAAATTTATTTTCGATGTACCTTCCTTAATTATAGTTCGGAAATAACTTATGTAATGGAAAACAGTTGTACATTGTATTTTGAATGTATTTTTATCATTTTGGGGAAAGACGAGGCACAAGTTTTCAGTAATATTTTATCAAGAATGAAATAATTTTTGAATGATCTCTAGTTCTTTAATTTCCTTAGATATAATTTGAAGATATTATCTGAGATTCCGTAATGTACTAACAATATTCAAAGTTTGGCATAAGAAAGAATTGGTAAGATCAAAGTTTGTTTGTATTAAATAAATGTTAGTGTAATCCTGGATTGGCTATTTAAATAATTAGACATTTTTACGGTTGCATACCTTAAAAAGAAAAAATGAAAACCTTATAGGATAAGGTTTTTCTCGAAAACAACGTAACGTAAGAATTTGCAATTTGGCATAATGTTAGGTTTTGATTGTACGCATATGTCGTCAGTTTGGTGCGAAAACTCATTAAGTAACATTTTTAAGTTTCAGAGATAAATGGAAATGAAAAATTGTTAATTATGTTTGCTTGTCCAAAATGTTTAAGCAACAGATCTGTTTTGTTTAAGTTGTTAAAACCCCTAGAGATATAAGAAAATCAAAATTTTGAATGAGATTTAGTAAAAAAAATTTCAAAGTTCAAAGGTGTCTCATAAACTTTGTTTTTCGTACTTACTGAATTTTTGCACATAATAAAAATACTGCAACTCAATATATAATGATATTTTATTTAAATGAAAATTATATTAACTTATAAGTTAACAAAAATATATATATATATATATATATATATATATATATATATATATATATATATATATATATATATATATATATATATATATATATAGCTCTAGTTATTGATCTAAATATAACATTATAAAAAATTTTTGTAAATTAAACGTTTTCGTATTTTATATAAACAAACTTAGCATTACAAAAATATTAGATGCACTACTTTTTTTATAGACCAAAATTACAAGAGCTAATCTTCAACTTCGCAATCAGTACTATCCTGTACTGCAGGATCCATTACTTTCCATAGGAACATTCAATTTTAGCCTTCCAAATTAACAGTATCACTGTTAAAACTATGTTTTAACAATTCAAAAATAACTAAACTGTATGAATATAACAAAGTAAACCGAACGCATCCATTTATTACTTAACACTATTTATATACTTAGAATAACAATCCTTTAAATAAAATAATATGAAAAAACGAAATTATAAAAAAAAAAACAAAGTTATAACTTGTTTGTTATTTTGCCTGGAAAATGGCCTAATGAGTTTTATATCTCATGTTTTCGATATTTGTTGTAGTATTTTGTAATGCAAAAAGTCAGTAAGTGACTTTAATGATTTTTAGTTCTACAACAAAATGGTAAATATCAAATAATGATTATTTGCAAACGCAAAATGAGGAAATCTAGTGGTCGTATCATCTACTGAGTGTTATCAATCAAAAGACGAAGTAAAAGTCAGCTGAGAAATATAAAAAGCTCATTTTTGAAAAATTTGTCACTTAATGAGTTTTTGCACCAAACCGACGATATTTTATGATATGTCTCATAAATATGGACGCTACAGTCCCCCTGCCGACCCCCGAAAACTGTCGGACTTTTGTCAGCGTCCGTGTTCCTATGTCATTCCTTTCATTGTTAATTTGAGTACCTATACGATATTTTAATAAAAATAAAATTAACAAAAAACCTCTTAAATTAGAGGAAATAGATAAAACTTTAAATATAATAGAAACTAACCATTTTGACCTTTGTTCACATATAAGGTAGGTATGGCTTACCTAATATAATCTTTTTCTATAGTAGATATAACACATAATGTGATCATTGTTATCAGTGGGTGTACGTGAATTTGCCACTATTACACACACACACACATGCGCGCTTTTGTAACACTCCGTTTGAACGGAGGTACCTATGACTATACGTAATAGTATTTTAGAACAAAATTAAGACAAGAAAAATAAACGTAGGTCGACGAGGGATAACAGGTGAAAGAATGAAACAGGATACCTATTCCTTCCACAGGAGACCATTGACCGCCTAGTTCAGTCCGATTGAACCACTCTGAAATAATATTATATTAGTGAACCTAAAAACCATCTTCTAGCATTCGTAAATGTTATTTTTATATTATTTGGTTTTGCTATTGTACTATTTTCGTGAGAGTTGATACAGAAGCGGATACGTGGGCAGTCACCAGTGGAGTTGTCGAGCATGTTTAGGCACTAGCACTAGCACAATTCTCAATATCGACATTGTTCATTAAGAAGACAACTGTAGACGCATACTTGCTAAATCCTAGCTACTACACCATTTCCTTTGTTCTCCACCCACATCATAATAAAAAGTAATGTGGATGGCGCCTCTTATGAACTGTTATCTGAAAACGGACGTTAAATCCCATTATTATACGTAAAGGTCAAAACCACCCCCTTGAACAGAAATTAATTCAAATTTTTTTACGGTCTATCTAAAATTTCATCCAGTGAACTAAAATTTTCAATGACATAAATCGAAAATAAAATGACCGGTTGGCGAAATTGGGAAAAAATTAGATTTTTAAATTCGTCCTTTTCATTTTTAGCAAAATTAGATACGTAAGGCAATTCGAAAAAATACTTTTGTTGGACCAGTCACATTTATGAAAGAATTAAGAGAATTTTCATAGCAAAAATAAAAAGCTAACACTAAAATTACTTCAATTCAATCAGTCGCCCTAATTCAAATCACCCCCATAAATCTTGATTTGAGAAAACAATTTTTAGCTTAATGACGTCATTAAGTTTACTACAATTTTGCAAAACTAGAAAAGAATTATTTATTCATTTTTCAAGTCGTAATTTATTGCTAACTTGAAAAAATTTTTTGAAAATTTGCAATGTCAAAAAAGCATTACGAAAACTTTAAATAAAAAAATGTGCCTCTTCCTAATTTAAGAGTTGGATCCGCTCCTGAGTTAACAGGTACAATAATATAATTGTGGGAAAGTTAACACATTTTATAAATAATCATAAAAGTAACTTGCTTCCTTTACGGTTATTGCTATTATGTAACGGTTTAATGTTATAATAATACAACTAATTACACTTAAGGGAAAATATATATATTATTTGTTCAAGTTGAAACCAAATAATAAAAGATTTCAATTATAGTTGGACATGATTAACACATCTTCGGGTAATAAAATACCGTGTTGGAAAATGTTAAATACTTGTTTTTTCAATAATAGTTCTCTCAACAGTGTGTTTTGACTAAGTTTTCATGGTGTTTTTCTTTGGTTCGAATGAAATTTAATTTATTTCAAAGTGTAAAAAGTAAATTTTTTACTTGGGGGAAACTTGTACAAAATCGTATACCAAGGTAAAACAGTATAGTAGGTCTATTTTTTCCATTAATTAAAATTTCCGAAACGTAAGCCGCTCAACAGCGTCCACCAATGAGAGCTATTTGTCAACAAACACTTGTAGCGGTAAGCACGAACCTTTTCAAAATATTTCATTTTAGTGTTTTTTGATAGACTTCCTCTGATTTCTGTGAAAATTCAAGAAAAAATAGTTAAGTTTATGTGTACTACAAGTTGGTCTCCAATCAGTTATGTTAAAGTGTGTGCATTTACTCATAATTTACAATATTTGTTTCGGCAAAATTGATTTGCATAGGTGGTAGTGAATTATCTGTTTACACATAGGTCTCCGGGTCAAAACCGTAGGGGTAAAACCGGCCTATATGTATATGATTTTGATTTGGACGTATGAATATGAACTAAACTGATTTTTTATTATTAGTTGCAAAAAAGATGCCACGTAATCATAATATTACTATTACTAGTAAAAAAAAAATGGGATTGGAATAACATGAGAAAAGCCGTTAAAGCTATTTTTGACGGCACCATGGGGTACTTCAAAACTGTTCGAACATGTCAGGTCAACAAAAATCAACATTATATAAGACTGAGTCGACAAATTCAAACAAAAAAATGACTTGGGTTCTTCAACGCGCAAAGGCTTAAGATGATTTAAACCGAATCTTCGGTATTGAGTATAGTATACGGTCTTGTCCATGTATCGGGGTAAAACCGTAATTAATAATGGTTTGCATTTTTTGTGTTATTTTTGTTTAATATTGGGATTATCCGAAATATGTTGATTTGATTATGTTCCTTAGGAAACTGACTAATTCTAAACGTTGGTTTCATACATTTACGTTTTAAAATGAATGATATACAACGCTAAATCCTTAGCTATACGGTTTTGACCCGGTCTCCCCTACTTATCCGAAGATAATTTTGTGAAAATTTATAATTATTGATTATATGTCATCGATTTTTCAAATGTGAACAAATTGGTAAATATTAATGCAGCTGCATATACAGCAAAACCTTTTTTGTGTGGAAATTTTTATACGGTTTTCAAAAAAATGCTCATTAAAGTGCATGATGTGAATAAAAAGCAAGAGAAAGTAAGAAATTTAAACATTAGTTATAGTAATTTACTTTGATAAAATCACTTATTGATTGTTTTTAAGCATTTAATCAGTACATTGCATAAGAATACAAATTATTGCATTATTAAGTTTTTTATAGATAGACTAGCCGTATACCCACCCGATGGATTTACCATCGGTAACATTTCAGGATGTCAGTTAGTGTTAGAGATTTATTAAATAAGACTAGTCGTATGCACGATGGGATTTAACATCGGCAACATCTTTTTATTAGGTACTCACTTTCTGCTCACTTTTAATGTTTTTCAAAAGCCTAAATCAATATCCACTTTTCTAACTTCAAAAATGATGAACTTCCCATACGAACTTTCATTTTCTGTTTTAACCCCTTAAGGAATATATTTCCAGAAACAACTGCCTTTTATTTATAAATAGAAACCTAAATTCCAATTTTCATAATTCCTGTGCTTAATTTTGTCCTTCTAAACCCAACAGTTTTGGCTGTGCGTTGTCTGTCAGTCAGTGTATAAAATATTATTTATTTGAATAGTCATAGTAACATTTTTATATACGACTAACTTCAAAAATAACGAATTTACATACAAAATTTCATTCCCTATTTAACCCACTTAGGGGGCGAATTTTCAAAAATCCTTCCTTAGTGCTCACCTACGTTACATAGGGAACTCCTGTGCAAAATTTCATTCTTCTAAACCCAACGGTTTAGGCTGTGCGTTGTTTATCAGTCAGTCAGACAGTCAGTGTTAGAAATTTATTAAGTACCTAGGTTATTTATTTTAATAGCCATAGTAACATATTATACATATACCACTAACTTCAAAAATAACGAATTTACATACAAATTTTCATCCCTTATTAAACCCACTTAGAGGACGAATTTTCAAAAATCCTTTCTTAGTGCTCACCTACGTTACATAGGGAACTCCTATACAAAATTTCATTCTTCTAAACCCAACAGTTTAGGCTGTGCGTTGTCTGTCAGTCAGTCAATGTTAGTTTATTAAGTAGATATTATTTATTTTAATAGCCATAGTAAATTTTTATACAATATCTCTAACTTCAAAAATGGGGGCGAATTTTCAAAAATCCTTTCTTAGTGCTCACTTACGTTACATGCGGAACTTCTGTGCAAAATTTCGTTCTTCTGAATCTAACGATTTAGGCTGTGTGTTGTCTGTCCGTCAGTCAGACAGAAATTTATTAAGTAGATACGTATATCGATTGCAACTTTTATAATACATACATATAAAAATGAAATAAAGTATTTTTATGAATATATTAATGCTTTGTCTTGTTTAGAAAAGTAACTTCTAAGGAAATCGTAAGGTTTTGAGCGTTCTGAGTTATGCTTTTTCTAAAGTCTGGAGCGAACTTATACTTTTTATAGCTATTTATGAAATTTTTGAATATTTTCTTTTTATGTGAATTTTTTATGCGGTGTCTATCCACCGCATAAAAAAAGGTTCAGCTATAATATCAAATGATATATTCTAAGCCCATAAATCAAGATGTTATTGTCAACCTTCGTCACAAATCGATTTCTCATCGCAAATTGATTAAATGTTTTTCTAGGGTTCACAACATAGAAAATCAATTTATTTTTTAATAATGAATAACTACAATTACCTACTTAAATTTTATACTCGTTGTCAGAACAGTATTACATAAATTTTCTACTATACATTATTGTAACCTTCATTATTTTATTTAAAAAAAGAACCCTTTTGTTTCAAGTAATTTAAAACTAACTCTATGTCAAATGTCACAAAAATTTCTTGATTTTTAATTGAAAGAAACAGCTATAAAATGAAACTTTTTAAAAAACTGTCATGTTCGTTTGCTTTTAATATAATTAAAAAGAAAAGAAATATTTTTTTGTTGAGAGAGTTCTAATTTGTTTTGTGTTATAAAGCATTTTGTGTGCATGTGTGTTTCTGTTTTTCTTTTTTGCCGTATAATTCAATTTAACTTGACGATAGAAAAGTGTATGTTGAAATTAATAAGTAAAGGAAACGTGAAATTTAAATGAAATGTCGGGTAAAGAGAAGTAGGTAAGTGAAAATTGAAATATGAGTGACTAACGAGCAAGCAACCGGAATGTTATAACCAAACTTAAAAATAATAATTAGTACTCTTAACCTTTAACTACCAGCACTCGCACCGGGCTAGGTCTGACTCCGGTGAGGGAACGGGTGGGGGAACACGACACTCGTAAAACACTGACAAAGCCATTTGCCATTATAATGTTATTCAAGTAAAAAAAAGAAACGTAGGTAACTAGACATTCACTCAAATGAAAAACAAACAGAAATATGAAACAAAGAAAAGAGAAAAGTCAAGGGAAAAAAGAAAGTGGTAAAGGGAAACAAGGTTAAAGGAACATCCGAAATGTATATTTAATTTTTTCTTATAACTTTTCATGCACACCTACATTTATTCATCCTTTTATTTTTTTTGTTTTTCCGCGGAAAAACGGGAAATTTTCAAATATATATATTAAAAGTTTTTATTTTATTGTTTCATATTTATAGAAAAGTTCTTTACTGACACGCCGAAAATATAATTTTTATTATAATAGAAATATATCTTGGCTATTGTACTGTATACAGAGTTACTATAAATATTTTTAACGTATATCATGCCCGAAAAAAAAAACTCTTTTGATATTTTAATATTTTGCCGCTTAATAAAATTGGCGTCAACGGTTATGAATGTGAAAACAAAGACGCGGAAAGAAAGAAAAAATATTACATTTTGTTGAGAACATGTATAAATAAAAAAAAAGAAAATTATGCATGAAATGTATTTTGTAATTCCATGGCAGAAACTTCCACAGTCGACAATGTAGAAATTATACGAAAATAGTTAAGTGTTTGTAAAAAAATTCTCAGAATTTTATGAAAAAAATTACTATAAAATAAAATCAGTAAAATTGAAAGTCTTTTCTGTATTAATATATTAGTAACATAAACTTTTGCCTTAGTATTAGTGTCTTAGTAATTTGGATCGTTAGTATAAAAAGTTCGATCGAAATTTTTGTGGCTAAAAATCCATTGAAATTCTCGTTACCGTTCCCAACCAAAAGGATCGAGATTACCAGCCATTGCCAAAACTATGATAAAGGAAATATCTCACTAAGCAAGTCGTCAAGTGAAGTTGGTGAAGTTGTACTTGCGCTAACAGCGTTCCTTACAATCAGTTGACTTTATGAATTTGTTGTAACAGGATATGAAAGTGAATGAAATATTTTTCCTAATGAATAAGTTTTAAATATTGAAAAATATTTAAAGTTTAAATTACTTTGTCAATTTCACGAAATTAATATTATTCTTACTTAACGCGTTTTCAGCCGTTTCGGCCATCATCAGAATAGACTGACGAAAATAAATAATGAGAATTTATAGGTAAGGAAGATATGTAGGAGGGTTGTAATTGAAACTGAATTGGGGAAAACCCATAAATCTTGTTTTGGAACAACTATACGTGAAAAGATGAAAGCAATCAACCCAGTTTTGTAGGTACCGACATGATAAAGTTATTTTTACCTAATATTAGAACTATGTTCTACTAAATGACTTGTTTATGAAAAATTAAAAAATAGGGGTGTACAAAATTATTGAAAGCTTGAAGTAATTATATTCGTTCAAAAATTTATTTTAATGTTTTGGGGAAATGACCTGTTTCCAAGATATGTAGACCGAAATTTGAGCTATGTACCTATTTGTGTAATTTGTGATTTATGGGTTTACCCCAATTCAATTTCAATTACAACCCTCCTACACATCTTCCTTGCCTATAAATTCTCACCATTTATTTTCGTCAATCTACTCTGATGATGACCGAAAGGGCTGAAAACGCGTTAAGTAAGAATAATATTAATTTCGTGAAATTGTCAATGTAATTTAAACTTTAAATATTTTTCAATATTTAAAATGAAATTTGACAAAGTAAATCTTTCAACAGTGAATTGAGCCGTTTATTTTGAAAGTGGGGCAAGTCCATATTTTGTTATTGCGAGATATTTAAGGGTTAGCGTTTCAATAAATTGAAAAATATTGGTAAGTATTAATAGTCATATTTTTTGTATTTTATGGTGTTAGATAATGTAAGTTTATAATCCAATAGCGTTTTTAGTGCTGGCTAAAAAAATAGTGATTTTATTATAACTAAATGGACTTGCCTCACTTTCAAAATTAATGAATTATTGTAATCATTAAAAATAAACATAATAAAAACCTTTCATACGACAGTTCAACTTCAGAAGCACGTACTGTGACATTATTATAGTAGAAATGAGTGTATGAAAATTAGTATGTACTTTAAAAGGCCGACTCACCCCCTCTGCAGTGTTGCTTAAAATGAATTTCGAAAATTTACTCTAATTATTTTAAACTATTTTCTTTGAAGAAGTTTTTAATTACTCAAATAGTACGATTATGTCGATACAGTCACCCCCGTAGCTAACTGCCCCTGGATTTAGTATTAGGAAATTGAGTAAAACAGGTCGATTAGATTTTTTACGTATATTTGAAATCTGTAAATAAAACTTTATTATATTTTATTTTTTACCTCCTTTCGCAAAATTAACCCCCAAATTTTACCCCCCAACTACTCCTGTTGGTGTAATTTAAACAAATTACATATCAATAGATAGCTTTTTAAGAAGGAGCAATATCGCCAATTTAAGCTTTTGCTCTATCTCTTACCGTTTTCGAGATATTTGAAAAATTAAATTTTCACCCCAAATTTCGAAGGAAGATTTCACCCCTTCAAACCGCTTTTCCGCAGGTAAAAAAAATACGTGTTACTTATTTTTTAGTGTTTTACAATATATCTAAGTTTTATCAAAATCGGTAGGTCCGGTCTCGGGAACTTTACTTGTAAGATGGACTTGCACCACTATCAAAATAAACATATTTATAATACTGTTAAGAGCTAAAACCTCAACCTTCCATATATTAGACTTCTGAATTTTTTTGATTATAAATTGTTGACAGATAAACAGATCATAGTAAGTCTTATCTATAACTACCATTATCTTCATTTTTTTCAAAAATGGACTTGCCCCACTTTCAAAATAAACGGCTCAATTATTGAATAAATTTTATTCCTGATGTAAACCATATTTTTCGATTTCAAATGATCGTGTAGTTATCTTGGTCTGTTTACGTTTACCAGAAAGGAACAGTGACGTATTTATTGAATGAAGTTTAAGGGTCGCCCTTTTTCTTCTTTCAATAATAAATAATTATTAGCGGTACTATTTATTATAAAAATTGTATTCTGTATCTTGTATTATTAGTAGTAGGTACTTACTATTTATTATAATAATTGTACTCGCCCAATATTTTCGTATTTTTAATTTGCCCCGTATAACGGAGATAGTTAAAAACTCAAATCTTTAGGCAATAATATTCGCTATAATGTAACGAGAAGTATCGTCTAGGTTTGAATCTAGCAACCTTTTATTTACAGCCGATTTGACAAAATTGAACGAGCTATTCAGCAAAAGTAAATTTTTTATTTGCCAACAGTTGAGCACCAGTAAAGATTACGTCGCACCCGTTGATGCAAAACATTTGGAAACCCTGTCTTAAATCAATATTATTATTTGAAGAAATATTTTATATTCAAATAATGAACACTCTATATTGATCCACTTGTTTCAAGAATAGTAATTTCCTAATACAATTATTTTTCTTAAGCTCATCCTTACTTAATACAATAATCCATAATATCTACACTTCTTGTCAGGAAACACTGCGCCATTAACACGCCTACATCCTTTTTACTACACCATCAATATTACACCCATCGCACACCGTATCGCCGCTATATAAAATAATTCTTTTTTTTTTATTCTTGTTAGTTTAGAAATCATGCAAGATACGTTTCATTCTAAAGCTGTATGTAGACGTAGTAATAAAAACACCTAAATCATTTTGACGATAACTCGCATTTCATTTAATTAGAGAAAAACGTACAAAAGTTGTATATTGAACTGAAACTGGAGGTTAATTATTGATTCCGTTCAAGATTCAGTGTTTCTTTAATGTCTAAAGACTTATGGTACACTGAGAAAAAAATACAGTAATTTTTACTGAAATTTCTGGTAAAAAATTACTGAGCTCTCTGGTAATGCGGACATAAGTGACAAGCTAAGCAAAAAGTACGATAATTTATAGTAAAAATTGTAAATTACCCTATAGCTCAGTAAAAATTACCGTATTATTTATAAATAAGTTTTTTTTTTTATTTATTAATAAATAATTGAATTAAAATAGTTTAAAAGGATATTGACAGAAGGGTAAGCATTAAAATCAAATTATTAATATAGAAAAAATTTTTTGTGGTTTTTTATTATTTGTGGAAAAAAATATATAAATTCTTTATTTGACATATTACATGATAAAAGTTTTTAACAATAAGCACATTACAATAATTTGTATAAAAACATAATTCAATTAACATATCAATACATATAAAAAAACATACAAGAATTAAAATAAAAACTAAACAAAAATTCATGAAACACAACAAACAAACACTTCATAAACATCCAGTCATGATGGTTGCTATTGCACAACTAAACGAAACCTGCTTAGTTGCTAGGCCTGTAACTCGTGTTGGTCGCGTTAGACAATGCTCGGTGCGCTTGCGTGCTTGTTTTATTTATTCTCATGTCTGTGTGATGCTTGGTTGCAATGATATGTGAGAGGGATGAAATGCACAGCGACTCAGTAAAAATTATTCAATGTCTAGTATAATTTTACAAAAAATTAAGTAAATTTTCCCGGTGTCCACATGAAATTTTACTAGCCCATCGAATTTTATGCAGCTGTATAGGAAAAATTCTTAAGGTGTACAGGAAAAATTTTCAAATGAATCGTAAAAAATAATGTTTGAAACGCATTTTTTATATTTTTGCTTAATAATTTCCTACGGACTGGTCACTTAAGACTCGTTTACCGGAGGCAGCTCAGTAATTTTTACTGGAATTTTTTCTCTGTGTAGTCACATTTTTTAAGATTAAAGCATCTAAAACCAAATTCTGATCAAAAAAGTGAAATACATAGCTAAAAACAGGGGTTGCCAAACTTTTTATAGACATGGATCTCGTTCCTTAATCCGGAATACGATCATGGCAAGTAAGCGTTATAAAATGTGATTTTTCCTTCTTTAACGAAACAGCCGTAACGTCATTTGTGACCAAGGGACCAAACTATTATTATGATAGTTAGCATTGCGACTGTAATCAGAATTTTACGTCATCAGACTTGGCAGAGAGGTGGAAGGTTATATACATATTTAGAGTTTTTGTTGGTATGTGTAAGGTAGTGGATGTTTGTGTGTGTAATACTCGGTATGTATGTAGCGGTGGTCCAAGGATGGGAATGCATATGTATACCTGAACAACCATATGCATGTACCTGCTACTAATGATGTAACAATGAACAGCCACCACTGTGGCCACGACTTAACAATGAATGTGTACGCTTGAAGAGCCGATGGGCGACTAATCGGTAAGCAGTATAAATTGCTATTTATTGCAACTTTCGGATCACACTTTTTTGTATGTAGGCTTGATCTGTCTCATCTGTGTTTGTGATGCTTGGTGGCACTCTGTGCGCCGTGTTCCATACTTTAGGAAGCCCTGATTTAAAATAGTATTGCCACCTAAAATTTTAAACGTATTTCACAATTCAGTTATAAAAAAATCAAATATATTTTTATTTTGTTAGTAACAAGAAGTTAGAATTAATGTGGTTTTCTGATTACTCGGCCGACCATGTAATTTAAATAAATCATCAGCTGAGTATTAGTTTGTTCCAAGTCTACTTTTTAAAAATTTTTTCTAAATGGTTATTTTGTTAGTTTTAAGCGTTGAAGAAGTCGAAATCACGATCACCAAAAATTTTTTAAAAATTTTTATACCTGACATAAACCCTGATATAAACCAATACTCAACTGGCGAAATATCGACACTTTCTTAAGCATTACAGAAATGTTCAGGAACAGTTATATAATTTTAAATCTAATTTTTGTAAACTAGAACTATTTCTGCTATTAGATGAGATCATATTAAGTTGTGTAACATGAAATGTCGTTTTCCGACCACTCCATAATCCAATTCAGACAATTATCAACACTTTCTTAAGCATTACAAAAATGTTTAAAAACAATTCTTTAATATTAAATAAAATTCTTGTAAGCTGGAACCATTTCTACCATTACTTGGAATAACATTTTGTCGTGTAATATGAAATATCGTTTTCCGATCACTTGGTCCATAATGTAATTCAGATAAATATTGAAACTTTTTTAAGCATTAGAGAAATGTCTAAAAACAGTTCTTTAATTTTAAAAAGAATTTTTATAAACTGGAATCATTTCTGTTCGTCAATTTCAAGTAAAAGTGATACATTCCACTAAAGGAAAATGTCCATAAAAGAAATTTTGTTGCTGAATATTTAAGCACGTCAAAAACAGATAGGTACTCCATTTCCACATTTCTAAAAAGATTTAATTTTACTAAAAGAAAAAATTCAATTGCCTCATCCTATTTTATTTTATTTTAAATGACACTAAATTTCATATTTTAATTACAAACATATTCTAAGTATTTATATTATTTAAATTTTTTAAATAATAGTAATAAAAAAAAATGTGTTAATTACATGTAACTAGAAACACGGAATTTCTTCTTGCAAATTCTTTCACTGCACTGACGTGTGAATAGAGATTGCTTTTAAAAAATATTTTTGTAATGTGAAAATTATTCGAATGCTTTAAAAGATTTGTAAATAATTTCATAATAGCTCTACCTATGTACTGATGGAAAGAATGTTTTAAATACATTCGTATCTACACCTTCCTAGAAACATCTAAAACGTACTCGCTAGGTAGGTATAATATAACCAACCACTCTTTAATGTTTCACTTCTATTAAAATAGTTAACATATTCATACACAAACGTTACTTTAATATTTTCTTTCTTTCAGAAAAATAAATTTAGGTCATGCGAAGATTTAATGGTTGTAGATGAAATACTATTATTATTGTTATTATGCTTTTTATTTTTTCTTTAGGAATGTTGAAGAAAAATTTACACCACCATTACTCCACTCAAGTACGTACGTATACATATACCGTGTGAGTTTTTTGAGAGTTGCCATTTTTATTACAGCCAAAGCGTTGATTTAATCGAAAAATTGTTCAAATAAGAATACGATACAAACTTATAAATTTTTAAATGAGACTACTTATATATTAATTTTTCGATAAAACTGATCTAATGCATCAATTAAAAACATAAATGAGGCAAAATTTTTTTTATCCAATTTTATTTATAAATTTTTTTTTAATTTATCAATTAGACGGTAAAAAAATGCATATGTATTTGAGGCTACTTCAGCCGATAGTGTTCTGGTTGGTTACATTTCTATTACATCTAAACAAAGAACCTTTTTGCAGTACCATTTCTATCATACAAGTTTGGCTGTAATAAAAATGGCAACTCTCAAAAAACTCACACGGTATCTCCATCTACAATTTTCTACACTTTAGGTGGTGATAGTATCTATGCCGTGTGTTTTTCGTGCTCATAAGTATGATGAAATGATGGTAAAAAAATGGAAACAAATTATGGCTTTAATTGCTTGATGAGTAATATTTTCTGTTGTCTTAAATGTTTCGATGTAGAATATATTTTATATTTTGAAATTCATGCTTGATTTGTGACTTTCTGGAAAAGGACCGAACATACTAACACATTAAAATTTTAACGTAATCCTAGTTTTTATTTACATTTAGGTAGCACAACGTTGGAAATAATACTTATTTTACGTTTTTGGGAATTTATGAAATAGTTTATAGAAATTTGAGCATAATAAAGTTGACTGTCGATTATTCGCCCTAAAGGATGCTATAACCCTCGCAGTTGAATTTCGTAAATTCGTAGTTTAATTTTCGAAAATGTGATTTAACTTTCGGTTGTGATTTTTCTGTTGTTTTTATAATTCTAATTTTATCAAAAATGAAAAAATCGGTTTTGAAAACCTATATGAGCAGCTTCAAATTTTATATGTTCATGAAGTTCAACTTTTTTCTTTTTTTAAATCAATAGCTACAAAAATTATATTACTCCAATCTGCTTTAGGTAATCCGGGTATCTATTTTTATTCGTTCCAAAAAAATTTTGTAAACTAAAAATACCACTTTCGTGTCGGCTGTGATTTTTCTGGTAGACTGGATTCCAATTTTCAATTTTTAAATTAGAAGAGCAGATCAATCAAAATTCCCTCTGCGATCGACCGCTCCATTGCTTTCAACTGGCTGTACAACATTTGCTATATTTATGTCCTTCGCTATTTTAAAATTGTTTAGTGCCGTCAAATATTTTGGTCGACGCAAAACTTTGGGAGTTCCTGATCTTGGTAGTGCATTTGGTGATGTTCTGTTCTACGAGTGGATTTAAAAATTTTAAATGCCTTGTTTTATACGATAAAATTTTAACGATTACTTGCATGACTATGCGAGTTATTAAATAATTCAATCACACAAAGTTCTCAAATACAACAATTATTACAATGTCCCTTTTGCCTGCATTTTTGAATTTTTTGTATTGATATCCTATTTGAATAAAATACTTTCTAATAATCATTAATTCAATGCTTCCACAATCAAATAAATTTTCTCCTTAAATGAATAAAACATAAAAAAATTGCCTTTTTAATTTTCCTGTTATATACAAAATCCTAAATAATTATGAATGAATGAAGGGTACTTACGAAGAATTTCTCATTAATCAATGCTTACTTTGCATAATATAAAAATTCACAAATTTAGAGATACATAAAACTGGAAAAAAGTATAATATAGAAAACACTAGAAAGTTTTAAACTATACTTCATAAATTTTTATAATTTCACTCATCCGTGTTATTTTAATTAATTTCTAAAATTTTGCATTCCTGAATTTTTTTTGAAATAGAAAAGAATTTGCAATAATTTCTGTCACAATATATATGTGCAATTTGTCTATCTTTTAAAAAAATAATTCTGAATTATTTCGTTAAATAATTTTTAAGGGTAATTATTTAAAAGAATAGGTAGTATTTTGATTTGATCAAAATTATATCTTCTAATTTTGTTAAAAAATGTAAATAGCTAGTTATAATTAGCTTTTACGCGCAGTTTCACCTACGAAATTACGATATAAAGTTAAGTAGCTGTGCACGAATATCGGATGCTTTCGGTATGTAAAAGCTAGCCTATATCCTTCTTTGTCCCCCGGGCTATCTCTAATAATATTTTAAGTTGATTGGTTAAGCTGCTTTAACTTGAAAACAAGGCAAATAAACCAATTCATTTTCGCATTCATAAATTTAGTTACGATTTGTTACAATCCCAACCGTCACTGGACTTACAGACGTTAAGGATGTTATGGTTATGAAACTTCGGACAAACCTTAAAATTAGTGAAATACAGTAAGTTTGTCAGTTTTCCCCATAATTTAAATGCTTATTGTTATTTTATTTTTACAAAACCTATCTACCTGATACAAAATACCAGTTTGCGAGTATATTGTCAAAAATTTCTTTGTGTTTTTATGTCTTGACTCTAATTTTCTGTGTGATCCCGGTCGCTGTTAATAGTGAATTATTATTTAAAAAGAGTAATATAGGCAGCCATGTCTGCACAAACGTAAAACATAGTGCCTAAAACGTTACTCGAGGTGTTATTCCACAGAATACCTACAGAAACGAAATTACTAACTTTGTACTAGTGATATCAGCGTGGATAAAAAATCCCTACCACATCTCTACACTATATTATGTAGGTGTTTACACACTGTTTGTAGTTGTGTGTGTTTGATGTTTGCATCTATGTTAGTGGTCACACACACAACTACTTAACACGTACATGCGGACAGAGATCCATGCAGTGTAACTAACAATGATTTTAACAATTCATAACAATTGACGTGCACCGAAAGAATGATCAGCTAAGCAGCGAGAAGGGCTCGATCGTTCTCCTTCTGTTCACAGATTTTTATACGTACGTTGTTTCTGTATTCTGTGTGTTATACTTTTGCAATTATGGCCTATTATAAATAAACTTTGGGGTTATTCCAACTGCAGGTAATGTTAAATAATAATCAAAAAGAAACGACTTCCTACAAAAGCAAATTAAAGAAAATATAGATCGAAATCCACAATCAAGATCTACCTGTCAAAAAATAAAAACCCGCAAAGAAATATTACTTTTGACGGCTTACAAGTACACAGTGCGTTAGTCATGCACTTGCCGTCCTTAACACTTTTCGTCCTTAATGATCCTATTAGGTCTACTCAGGGTCATTAACCCTGAGTAGCCCTAAAAACAAAAACTAATTGAATCAACATTATTACATTTCGTTGTACTCAATGATTGTGCGCAGTTTCCCCATTTGGATGAGTCTAAAAATTTAATGGAATTAATTTTAAATCAATTCTAATATAGCATTCAACATGTTCATACCTTTAGTACTATTACTTTTCACATAATATTATTCAGTGTTTCTATGTTTCAATTCTAATTACATAATAACTATATTAGTTTTCTAAAATATTTTAATTTTAAAAGTTTTTTATTATAAAGAATTATTACATTCTTTGTTAAAATCCACTGTACAATTATGTGGTTGTGTGCTTTGTTTAAATTATTATTTTTATTGACCGTATTTTGGTCTTTTTTCGATTGGAAAGCACTCTGTTTGGAATTCTACAAAATCCTTTGTTCTCGTAATTTTCGTAAACTATTACCCCATACTTTTTTGTTGTGGAGTTCTTCACCTATTTTGATATGTTGTTTTTAAAAATATTTTTTGACTTTTATAATTCTATTTTAGTTTTTTGCTGTTTTTATGTCCCGAACTAACTTCGTGTTAGTTTGGGACATATTAAAATCCTTGAGTGATCGAAAATTTGAGTGAGGTGGTAAATAATTATAGAGTTTTACATTCATATATTGAATAAACGCAAGAGGGCTGTATTGCTTGTGTATTGTATATATTTTATGTATCTGTGAACTCTATGATTTTTTAAGAAAACGATTAAGACGCCATCCAGCAGCAAGTAGTCACTTTGTATATTTAATATATAGTATAGCATCACGTCAAGTTACTAATTGTTGTGCTAGATGGCATTAAATGTATTAAATTAAAAAATTCGTCAAGTGCGTGTTTGACACGCACTAAGTAATGTCCCTCACCATCAGTGGTCATAACTAAAACTTCTTAAAATATAACAGTCCGGACACATACGTTCACGATGTGACACATACGAACACGATCGTTCTGAAATCTAAAAATGGGTTATACTTTAGGAATAAAATTTATTTATTAGGAAAAATATTTTATCCACCTTCACATCCCGTTATAAAAAATTCCTAGAAACAACTGATTGTACGGAACACTGTTAGCGCAAGTACAACTTGCACTTGACGACTTGTTTTTATTAAAGTTAACCCTAGAACGACAAACTGGGGTAGAAATCTACCCCAGGTAAACTTTAAACTACGTTTTTAAATTAGTCAGTAACATTATCGACTGAACACCTATACCATAATTTAGTTCAAGGTTCTAACAGTAGAGTGAGGTCGGGAAACCCTGCGGTTTCTTGTCTACTGCGACGAAGGGAAAACGTGAAGCTAGTATGGGGTTGATATGTACGCCAGTTTGTAGTTTACGTCAGTGTTTTGTTTAGGTAAGTTATTTTTATTTTTCTTGCTAAAATAATTTGGATTCACTTATAATGACCTTATTTTGCAACAAAACATTAGATATAGCCAGCCCGATGCTGCTTGTGTCCTCGAGGAAGACCGCAAAACGCGAATATATTGCACGAAGTGCAAGCGACCGACCTGCGAGAATCATGGAAATATATATTGCAGCGATTGTAGTGCCTTTGAATAAGTTAAATTCTCCTTTTTTTTACATTTTGTATGAAAAAAAATGAAATATATTCTTAAAAACTAAAATTTCATGCATTTTTGTTTGATTTTTCCACATATCAAATTCCCAATTTTTTTAATTTTCAAAATCCAAAATAAATCGACTTTTTTGGCAAAACATCATGATGTCATTTATATGCTTGAAGTCCCTTGTGTCCTCTTTAAAATACCGTCTGAAATCTGAAAATCGGTTCATTAGAAAAATAGTTATCAATTTTTGTTTATTAAATGACAATTTGAGCGTTTTTGAACACTTTTAGCTATTTAAATAGATTTTTCACCGACTAAGCTTTGATTAAATTGAATTTACTCTTCACCATTCTCTTCAGCATGAAAAAACGAACAAATTCGCGTTCTTTTAAGTGAAATTGCTGCTGTCAGATCGATTTTACGACCAAAAATCCCGTGGGGTAAATATATACCCCAGTTTGTAGTTTAAGAGTAGAAAAAATAAGTTTGTCGTTCTAGGGTTAATTATGTATATAATAAAAATTAGAAATAAATAAAGGTTTAAAAAATATTAACTACGATTTTTTTTATTAGAAACACAAAATTACAAAGACAACGTATTTATTATATCACAAAAGTTATTTCTAATGAGTTTATCGTAACTGGAAGATTTTCTTGATGTAGATTTTATGGTTCCAAGGTAGATAAATGAAACACAGGGAATATTTTAAAAAAAAAAATATAATATTCTCTTGTAGGTTAAACACGAAAGCACATGTATTTTATTAATTTTGTTTTCTTTTGATTTAAGTAATGATAATATTTTATTTATAGGTTTTCCTTTTGTTTTTATAATTTCAAATATATTGGTTGATTATTTTTTATATTATTTTATTTTTAAATATTTTTTTAATATAAATTTTTTGTTAATTTTCCAAAACAGTTTCTAACTTAACTCATTATCAATTCGCCATTTCAAACTTCCTTTTTCTGTTCGTCATTACTATTCACTGCTTACTCGGGGTTTGCGTCCCCAATACCAGTTATGTACTTTGAACAATACCAGTTACTTTGAAATACTTATATACATCGCTAGATAGCAGTACTGTTACAAGTCTTAATCGTTTAATCGAACTATAGAGTTCACAGGTACATTAAATACATACAATACACAACCAATACCTCTTGCGTTTATTCAATATGGATGTAAAACTCAATAATTATTCATTCTACACAGTCCAATCTTATTATGTGCCGAACTTGCACGAAGTTGTTCGGCACATAAAAATTATGTTATATTAATCTCCCATCTGTTTTGCTACATTAATTTGTATGTATTTGTGTGTTAGGTGTGTGTATGTATTACGTATATGTGTACGTATGTGTCCGGACTGTTATATTTTAAGAAGTTTTAGTTATGACCACTGAGTGAGGGACATTACTTAGTGCGTGTCAAACACGCAGTTGATGATTTTTTTTTTTATAAATTATTGATTTTTACCATAATCTCTGAAGATGGCCTGACGGCCGAAACAACTGGTTTAATTTGTTTTTGTTTTTATTTTTTGACATGTAGATCTTGATTGTGGTTTTTAGATCTAAGTATATTTTCTTTGATTTGTTTTCCAGTAAGTCGTTTCTTTTTGAATATTATGGCCTATTATGTTATGTAGGTAATGAAATACACTGTACCTGTAATAAAATAGGTATATTTTTCACCACATCAGGTGATGTGCACAACAGTACCTACCTATCCGTACAATACGAAGTTATTCACCTCGCATCTTAAATGTGTCGTTCACGTTTCATATTTATGGCAATATTGTATCTACCTATACAAAATGTGTTTCAATTAGTTCCTTAACCCATTTTTGTCCAGTGTTTCATTATTCAACCGTTTGCACTTGAGCGACAAATTAGAGTCGTCATTAAAAAAAAAAAAGGTGGGTATCAAATTATTTTGGTAACATTACAAGTTGAAGAAGGATTTTATATAGTATAATTTTTTGTACCTTATGAAGTTCTGTGCCGTTAGTATCAGTTAGAACACAAGAATAAGGATCCATGAAAGACTAATTTGATGCAATTCTAGACATTTATTTATAAAATTTTACTTCTGCGTCTTAGATCTATTCCTACTTTTACTAGACTACGGTGAAGTTGAATATTATGTTCAAATAACCATTCTGCTGTTAAGCTAAACACTCTGTACGTTTGTTTATTTTCAAAACTCTCCACAAGTATAAATTATTATAAAAAATATATGACATTTGCAATTAGCAAGGACATCTATTTAATAAATTTATAACACTGACTGACTGACAGACAACGCACAGCCCAAACCATTGGGTTTAGGAGAATGAAATTTTGCACAGGGGTTCCCTATGTAATGTTGATGAGCACTAAGAAAGGATTTTTGAAAATTCGTCCCCTAAGTGGGTTAAATAGGGGATGAAAATTTGTATAGAAATTCGTCATTTCTGAAGTTACAGGTATTATATAAAAATAAGTTACTATGACTATCAAAGTAAATATCTTATTTAATAATTTTTTAACACTGACTGACATCCTGAGATGTTGCGGATGTTAAATCCGATCGGTTTGGTATACGGCTAGTATACATATAATTTTAAGAGGAGATTCTCCAAAAAAACAAAAAAACGACGTTTTTTGTTAATTTTTTTTATACAAATAAATATTTTATTAAAAAACTAAATATACAACATTGTTTCTACATGTCTTGAGTTTAGAAATTTTTTTTTTTTAAATATTAAAAAATGAACTGAGTATAAATGGCTTTGAAGTCGACACTGCGAGATTTTTCCACCTTGATGGTTCCTCGTATTCTGAAATCCCCAGTGAACCAAAATGAAAAAAATGAAGAATTTTTTAAAAATATACATATACAGTTATGGCACTTACTAGGATCTTAGAAAAAAAATAAAAAACCAGCGAGAAATCGTATTCGCAATATAAATCGAGAAATTTATCGGAGATAAATTTTAAAAAATTACCGCTTTTTCTAGGCTATAAACTTCCACCAATTTGAAAATATATTACGGAACCAAAAGATCCTAGTTCCTGCCAAAATGATGGTATCGAGGAATAATGCACTTTCATTTATGTTGATATCTCAAATACTTTTTGAGATACAGGAGGAACTATGTCAAAAAACGTACTTCCGTGAAAAAACATTTAAAGATTTTTTTTAAATTGAATTAAAGTAAAGTGATTCCACTAAAATGCCCATAACTTTTTGATTTTGCATTTTTTTTTTTGAGTAAAATTTTTGGAGAATATTTCTAAAACCTTAAGGAACCTAATTAGGAACAAAAAAAATCGATTTTTTTTAACGAATCTCCCCTTAATAAAAATTAAGGGGAAAAATACTTTGAAACAGGCGAAAATAAAGATAGTTTTCCGAATTTTTCTAAGTAGGAAAAATTTATTTATACTTTTGAGGTTAATGTAAGATTATTCAATCAAGTTTACGGCATATAACACAGAAGGGAGATACTTTTGAAAATTTTATAAGACGGCGAGATGAAACCCAACAATTTATGTATGTCTTCCTATCTATTTCATTCAAATTTTCATAGAAAATTTATAACTACGTCATCCTCATCATATTTAAAATTTCGACGGAAATTTAAATAAATAAATCATGGACAAAGTGTCCACAAGAAAATTGAATTATCATAAATCAAATGACAAAATTTCAATCCCATGTTATTTCAAGTGAATATACTTACACTAAATGTTCAGTATTTGTGCAATATTATATAGAAATTTTCAAAGATAAATTTTCTCTCTATGTAAAGAATTTATTTATTATCGTTATGTTCATTTAAGCTTTCGAGTAAACACTTGACCACTCTTCACTGGACATTTCACCGTTATCTTAATAAACAGAGTATATATTTCAATAGGTTCACATTGGTTTGTGACATTTAGTTAGCTCATAGAATTGATACGTACTTACATACATTTAACTGGATTTTCTGATGGTATATGTAAGTGTATTATATAGACATGAAGCTATAGATTTGAATGGTATTGTGGGGTCGATATAAAATATGTCAGTGGCGGACAGTATTCTAGAAATCTACGTGGTGTAAAAGAAAGCGTAAATATTTCGTATATTTATGAATTTCATTCATTTCCTTATGTTAGTAGGACGTATTTGAGCGCAGATGATATAGGCTGTAATTTATAGAACCACACACAAAACTTAAGAAATTCAATTATGTTTGGAAGTAAAATTTTTTTTTAATTTCTTTATTATTTGGGTTAATTTTGCTGAATTCTTCTAGCGACAAGCCCATATGGGAGTTGATTCACACTTTCATGTGTCAATCACTAAAACAGTGTCAAAAACCGAGTGAGGTGAAAGACAATTTTTTTGCAACTAGAGAATGATCTTTTTAAAATTGCATAAAAAGAAGTTTTGAAGTAAGGAACATTTTTAAAATTATAAGTTTCTAAGTTGCTCTCTCTCCAACGCTTTCGTTCAAATGGAAATATCCTAGTTTGTTGTATACAGAGCGACGTTAATTAAAAAGGAAAGCTTTTCTCCACCTCTCAGCAAAAAGCAATAATGTCTTAAAATATGATTTTTCCAAGTTAATTTTCGGAAAAATTGCTTTCGGTAAGACTCGCATCTCAATTTCGACCTATACAAGTCTACAAAGTAAAAAAAATTGTGTTCTGCGTAAAAAAACTAATGGTTAAAATTTTTGTGTTAAATAAGTAACACAACCCTGTGTTAATGTAACATTTCGTGTTTATGTTAACTGAAAATATTAACACAAATTTCGATTTAACAGAATAAAAATGTTAACCTGTTTTGAACAACAAAGAAGTAACACACTATTTGTGTAGAGACAAAGAATATTATAAGTTAGATTAGAATATACATATATCTACCAAAATATATATATAAAAAACGCCGTGAGCAGCGGGGCCCCATCACGGTAGTCGAATTTTCCCCTTCATCTTCGGTATTGAATGTCTACAAGCGAAATGTGATTGAAAGTCTACAACCGAATTGTCATTTTGTTGGTTTCAAAACTGGTGATGAGTGTTCGGCTGATCGAGGCTTTAAAAAAAGGTTTTAAGTATTTAAGGGCTGTATCTCAGTAAATTTCAATTTTGTGCCGAAAACAGGTAGCAGAAAAAAAGCCAACACAATTCGTACGAGGACATTCCTGCCCATGTTTATCCGCTAATTGCCTTTATGTTTTAGTTTTAAAAATTAAAAAAGGACCTTCAATAGTAAACTGGAAGGCCTTTATAAAGATATTTTTTCTTTCCAAAAAAATCCAAAATTTCTATTTTATAAATACTAAAAATCCAAAATTCCTAATTTATAAATAAACAGTGACTTTAATAACATTTTTAAATTACTTAATATGTATGTATTTCATTTGTCATAAAAGTAAGTTCACTTTTTTTTAAATTTTTTAAAATTACTATTCGCCTACTTGTATTTAGAATAAACATAATGCTTTTAAAACACATTTAACAATAGCATTCAATTCCGATGTAAAAATGGGAGAAGTGGGGGGAAAAGTGATGCGGACTCCCTACAAGGTACTAGCTGGATACTAACTGAATACACGTACAAAATTTCAGCCCTCTAGGTTTCCTTATGGAGTCTCTAGACGTGTTAGAAAACAAGCAAAAAAATTAAGGAAATATTGGCGTAAAAATCGTGGGGGTAAGGGTTAAAAGTTGAAACCTCCAAAAAACAGTGTCTGGCTATTAGCTTAACCTGTACACCAAATTTCAGCCCTCTAGGATTATTTGGGGAGATTTTGACCCGAACGAAACTGTTAAAAAACAAGAAAAATCATGTTCTTTTGGGTATAAAAATGGTGGGGGTAGGGGTTAAAAGTCGAGACCCCCAAAAGGCACCCCCTTGATACTAACTCAATCCGAATACAAAATTTCAGCCCTCTAGGTTTATTCGGGTGACCTGTGCGAGTGGTACAAACTTCGAAAACGTCGAAAATGCATGAAATTGTAGCTTAAAAATGAGGTGGGTGGAGGTAAAATATTAAAACCTCCAAAAAGCACAACCTAGGTACGAACTTTATCAACACACCAAATTTCAACCCTCTACGTTAATTCTGGGGGGCTGGGGGCCTGTTAGATCCAGCGAAAATCGTTTTTCCCCCCTCTACTCCCACCATATTATCCTAGGAAGCTGAATTTTGGATATGTTGTAGATAATTGACCGAAACATTATTTAAAACCGGTTTGGGAAAGTTTTATTGCTTTTCCGCCCCCCACCACCCCCTTAAAGGTCGGGTCAGAAAAAAAATTTGCCCAAAATTTGACCCCACTTTGATAGTATGAGGTGCCTCGAAAATGAGCCCCATTTACCAAATTTCATCTCTTAACTTCCATAGGGGGGCCCTACACAAATTAAAAGGTGGCGGGAAAATATATATATATATATATATATATATATATATCAGACATTTTTTTTTTCTACATATTCGTGTTCTACGGGTCCGAAAACGGATAGCGCCCCTACTCTCGCCTCTCGCAGCTCTTATCGTATAGACTGTATAAGTCTAATTTTTCGGAGAAAATTCGACTAATAAAAAAGATGAGAGTAGTTCTTATTATTAAACAAAACCGAAAAATTATAAGTTTTTTCAGTTATTGACGAATATAGTTTTTTTAAACGTTTAAAAATGAAACAATTTTCTTATATTTTAAGGTTATTTTGTAACTGAATCTGTAACAAAATAATCTTAAAATGTTTCTAAAAAAGAAACATTTTTAAAGGATTAATAAAACTATATTCGTCAATAACCGAAACAATTTTTCGATTTTGTTTAATAATAAGAACTACTCTCATTTTATTTTTATTATATATATTTTGGTACATATAATTGTATGGAAGCAAGTAAGAATTTTTACAAAGGACTGACTTAATTTGCGTTCTTTGAGTCTCATTTATAATAATAATATGAACAAAATCGTTATAATTTTTGACGAATTTCAAATATCTTAAGGTGCAGTGGAATTAAAATGTTGAATAAAAAAGTTTAACAACTAAATCTAAAAAATTTACACAAAATGTGTCTTATGTGTTGACACAAACACATTTGTTATGTGTTGACATGTGTCTAACATTGACACAAATCTTGTGTAAAAATTTGACACATATGCTTTGTGTTAAAATAACACAAAAAATTGAGTGGACCGTTCTGGATATGACAAAAGGTGTTTTTTTTTTTTTTTTTTTAAAAATTGGAACACTGCTGCCGGTGGATGGCGCGGTCAGCAGTGTCCGGCGGCATCGCCAACGATGGGCATGCGCCGCCATACACACAAGAAATTAAAATACACATAAAGACAGGGACACATAAATGCAATAGACAAAGGACAAACATACACATGATAAAATTCACCGATGAGCCCTGCCATCCCAGGGCTTCATAAAGAGCGGAGAGTTCTTGGTGGCGGTACGCTAAGTACTAGCCAGAACGTCCGGTCACCAAGGACTGAAAAACCAACGATGAAACTCCCCCCGAGGTGTAAAAGGCTTCGGAGTGGAGGAAACCGACTAGAAAAAAAGATAAAACACAAATAAATATCACAGGTAAGTATCACGGTATCACAGATAAAACTTGTTGCATCACTGGGAAGCCACAGGCCAACCAGTGAAGCAAGAAGGAGTTAAAAGAAAATACCGCTGTAGACCCATAACAACAGGCCTACAGCGGTAAAATAAAATATCACAGATAAGGAAAGACTAGAAAAAAATTCAACAATATAGAAGAATAACAATAAAATAACAACAAAATATCACAGACTGAAAAATCACAGTATTTATATCACAGCCTACCCACTGTACCCTCGGGGGCCTAGAACCGCCCCGTGGTACAGTGGGGATTGCAACAACACCGTTGGAGGCCCCATGGACCTCCAGTGGCAGAAAAACAGAAAAAGACAAAAAACAATAACAAAAGAATTCCACGATTTGTGTCGTCTTATTTATTTATTTATTAACCAACCAGGGCCCCGTTAGCCTGCCAGCCAGCTAGCAGTTACCGCCGAGCACGACGAGGACGTGGGGTTGGATTTATGCACAAAAGGTGTTAATTTTAACACAAATTTTTTTACTGTGTACACATTATAAATATGACTTTCTACATTAGTAGTAGCTATTTACCATTCTTATATCCTTAATCTCTTTTTCTTTACGTCGTATTAATTTTACAACTTTGTTTACAGTTAAAAAGGTAACTATTTTTGATCGTACTAACCAAAAAATCAATAATGGGTGTATAAACAAGTATGCAATAGTTTTGTCGTTATTACTACAATATTGATCCAGAAATACATCTTTACTTGAATCACATAAAAGCTCTTGCGTTGACTACTTAATAATTTTCATGTGTTTACGTGCAAGAATATTAAATATACAGTGTTTCCGACTACTAAGGACATAATAATACTTATGGATCAGTCCACATGAAGTGGTACAGAGGTGGTTGCTCGACCATTATAAGGGTAATAAATCTATGGTAAAAAATGGTTTTAGTTCAACCATTTAGGATGAACGGTTTATGAAATATGTGTATTGGCGTAAAAGGCTGCAAACAAAAAAATCAACGAAAATTGGAAAACAAAAATGGCTGCCACGCTTAAACGGTTTAAGGTAATTTTTTTTTAAGGATTGTTCTTAATACCTTGAATACATATAATGGAAACCACTGGGAGATTATTAATTTTTTCTAAAATGGTCGAGCAACCCACTTAAATTAATTTTTTTTTTCGACCATTTGATATAGACTCTTGACTCTACTAAGCAAGCAAATAATGTTCGGCCTTATAAGGTTAATTGTGTGTTAGTAAAGACAACAGACGTCAATAAAACAGGTAATAAATCACATCTTTTTATATTCAACTACCCAAATGGTAAACTTTCTAGTTCTCGAAAAAACATTGTTTAATTTATCCTTAAATAAATAAATATAAGAAAATTAGTATGATTTTGACTTTGATCAAATTATTTCAGTCAACTTTCTGACACAAATTATTTTGTGCTAAGTAAACAATAAGTAAATTATCTTTAAAAAAATGACGAAAAAAGAATTTACTATTAAACTGATACAAACTTTTTTACTTATTATTGATTCGAGTTCTAACCTGATGGCATTTAATCTGGAATTCGGTGTGAAAATAATATATTATCATTTGTGTTCTGCGTGTTTGTTATCGTTTTCACACGTTCCTCGATAACCACGACTCATTTAATAACGTCCTACTCATCGAAACCGGTTACGAGATAGAAGTTTTCACTCCGATCGTATGGTCTTAAAGACGTTCGAGCGCGTCCACAAAACACTACAGAATAATGTTATGTAGCTACCACAAAACACTATACCTGTATGTTATGCATACAAAGCTTGTACTTATTCATATGTCATATCGTGCCGTGTATATGGGTGATTGCTATACGTACCACCTATGTACTGATCTATGACATCAATGCATACACAGCTGTTGATTGAAATTTAGTAGTCTGATTTGACCTTGTATGCATATTATGTACGTTTACACATCAAAATCTACCCGAATATTAATTTCAATAATTAATATTTCATTTTAACGTTCGTCAACGCGATTTTTTTTTGCGCAATTATATAAATTGCATATTTCAAAGAATATTTTTAAACATTTTTTATTATAGTACCTATACTCTTATAATATACTTACTATAATTTTTAAAATGAAAAAATGCTGTTTAGAATATTTTTTTCCTAATAGCTCTGTGGTAAAAATTTGATTTTTAATCGTCAACTACTTTAAGAAATAATCCATGAAGGCCTTAAAATCTTTGAGGGAGGATAACTATGTAATTGAACTTGTCAATTATCTAAAATTAAATTTTTTATCTATACTATTAGGTTTGACGCACGAACGTCCTTAAACACACATTTTAATTCCTTATATCGAAATATGTTCCTGGTAGTTTGAAATTCATCGTGTATGAATCTGTTACGAACGTAGAGTAACAGATCGTGTGCAACGTTGTCGTCTAAAGGCATTCATTGCACGTTATTTGGTTGACTTATTCTGTTCCAATATTTATATAGGACGTATTTACAAATCACTGATGTCAGTGTTTTATGAAATTATTTACATAAGGATCAAATTTCATATCATCCACATATTACGTGTAGCTAGGTACCTATAGGGACGTACCTACCATGTTGATACACTTCCCTATCTACGTATTTTTACTTCTACTTGGTTTATTTCTTTCCTTCAATATCTGTTCACTATACCTTAAACATTCACAGATTAAAATATGTCAAATGTCGTTGGAATTTATTAATAATTTTTTTTCCATTTTATGTTTCTGACGTGGAGTACGCGTTACAAAGGTTTCGAAGCTGCTGTATTATACGAAAATACTCATTTTTTGCATTAGTCACTGCTGTGAGTAATGCAAAACAGAGGCGGCTCAAATGGTAGGCGAAGTGGGCGACCGCCTATATAGTCTCGTGTCTTTGAGGGCCTCGCGGCGCGGCCTCACATGTATAAGAAAGCTGGCAGAACTTGATTAAGGGTATTGTCGGGTTTTTGAGTTGTGTTTTTTTTTCTCGCCACCTAATTTTCAGGGACGCAATTTTGAAAAATCATGGGAAGAGGGGCCTCGCAAAAGTGATTGAGGCGTTTTTTTGCTTATCGCCTAATTTTTAACGGAGAAATTTCAAAAAGAAAATTAAAGCGGCCTCGCAAAAATTATCTTGCCCACTCTCCATTTTAGTTTTGCACCGCCTCTGATACAAAAAATTCGATAAGTGCGTGTTAGACGCGCATTAATTCAAGATTTCGTAGGTCACTACACGGAGAGAAAATTCATAGAAAAATTACTGTGCTCAGCACTACAATCGAGGTGGAAAAGGCGAACATATTCAATTTTGTACGGTAAAAATATAAAAATTATAATTAATAATAGAAAATTTAAAGGATAGAATATTCTTTCCGTAATTACGTTTTCCTACGTTTCAACTTAATAATTTTTACGTTTCAATTTAATAATATTTACATGATCGTAAAATACTTTCGTCGATTGCGCACGCATTATAAGACAGCATGGTAATTTTTCTGAAATTTTCTCTGCAAAAATTATATGATTTTCTCTCCGTGTAGTTAGAGTTTTTCACAGTACGCGGAACAGAATATTTCTCGTCTTTATTTAATAATAAAGTTTATATTTTAGGTTATGGAGTCTTCTCACCAGAGAAGACTCCATAACCTAAAATATAAATTCATTAAAAACTCACCAAACTAAACAAAGATTTAATAATAAAGTTAGCCTTTAATTTGTTAATAGTATGGTTATCCAAACCTTAAAAAATTGCATTATGAAGGAGAAAAAAATATTCAGAGGCATAGCTAACTGTGGAAATTGAATCTTGGTCTACCATTTCATCTGCTAGTAAGGTGTAATGGTTAAATAAATGAACATTTCGTGATGGGAATTAGATGAAATATACAATGGTTAATTCTACACTAACCTAATTGCAAGTACCTACAATGTAAAGTTAAGCTTTGAAACTGCTGTCATGTTAGCACAATTTTTAACGTCTGCTCTACATTGTCGCTTTAGGTTTGCTTAAATAGAATCTAATCTTAATATTAAATATTTGAAAGTATACAGAAACATTAAAAAATATCCAAGTATATTATTAAAAATTAAAAAAAAAATTCTAAATCTACAAAAAAAAAGATTAAGATATGGGAAATCTAAAAAAGAAATACTGTACTTAAAAAATTCAGCGAATAATAAATTTTGATCTCCGATGACTTCGATACTCATAAACCTTCATAATGGAAAGAAGTTATTTATGAGATTGTGTATCCAATTATCCTATATATATATATATATATATATATATATATATATATATATATATATATATATATATATATATATATATATATATATATATACATATATATATATATATATATATATATATATATATATATATATATATATATATATATATATATATATATATATATATATAGACTTACCGAGGAACATTATTTCTATAAATGAATACAATAAAAATAAATTTCTATAAAAATCATTTCATTTTAATGTCTCTGTGATTTAATTCTCATTATACACGACATCTATACTGGGTGTCCCGGCCGGAAGTATACATACGATTTGGTGGGAAAAAATTATTTTATAAAAGAAAATTACCGAAAATAGGAATATGTTTATCCAAAGCACTCTTGTGACATAACTTTTTCCTTATAGGAATCCAAGGTTAAAAATTAACATATAAATCGTATGTATACATCCAAATGGGACGCCTGGTATATGAACTAAAGATGTAGAATTGGTTTCTAAAAAACATGAGATATTTATTTTGAATTTAAACATTAATATTAATTCATATTTCTATGATAATTAAATCATAAATTTAAACTATTGTTATAGAAAAAAAAAATTGTAAGTGGTGAAAGGCATGCGGTCTCATTGAAATTTCTATGCGATAATATAACATAGTTAGCTATTTTTCTTATTAGAATTTTAGGAATAAACGGATACTTTGTATTTAATGAAATTAATAACTTTTCATGTCATGTTTAAACTACCACATTACTGTTTCCGTTACACTTCCAACCGTTACAGAATTCATCACAGCATCACTGTTCTCGTTACACTCTCAGCTATTAAAAATTTCGTTACTGCCTTACAACACTGAAAGAAAATTTTTGTTATCACAAACGAAAAACTCCTAGTAGTCAATCAAATAGGACATTAAATAAATTTATTAGTTGCCGTAGCTAAAAAATAATGGACCTAATGGCTACAAAAAATTAATGGAGTAACAAAATAATGTTATTATTACATATTACAGACACTAAATAATATTATACCGTAAATGCGGATTACTTGAGCTCAGATTTGCAAACCATCTGATAATTTCAAAAATTGGGCCTAACTGTTATATTTATTTGGGATAGGTAATTCAGTATATTAATCTATATATGACTACGGATAGTTTATTATATAATATGGATCTTTTTCTTATGGCTCATAAATTTTATAGCTTTTTAGATTTTGGGCTCAAGTTAACCTCAAGATCGGGTTACTTGAGCCCAAATCCAAATTTCCAAGTTATCTTCATTTGAAAACAGTTTGAGACCATGTAGGATGTTGGCTACCAATTAAAACATTGTACAAACATGTAAGGAACTTTATTTATTCAATGCTCCTATCGCAGCATCCTGAATAACATAACGAATTTCCGTTTACAAAAATTAGTTTTTCTCGGAAACTAGTTGACATAGAATAATAGTTTAAAGACATTTTTTGCGATTTTTTCTCCTCATTTCAATAGTGTAAAAATTTTTGAATAAAGAGAAATTTTGGAAAAAATTTCATGGAAATTTCCAAAATTAACATGTTTTGGGCATCGGACGTGCCTGGTTAACGATCTGGTCTAACGGTTCGGGACTCTTGGAAATTTCTGCTATAGTTTTGCACCATTTTATACCAAAGTTATAATGGGCTCAAGTTACCCTAATTTTAAGGTTATTTTACTAATTTATCAAAACCTTAATTTAAAAAATTAACGAAATAGTTGGCATATGAACATATCTGAATTTAGTTTAGTAATGAACAAAATATTAAAATTATCAAATAGGTGTTCGGTGGAATAGTAATTACTAAATGTGTTGATATTTTGGAGAATTTTCCACCAATTGGTGGAAAATTCTCCAAAATACCAACACGTTTAGTAATTACTATTCCACCGAACACCTATTTCATAATTATAACCATGGGGATGAGAAAAATTAAAGATAAATAATTGGTGGAAAATTCTCCAAAATACCAACACGTTTAACAAAATATTAAAATTATACACGTATCTTCCTTTGTAGGCTATCACAATTATTCTTACAATCAAAAGTTAGCAACGTAACAAAACATCAATTTCAAACAGAGAGTAAACAACACTTGCCTCACCTCTAGTGTCATATTTCAGAAGTACCTAAACTTAAACACAGTAAACATACTGCAGTTACCTATTAGCTAAACATCTAACTTACTTCTACTATTGATTAATTTAAGCACAAAACAGAAAATAATACATTTTCCGTTTTGGGCTCAAGTTACACCCCAGGGCTCAAGTAACCCGCATCTACAGTACAAGTAATTATATTCCATTCTTAACGGAATCAAAACATTTTAGAAAATATTGTCAAATAATTTTGTTGCAGTAATTAACGTAAATAAGCTTGATAGATAACTACGATTTGGTTCTAGATTAGTATTTATTAATTTTTTTCTCTGTGTCTCTCCTAAGTACTTGATATAAATATTGAAATAAAGCAGACAAGACATGTTCAGTTTTTGTTGAAACCAAGCATACTATTACACCCTGTGTAAGCCTGTCTGTAAGCCCGTCTGTTTTATAACAGCACAATAACATTAATGTATCTAATAGAAAATAACAGTTATAAATGTAGCTGGTAGTCGTCAGTCGTCTAGTGTCAGACAACACCAAGCACAAGCCAAAAGAAACAAAAAAGCGAAAGAAACGGCAGCAGTCAAGACTAGACAAATGTTTCAAAACTTTAACGAACATACAAAAAATAACAATAAAATTGCCTGATGCTTTTTCCCTCCTTTTTATGGCTGTAAATCGCTTTTCTTCACATTAGTAACTTAAAAGCTCTGATAATGGAAACAATTGCATGACAAAAGCACACATAATCATTTGGTTATAGTCATATACATGTTTGTATGTATACATATGTTTGTTTCAAATGTATGATATTTGTTGACTTCAATAAAAGCTGCAAGGAGAGCACATAAAGTGTTAGTTGAAAAAGTTACCGCATAAAAATTATATGAATATACTTAAATACTCTAGAAAATATGTAAGTGTAAATTTTAAGTGTAAAGTTTAACACTTGATTTTATGGTTGGTTTTAAAAAGTGTTTTTACATATTCAAAATTTTAAGCTGATCATTCAAAAAATTTGTGTGACTAGTCGCATCGGAAACATGTTTTGTAATAGTATCAAGGGTGTGAGGCGGCTTGGTGGTTCCCTTAAGATACCACTGTGCCACCATAAATGTAATATATGAAAGGGGTGAATAGGAAGGGTGGTTTCAGTGGTTGATCGAACTATCCCATCGACACCACCATATTGTAATATATGTATTAACGGGGGTTGGAAGAGAAGGGTGGTAGCTATGGCTGAGTTTATAGTTAAAAATATTTTACTCACTACGTTCGTGCGCTCATCTTCGCTTTCGTGGGCAATCGACAATTTCCCGCACTTATTGCACAATATACTTACTATTAATTTTCTTGGAATCAACGATATAAGAATTTTTCCGACTCATTCTAAAATGTTTTGTTATTTACAAGAATAATATTAATAATTATGTATTTACAGGTAAACTTTCATATCTATTTATCTAATATATATCTGTCAACAATAAAATTCCTATATTTTTTATGGGATAGTCCTTAGACATGCACAAAAATAATTAATATACCAACTAAATTACATTTCCTGTTACATACAAATTTAGATATAATACACATAGGACAACATAATGTAACAAAATGAAATCGTATAATGTGAATGAACCACGTAAACACATTCATATGAATGGAATACTAAAAATTTTAAACAAAATAAAAAAAAAACTTTTGTGGTATTTTTTTTTTGTATTTTTTAGAAGTGTAAAATATTAGTTGTCATGCAAATTAATTAACTACTTACTGTTACGGAAGTTAATAAACACATAGCACAGGCGTTGGAGAAATTATTAGATACACATGTACATAAATTGAGGTGTTTCTGGCTACCAAGAATATATAAATTTTAATTTAGTAATATTATTAGCGTGCGTAAATATATCAGTGTTGGGCTGATATAGATAAGGTTATCTGAAATTTTGTCTAGATAGGGTTTTCATTATCTATAATCTCTTACTTTTTTTATTATATTTAATAATTGTAGATAAAAAAATATCTACTTTTTTGGGGAGGGGGATTTGCTTTGTTATTTTTTACTGAAAAACCTATATAACACAAACCGACTTTTGGTTCTTTTACACCGTCTTCAGGTCTAATACAATTCAACTGTATTTTGTTTGAAGATGGTGTAAAAACCGTAAATCGGCTGGTGTTATATATATGTTTTATGGTGAAAATTGACGAAGCAATCATATACTTATTATTAGCTCCTGTATATTTACTATGCGACTTAAATTTACAGGCGTCACTCAAGTTATTGACGATTTAACTTATGACCACTGATCGCAGTTTCCCTCGAGTTATAGAAAAACCATACGTATGCATGGATTATCACAGTACCACATAGCATATAAATTGAGGTAAACTACGATCAGTGTTAATAAGTTAAATCGTCAATAACTCGAGTGACAGCTGTACTCTAGTTTGAAGTAAAAATTTCATCATAAAACGTATCTAGAATTGAGCATAACCATTATTAAAACAGTAAACATATAGTAGGTATATTATTTTTTAAAAATATTTTATTAAGTATTTGATTTGTTATCTAAAAATTTTTTAGATCTAAAAATTGCAATTTTTGCTACATCAGTAACGGTTTAATCAAGGTAAGCCAGACATGCAAACAAAATGTTTATTTTCCGCTTACCTGATATTGTAATTTCTTACAGAAATCGAAGTAAGTAATTTTGTAATTGAAGATACCTATCATCCATAAATTTTAGTCTTGAATAGGGTAGCTCAGTGATTTTCTCAGAGGTCTGCACTGCAATGGTATCTACACCTCAATTTTATGGTTAGAAATTGGGGTGCACAATCAGAAAAAGTTTAGAGACTTAATTCTCTAATAGTGAAAGAATTTTCAGAACTGATTTGAGTGTAATCGTTTTGAAGATACAAGTAATAAAACAGCTTAATTATAATATTATCCATCTATATTTAAATATGTATGATTTAGTAGCAACTTTGCAGTAGCGTTAAATACACCGTATATATTATTTTCAGTCGTGTGTCTTTGCGTGCTAAAAATATCCCTGCGTATAGTGTTTGCGCAATAGTTAGCCAAGTGGCCAATTCAACGAAAGAAAACAACTAACCATTCTTAAATGATTTATTGAATGAATTTCTAAAACAGTAACTGACTAATCCATACATACAAAATATACATATATCTGACAAACACATCGCATTTCAACATTTTATGAATGAACTGAATTTCCGAAAATAAATAAAAAAGATGCGTTCGTTTGTCATAAGTGATCTAGTGATATTATGTGTGTACTAACATATTATGTACATTTATTTTCAGATGAATGTTGTTTTTATTTTTAAAAGCTTTTCATATGTCATTAATTTCAATGGTTATAATTTTAATAAGCTATATATACTGTTATTTATAAATGTTTGAAACTGATTTGCAATGGCTAAATATGCAATGCCTTCCGGGAGTTGCTAATCGAATAGTCTCGAAGTGACTGTAGGATAGTGATGTCGGATAATTAATCGATTAGTCGGTTTAGTCGACTAATTTTGTTTACATTTAGTCATATGTTAGTCGACTAATTTACCTTCGATTAAATGATTAAAATGACTTCAAAAAATGGAAACCTAACAAATTATCTATCTGTACGATTTTTATGTGGTTAATATAATGTGATATTTCATATCTTTCATTTCTTAAAAGAAAAATATTAAAAATCCATAATTAAATTCAAAAAAACTTCGTTTTTAAAAGAGTTATATATATATATAGGTTACCTTACCATGAATTCGACTAAAAATTTAGTCGATTAGTCGACTACTCCGTGCTCGATATTTTCGACTAATGACTAATTTTATCTGAAAAACAATTTGAGTCGATTAATCGATTAACTGCTTCTCGGTCCGACATCACTACTGTAGGAGTATATTTAGGGGTTCCAGTAATACCTAGTTTTTCGTCGTTATTCGAGTAGTTCTCAATAGTTTTTAATATTTCAAGAAATTTCCTAACTGAATTCAGATGTAACTTGAAAATTTGACATTGGAAGCCGAGGATACTTAAATATCTTTTACTACAAAAATAAATTTCCGGAACCAGTACAAATAAGTTATTTTTTCAATTAAAAAAGTTATTAATAAATTGAAAAAAAAAATTAACAAAAAATAATAAAAGACCGGCACCGGATAAGAAGAAAGCTACCCCGGCGGGTACCATTTCCGTTTTAATTTTGTTTTGTGGAAATAATTTTACCAAGTTTCAATGTTTAATTATAAACCGTTTAGGTATAGAAATCGATCGATCGATCGGGTTAATTGATCGATCTTGCTAAAAAAAATTGATGTTTTATAGGTCACTGAGATACATTTGCAAAAAAAATTTGGAAGGCTTAGAATTGAGAAAAAAATTTTTAAGTAATATTTTTTAAAGATCTTAGTTGTTTTGCATATAGTAACTAAAATTTTTTTCTAGTCTTTGAGTGTTTAGTCTACAACATTATGTTCCTCAAATTTTTAAAATAAGTAGGTACTTCATAAAAATTTTTCTTATAATTTTCCTTTACAAATTCGGATGAATATCGACACAGTTTATCTAAGAAGACAACTTCAAAATCCCATCTCCCGTAACAACTCCCAAATATACACTATTGTGATGATTACCTGTGGCCCTGCGGGAAAATCAATAAGATATGAATGATAAGCGACTGATAGGTACCTGCAAAATTTTCTAATATTTTGTAGATATCGAAAACTACAACTTCTACCAACTGCGTTTGAGTTCTCTGTGCTAAGTGAATTCGACTCACTGTCAGTACATGATCGCATAACATTACATTACAACTACCACTTAAATTTCCATTTTTCTTTTTCAATTTTTCACATAAAAAAATGTTTGAAACAAACCACATTAATTTTTATTATAAATGTATTTCATCACTGACAAACAAGATATTTTTAAAATCTCCGTATTTTTTTTTTTTGCGCAACATATTTACATAAATGATTACATTATATTTTTTCAGTCTAAATATATTCCTCCATTAATATGTAAGTGGCAAGCACTGGAGTGTTCTTTTTCGTGGATTTTTTTTTTTTTACAAAAAAAGATTTAAAAAATATATTTCTTTTCTAATTGAGTTGTTTTTTCGGCATGACAACTGTTTGTGGTCTATTTTTGTTAATATGGACCGGATATTGCATTCTAGTTAGTCCAGTTCGTTTCAAAGAAAATTTTTTGTTACTAATGTGGAATAATTGCGCACCGAATATGACGAACTACTGTAAGGTGAAAAGTTAATACAAAAGGACAGAGAGTTACACTGTCCTTAATATTATTCTTGAATAATTTATCACAGCTATGGTTACTTATTCCTTATTAGTTGAAAATTATTTAGGGGGAGATTCGCTAAAAAAGGAAGAGATAGCTTTTTTTCTTCATAATTATGTCCCTTAAGGTGTTAAAAATATTCTCTCTAAAATTTTATTTAAAAAAAATACTATAATTCAATTTTAGAGAAAAAAAAACTTTAAATGCTTTTTCTCGAAAGTACGTTTTTTGATATGGTTCCTCTCGTATCTCAACAAGTATTTGAGATATCGACATAAATCAAAGTGCATATTATTTCTCGGTACCGTCATTTTGGCAGGAGTTAGGATCTTTTGGTTCCATAATATATATTTTCAAAATGGTGGCTGTTTATAGTCGAGATAAAGTGGTGATTTTTGAAAATTTATTTTCAAAATGCGATTTCTCGCTAGTTTTTTTAGATTTTTCTTAGATTGTAGTTAATGCCATAACTGTATATGTATATTTTAGGAAAATTCTTAATTTTTTTATTTCACTGGGGAGTTCAGAACGCGAGAAACCACCAGAGTGGAAAAATCTCGCAGTGCGAACTTGAAAGCCATTTATACTCACCCTATTTTTGAATTTAAAAAAAGAAAAATTGTGGTGTCAAGATGTTGCAACAATGCTATATATTTAGTTTTTTAATAAAATATTTATTTTTATAAAAATAATAAATAAAAAAATCGATTTTTGATAATTTTTGACGAATCTCCCCTTAAAGAAATTTAGTGTGGAATAATAAAATTGGGCACTGGATTTGACAAATTGTTAAAGTAAAAAGTCAATGCAAAAGGACAGAGAAATACACTGTCCTTAATATTATTCTTGACCAAAGCTGGTTACATACCTATTCCTTACTAGTTATTTAATTTAAAATAAAGAATTATCAAAAGATCGCGATTATCGTGATTAAAAATCGTGTGTTTTTTCAAGGTGCAAAATTTGAAGCTATTTACTAATAAAATATAATTGTTTTTTTAAAACGTTAACGAATAAAACGTTCGAAACAACTATCGTAATTTTAATAAAATAGAGTGGGATTTTAGCTATTAAAAATTCCATAATATTTTAAAAAATTAATTTTACGAAAAAATTATTCTACAAAAAAAAAGAAATACATAATTTTCTCCTTAACCTTTCTTCCATATTTCTGTCTCTAACAAAAATTTCAACAACAAAATTGTTTAGTTTTCTTTTTTCAATTTTGCCAAATCTGTATAAATATGTTATTAAGAAAATAGGAACACATTATAAAAACATAATTTGTTAGTAAATGTAGTGAAAAAAAAAATAAGAACTAAGCTCCTTATAACAATAAATGGTTCAACAGAAAAACGAATACTAGCATTAATGGCATTAAGGGATAGTGTTTCTCAGCTAACCGCAGTATATATAAGGATTAACCTTTTCTTTTTTTCGTAAAATATGTTTGTGCATTATATTTGATAATATACCTAGAAATAATTTGCTCTTTTTCTCAATGGATTGTTAATATCTTTGCAACGAAAAAGGAAAAAAAAAATTAAGAAAAACTTTTATTTTGTCAATAAGAAACTTTAAAATTTAAAATAAAGAGAATACAATTTTTGTAATGGTCTGATTAAATGAGCTTCTTTTCGAATGAGTATATTTTTATGTCAGTCATTGGCAGAAACGCTTAAAAGAAATTTTTTTATTTTAATATTGTTTTAGTAACCTGGAATCACTTTCACAATTATTTGTGAAAACATTAACTCGTGTAATATGAAATGTCGTTTTCCGACCAATTGGTTTACCATGTAATTCAGTTAAATATGAACACTTTCGTAAGGACTAGAGACATGTTTAAAAGCATTTTTTTTATTTTAAATAGAATTCTTGCCGTCTGGAAACATTTGCGTGATTGTCTGTACAAACATTAAGGGGGAGGGTCCTCCAGACAAAAGGTTGTTTAATAATTTTTTTAAGAAACGATACATTTATTGTATCAAATGAAGTTACATAATATAGTAAATGTTATGGTGTATTCACTCATAAATTTTTATGCAAAAATAGAAAAAATGGCGGCGCTAAGCTGTTCCAAGTTGACTCTTTTAATTTGCGCCGTGGAATGCCCAGCCTCTTGTAATCAGCTGAATTCAATGGGACATTAAAATAAGTCATTACGGTTTGCATATACCTATTTCTTATAAGAAAATTTTTTTTCACAATTTAAAATCAAAAAGAAAAATATTTCATTTTTTTTGTATAAACAAATTGTTATAAACAATATTTATAGTAATAATTTATGCAAAATTTTAGGTATATACAAAGGCCAATATCTTAAAGAATATCTGTACAAAATTTCAAGTTAATAACTTAATAACTTTTTAAGTTATGTTCCACGGCGCGGAAAAAACCTATTTTGAGAAAAACGCTATTAAAAATTTTTCTGTGTTGAAAAGTAGAGTTGAAGGCAGTTTATCGGTACCTAAGATAATCTTTCTGTTGGGATTAAGACATTAGAAATATATTCCTTAAGGTTCAAATGTACTTTTAAAGCAAAACAAAAAATGAAAAATTTGAGAATTAACCCCCCCCCCTTAATTCGTGTAATATAAAATGTCGTTTTCCGACCACTTGGTCTAGCACATAATTCAGAAAAATATCGACACGTTTTTAAGCATTACAGAAATGTTTAAAACCAATTCTATATTTTTAAAAAGAAATCCTGTAGGCTCGAATCATTTCCACCATTAGTTGGAATGAGATTTGGTCGTGTAATATGAAATGTCGTTTTCCGATCACTAAGTTTACCATGTAAATTCCATGGATAAATACCAATACTTTCTTAAACATTACAAAAATGTCTAGAAGCAATTCTTTCATTTTAAATATGTCTCTTGTATCCTGGAATCATATTTGCCATTAGTAGGAAATACATTAGTTCGTGTAATATGAAATGTCGTTATTTATACCATATAATCGACCATCTGCCCATAAGGTTAGTCTCGCCATTTCCTTTTGTTGCAAATAAAAAAGATTGTGCGATTTTTATGGTCAAAAACTTCCTTTTACCACTTTTACATACACCGATACAGTTTATATCTATTGATTTCGCTCCATGTCTGTAAGGTTGTAAAGCACTATGGCATGCGACTGCATTGACCTAGAAAACACAATTTTTAGGTCAATCTACTGTTAATCCTGGTCAAAACTGGTTAAACCTGGACACCATGACATTCGAAAAAGTGATAATGAAAAAATCCAAAATAAAGAAAATAATAATTTAAGTATCATATAAGTAATTTAAGTTCAAAAAATTTTTATGTCAATATTTTTATTTCATCGCTTTGTTTTTAATACAAATTTACATACATACCTACCTAAAAATTTTTTGTATATTTATTGGTATAGTAAGTTGTGGTAGAAAATATGAACAAAATGTTGTTGGTTATTTGTTTTATTTATTTTATAAGGAAATATACATATGTATAGTCTAAGAGCTAGCAGCGTCGAAAAACAAACAATTTTAACATGACCCATTCTCTTATATCCCCTCCCATTGGATGCTCAACTACTCAAAAAACCAAAATTATATCATTTTAGGAAAACTGAAATTTGAATAGATATGTTGTCTATTGATTCTCAGAAAACTGTAAAATTAATTTGTCAGACCAAAATTCCACTGCTAAACTAATACAAAATCGAGAGCAACTTTATAGAAAATAAGGGGATCAAATTAGACTGATATGACGTCATCAAACAAACGCAACAAATGAAGCAAAATTAGACATTTCCTTTTCCTTTTGTTATTTTTGTATTAGAGTAACTATAGTAACATAAGATTGCTTCAATTTTTAATAATGTCAGAACAATTTAAGTTGGTTTGACCTATTTTAGAAGTATATTGGCGAAATACACTCCGTAGTAAACTAGCATCGAAAAACAGATTAAATATAATAAAATGCATTTATTTTGTGGTATTTAAATAAGCTTTTAAGTAATCGTTTTAAAAGAATTTAAAAAAATAATAAACTTATAATAATACATAAAATTTATATCAAATATGTTATCACATAAAATGCCATGAATATATATTAAAAATTCTATGGATTTGCCTACATACTCTATTTTTCCAATATGCTTTTAACACACTCGTTTCCTAAACTCATCGGTATGACCGTAGTTTAGTAATAGAGTTTTTGTCTGGCAAATTAATTTAGAGTCCACCTGAAAGTTATTAAACAATTTTTTAAAGTTTCAGTTTTACTAGAATGATGAAATTTTGTTATTTTTTTCCTGTGTAGCGGCTACGAATACAGGGAAATGGAACATTTCTCGCCAGTCATACTGTGCGCATACCTTCATGAGAGAATGAACTATACTAAAATCACTTGATAAAAACGTTACCAGCTCCCGGACTAGTAGGTCTACGTACGTATATACAATAGAAAGTTATGTATATTCCGTGTTTGCTTATCGAAGTGTTTGTTGTACAATATGTATAATATTTTCATTGTACATTATTTATATTGTAATTGGGCCCTTTATTTATTTGTTGTTCCACACGAAACGGCGCTGGGGCCGCTTTCTGTGTGTGTGTGTGCGCGTCTCGGTGTGTTTATTATTATTTTCGTGAATTTTAATGAAAATTTGAATATTGACATTTTCGTGAAAACATTGAAGAAAATAATTTATCGCAATTATGTATTCGTATAATATGTTGATAATACGCATAAATTTTTATTTTATTATTGTGTAAATATACACACGTAAAATAATTTTGTCTATATAATTTATTAATTATTGTATCTAATGCGGTATAATTTGTATAAATACGAAATTTTAATTGGAAAATATTTCATTAAGTTTGTGAATAAAGATAGAATAATAATGATTTGAAACCCATTTAAGGCACTAGTAACGATGTTTATTCTTTTATTTTCCTGTACGGAAATTCAGAGCAAATAGATAGTGGAATAAAAATTGTGTCGGTTTTTGGTAAATTTGGTCATGACCCTTACTAACCAAAAATAAATGGATCGTTTTACTTACTAAAAAATTGAAAATATCAAACAATTTATATAGTCAGTTTTTTATTTAAAGCGAGAAAATAGAAAAAGCTGTCGATATAAATTATTTTTTTGAAACGAGTTGTTAGACACCGATATTAATATTTTACTATCTTTCTTCTTTCAAATTGTTTACCTTAAAAACCATCAAAATCGCTCTGTCCGACTTTTACAATCAATAAAATTTGTCGAAATCAACTTTTCGTTTTAAGGGGAGATTCGCACAAAAACGACAACATTGTTTCTACATTTAAAAAAAAAAAAAAAATTAGCTGTGTTTAAATGGCTCAGAAGTCAATACTGCGAGATTTTTCCACCGTGATGGTTCCTCGCGTTCTGAAATCCCTAGTGAACTAAAATTAAAAAACTATGAATTTTCTGAAAATATACATATACAGTTATGGCACTAACTAGGATTTAAAAAAAAAAAATAAGGAACCAGCGAGAAATCGCATTTTGAAAATAAATTTTCAAAAATCACCGCTTTTTCTCAACTCTAAACAGCCATCATTTTGAAAATAAGTATATTACGGAACCTAAAGATCCTAGTTCCTGCCAAAATCACGGTAGCGAGGAATAATATGCACTTTGATTTTTGTCGATATCTCAAATACTTTGGAGAAAAGAGCATTTAAAGTTTTTATTTAAATTGAATTATAATAAAGTGCGTGCACTAAAATGCCCGTAACTTATTTATTTTTCATTTTTTTAAAATAAAATTTTAGGAAAATATTTCTAACACCTTAAGGAACATAATGATGAAAAAAAAATCGATAACTTTTTTTTTTAGCGAATTTCCCCTTAAGAAAAAAATGTATAAAATAAAATATCAGTGTAAAAGAATTTTATCGATTGTATAAGTTACATCATAATTTGGCTAAATTACAAAATTGTTTACAACTGATTTGACACAATAATTATCTGATAATATAGCAGCGAACAGAGTTTAGCTCTAGTGGACATGGCATTCTGACGACATACAAGTTACAAAGACAGCATATAAAAGAAAAATAAAAACTTGGAATAACAATATAATATAACAAATTTTCTTGTCTTTGTACATACATTATACATATATATTGTCCGTATAATATTGTAGATCATCAGTCAACTGGACATCCGGTATAATACTTGCATCACATCCGGTCTAGTGACATTAATGCGGCGTCCGTTTATGTTCTCTTCGTCTAACTAATATTTCAAACGTTGGCATTTTTTTCATTTCCGAATTTTCAATAAATTTTTCATTGTTATTTAATTTATCAATAGTTTTATTTGTCGATCGAACAGTTTGAAATATTGGCACATAACGTAATAAAAAAATATATATATGTACATATTATATGTGTTTTTTTTTAGACAATGTATCGATTATTTTGCGTAAAAAATAAATGGTTTTCGGTTCCGCACATTAAATACGATAACGTGGAGCCTTGTGGGATCATTCGCTACTTTTCCGTTCGTGTATTCAACATATAAAGATATAATAATTTCATTAGATGGGAAATAATAAATAATTCAAGGTTTGTTTATTAAAGAATCAGAATACAGTGAAATTTTTAAAATAATTGTTTTTGTTCTTTAATAAATTTAATAGAATGTTGGTGAATTAAATGGCGGAAAAAGTGATCATTCTGGGAAGGAGTACTACTTACTGAAAAAAAATCACTGTCCAATATCGTGATGTCCAGGGCTGGGAAAAATCGTTCATATAAACCATTTAAAATAGAAAATGGAAAATGGTTTCCAAAAATGTATTTAAAATACAAAATGAAAATGGTTTTGCTGAACATATTTAAAATTGAAAATGGAAAATAGTTATTTAAAATGGATTATAAAATGCAAAATCTTTTACTTTAAATTTATTCTATGAATTTTTTATCATTATTTATATTAATTAGAACAAAAAAAGTTAAGAAAATATCAAATGTACTGAAATTAAATACATAAAGGCAGTTTTTTGAGAAAATTTTGTAAAGTTTGCATGATATGAAAATGAAACTTAACTCTTAAAAATATTGTAAAATTTAATTCGATCTTGACATATTCAAACCTTGACTACGCTACGACTGCGACTTCTAAATAAAATTATAAAAATCATTTACTCGAAATACAAAAACATTTTTTATCGACGTGTCTTAAAGATAGTAGTAAACAACTTCAGTCAGAAGAGTTTAACTTAAGAGAACTGCAACTCTAGTAACAAATTTAACGCAAGTGACATTGTAACTTGAGTTATAAAAAATTTGAGTCAATTAAATCAACCTACATTTAACTTAGAATTTGTTAGACTTAAAGTCGTCCAATTCAAGTTCTCTAATTAATATTGTATACACATAAATTTGAGTATACATGCATGTTCATTTTAAATGTAAAATGGATTAAAATTTCCATTTTAAATACAAAATGGAAAATGGTTTGACCAAACTAATTTAAAATAGAAAATGCAAAATGTCATTTTGTATTTTAAATACATATTTAAAATGAAATCATTTTAAATAGTTCCCAGCCCTGGTGATGTCGAGTTGACGAGCAGTTAGTCAATTAATCGACTAAAGTTGTTTTTCGGACAAAATTAGTCATTAGTCGAAAATATCGAACTAGCTACAAAATTTTTAGTCGAATTCATAAACAGGGAAACCTACATAATTCTTTTAAATATAACGTTTCTTTTTGAACTTAATTATTGACTTTTAACATTTCTTTTTTTTTTTAAAGAAAAGGAAGATATATTATAGTATGTATGTTAATAGTCACACAAAATTGAAAAATCATACAAGCAAACAATATTTAATTTCCATTTTTTTGGAGTCCAATAAATAACACAAAAAAATTATTAAATTAGTCCTTTTTAGTCATTTAAAAAAAAAAATATTTTAATCATTTAGTCGAGGTTAAAATAGTCGGCTAAAAAATGACTAAATGTAAACAAAATTAGTCGACTAAACCGATTAATCGATTAATTATACTACATCACTACTGTCGAAAATTTGTAAATTAACAATAAGATATGAAAATTTAAAATTAAATGAAAAAATGTATTTCTTTCTTTTCCAAAACGATGTAAATGGTATCTTTAATTGATGAATTGACTTGGAATTTTTAACACAATATACTTACTTATTCAGAAAAGCGCAGTAGTTTTAGTGTGACCGATGAGTTTATTGATAAAGTATTTGAATATTAATAGATTTGAGCGTTACTTTATGGTATTCCATATTTGTAAATAATAAACAAATACTTTACTTTGCCAAATACCACTTTTATTTTTGAAACTGTGACAATATTGTTTCAAAAATAAAAGTAGTATTTTGCAAGGGAATTTATTTGTTTATTATTTAGGTACATAAAGTTTTTGCTTAAAAATTAGAAATAAATATATAATACTAGTTTTTAATTTTTTTTCTTTTTAGTGTTTCGTATTAAAACTGACAAAACGGAACATATACAAATCACTTTGTGTCCGTTCGTCTATCCCAGGTCTGTTTCTTTGGAACTGGATATTGTATACCATGTAGACATGTAATGCCCAGTGCTTCTTTAACTATGGGTCACGAAAATAAAATTCAAATATCTTGTTCAATAAAAAATAAATAATTTATAAATTTGTATGTCGCCTATACCTAACACCTGGGGTTGCTAAAAATCGCGTGACGAAAAGTGGTAGTCCTGACTAAAAATAGTTTACGAAGCGCTGAGGTGCATGTGGTGTGACTTAATAGCTAAAAATTTCTTAAAATGAAATTGTTTTACTAAAACTGGTTCGGGAAACTTACAGATTCAAAACGATTCCTGTGTTCTAGGAATAATAATTACTTCTTTGATATTTTATTTTGTATCAGAAAAAAATTGTTTTGGTTCAAAGGAATATTTCATTGATTCCCGAAAAAAAAAAAATTTGTATCAAAAAATATCTTTTTTTGATTCAAAGAAAAAAAATTCCAATAAATTTTTGATCTTTGCACAAAGAAATTGTTTTGAGAGTTTATACATTTTAGTCTGTTCAACCCCTAACTTTTGTACTAGACTTTAAAATATTTAAACACAGTTAGTCTCTATATAAAATAAAATAAACACTATATAATTGAACGTTTTCGTAAATAACTTTTAACAAAAAAATTAGTTTTGAAAATTGTTAACCTATTGCCGAAAATTACGATACTGTACCACAAGAATAAATAACAACCAGAAGAGTAACAGAAAGAGAAGAAACGATAGTCAGGTAAATTTTGATGCTCGAGGTTTGGAAGAAATTGGAAGAATATGTTAGTTCAAACCGATCAGTGTCGTAGTTCCAGGGCAGTAGTGTATTTTAAAATAAAATTTCGTTACAAATTTAAATTGTAAATTTTGCAAATTATATCATATTAACTTACAAGTAAAGGTCCCGAGGCCGGACCTATCGATTTCGATGAAACTTAAATATGTTGTAGAACACTAAAAACTAAGAGACACGTATTTTTTTTATCTGCGGAAAAACGGTTTGAAGGGGTGAAATCGCCCTCCAAAAATTGGGGTAAATTTTAATTTTTCAAATATCTCGAAAACAATAAGAGATAGAGCAAAAGTTTAAATTGGCGATATTGCTCTTTTTTAAAGAGCTATCTATTGATATGCAATTTGTTCAAATTACATCAACAGGGGTGGTTGGGGGTTAAAATTTGGGGGTTAATTTTGTAAAAAGGGGGTGAAAAATAAACAATATAAAAATTTTGTTTACAGATTTGAAATCTACGTCAAAAAATCTAATTGACCTGTTTTTGCTCAATGCCCTAATATTAAGTCTAGGGGTAGTTAACTAGAGGGTGGCTATGTCGAATAGTCGTACAATTTGCGTATTTCAGGAAGTTCTTCTTCATAGAAAATAGCTTAAGACAATTAGAATAACGTAGAAATGAAATTCTCGAATTCAAAATTGAGTTTGAGCAACATTGGAGAGGGGGTGAGTCACCCTCTTAAATTACATACCAGTTTATATACACTAATTTTTGCTATTAACACACTGATAGTGGGTAAAATAATGTCACAATAAGTGGTTCTGAAGTTGGACTATCATATGTAAGGTCTTTATTAGGTTTGTTTTTTAATGGATATTATAGTTTTCCTTATCGAAAATTATCGATACCGAAAATTACATAACCTAACTAAAATAACGAAACCTAATAAAAACCTTACATACGATAGTCTAACTTCAGAACCATCAATTATGACATTATTACCCCCTGTCAGTGTGTTAATTGCAAAAATTAGTGTATGTAAACTAGTATGTAATTTAAGAGGGTGACTCACCCCCTCTCCAATGTTGCTCAAACTCAATTTTGAATTCGAGAATTTCATTTCTACGTTATTTTAATTGTCTTAAGCTATTTTCCATGAAGAAGGACTTCTTGATATACCCAAATTGTACGACTATTCGACATAGTCACCCTCTAGTTAACTACCCCTAGACTTAATATTAGGGCATTGAGCAAAAACAGGTAAATTAGATTTTTTGACGTAGATTTCAAATCTGGAAACAAAATTTTTATATTGTTTATTTTTCACCCCCCTATTGCAAAATTAACCCCCAAATTTTAACCCCCAACCACCCCTGTTGATGTAATTTGAACAAATTGCATATCAATAGATAGCTCTTTAAAAAAGAGCAATATCGCCAATTTAAACTTTTGCTCTATCTCTTATTGTTTTCGAGATATTTGAAAAATTAAATTTTTATCCCAATTTTTGGAGGGCGATTTCACCCCTTCAAACCGTTTTTCCGCAGATAAAAAAAAATACGTGTCCCTTAGTTTTTAGTGTTCTACAACATATTTAAGTTTCATCGAAATCGATAGGTCCGGCCTCGGGACCTTTACTTGTTAGTGTAATTTATTTAGTGAAGATTTGTGAAGAATTTTAATAAATAAATGCTAGCTAACAATAACAAATCATCTAATATATTGTATTAATTTTTTTCATAATTGAAATCCTATACCGGCTCTGTTAGATATAGGTAATATACCCGAAACCAACCCTTGCTTTTCACAAAACACAGGCAATCAAGGTCATAGCAGGCAATATCGGACCTCTCATTCTGTTACTCTTCTGGTTGTTATCTATTCTGTGACTGTACTCAATAAAACTATATAAGTTAACTTAAAACTGTACTCGTATTTATATTTCCATCAATCTTGAATTAGAATACCTCAATTAGATAAGAAAAGAAAATTAAAAGCAGCAAGTAACAGGTTCCTAGAATCATGAAATACAAAAGTTACAAGTTACGTTTTTAAAATCTTTTACACAAAATTTTTGATACCCTTTATATTATATGATGCTACATAAAGTTTTCTCGTGTAAGTATATAAAAAAAAATAACCACCAGAATATTTTTATAGTATATTATAATAGTGATTGTTATAGAGCAATTCAAATTTTAAGACACTAAAAGTAGTAAAATTTTGCAACGATTGTAAGAAAGTTTTATGATGAATTTAACGCGTTCTAGTAACTAGAATAAAAAACGCCGTGAGCAGCGGGGCCCCATCACGGTAGTCGAATTTTCCCCTTCATCTTCGGTATTGAATGTCTACAAGCGAAATGTGATTGAAAGTCTACAACCGAATTGTCATTTTGTTGGTTTCAAAACTGGTGATGAGTGTTCGGCTGATCGAGGCTTTAAAAAAAGGTTTTAAGTATTTAAGGGCTGTATCTCAGTAAACTTCAATTTTGTGCCGAAAACAGGTAGCAGAAAAAAAGCCAACACAATTCGTACGAGGACATTCCTGCCCATGTTTATCCGCTAATTGCCTTTATGTTTTAGTTTTAAAAATTAAAAAAGAACCTTAAATAGTAAACTGGAAGGCCTTTATAAAGATATTTTTTCTTTCCAAAAAAATCCAAAATTTCTATTTTATAAATACTAAAAATCCAAAATTCCTAATTTATAAATAAACAGTGACTTTAATAACATTTTTAAATTACTTAATATGTATGTATTTCATTTGTCATAAAAGTAAGTTCACTTTTTTTTAAATTTTTTAAAATTACTATTCGCCTACTTGTATTTAGAATAAACATAATGCTTTTAAAACACATTTAACAATAGCATTCAATTCCGATGTAAAAATGGGAGAAGTGGGGGGAAAAGTGATGCGGACTCCCTACAAGGTACTAGCTGGATACTAACTGAATACACGTACAAAATTTCAGCCCTCTAGGTTTCCTTATGGAGTCTCTAGACGTGTTAGAAAACAAGCAAAAAAATTAAGGAAATATTGGCGTCAAAATCGTGGGGGTAAGGGTTAAAAGTTGAAACCTCCAAAAAACAGTGTCTGGCTGTTAGCTTAACCTGTACACCAAATTTCAGCCCTCTAGGTTTATTTGGGGAGATTTTGACCCGAACGAAACTGTTAAAAAACAAGAAAAATCATGTTCTTTTGGGTATAAAAATGGTGGGGGTAGGGGTTAAAAGTCGAGACCCCCAAAAGGCACCCCCTTGATACTAACTCAATCCGAATACAAAATTTCAGCCCTCTAGGTTTATTCGGGTGACCTGTGCGAGTGGTACAAACTTCGAAAACGTCGAAAATGCATGAAATTGTAGCTTAAAAATGAGGGGGTGGGGGTAAAATATTAAAACCTCCAAAAAGCACAACCTAGGTACGAACTTTATCAACACACCAAATTTCAACCCTCTACGTTAATTCTGGGGGGCTGGGGGCCAGTTAGATCCAGCGAAAATCGTTTTTCCCCCCTCTACTCCCACCATATCATCCTAGGAAGCTGAATTTTGGATATGTTGTAGATAATTGACCGAAACATTATTTAAAACCGGTTTGAAAAAGTTTTATTGCTTTTCCGCCCCCCACCACCCCCTTAAAGGTCGGGTCAGAAAAAAAATTTGCCCAAAATTTGACCCCACTTTGATAGTATGAGGTGCCTCGAAAATGAGCCCCATTTACCAAATTTCATCTCTTAACTTCCATAGGGGGGCCCTACACAAATTAAAAGGTGGCGGGAAAAAAAAAAATATATATATATATATATATATATATATATATATATATATATATATATATATATATATATATATCAGACATTTTTTTTTTCTACATATTCGTGTTCTACGGGTCCGAAAACGGATAGCGCCCCTACTCTCGCCTCTCGCAGCTCTTATCGTATAGACTGTATAAGTCTAATTTTTCGGAGAAAATTCGACTAAAAAGAAAAAAAACTTACTAAAATTTCCAATAAAATTCAGTCATCTTTTGTTGTTTATTTGAATTTTTGATAGCGTAATTATATATAAAAAAATTTTCTTCAGTTATGTCCAATTCTATTAAAACCTTCATAAATATCTGTCCATAATACAGAAACACAATTATAATATTATATGTGCTTTAAAACTTTAATGTTAAAATAAAAATTACAAACTAAAATTGACCAACAAGTAGAAATTCTACAATAACGTGTTCTTCATATAATATAATCAGCGAAATAACAATAAATTTGGAAAGTGGTTGTTTGGATGCCGGCCGTAGTCGCCTAAGAAATCATGTTGTATTCAACGTTTGTGTCGAGGTGTAATTAAATTTTGTTTTAAACATATAATAATGACCAACAATAAAATGAATAGCAGTGAAGAGTAAACGTTTTCGTTATAGCCAATAAAATGACACCTAAATCAACTCTAAATGCTCCCTCTAATAATTAAATTATACATAGCTACCTTGTTATGGCCATTTACCGTACTAACTAATTATATAGTTGGTTAAATTTAAAAAGGTTATTACATAATTATTTTTATGTATGAAATAATAGTAAGAAATGTGCTGTATTGTTATAGTATTGTTAAAAATTTGTAACTGTCTAGTTTTGTGAGTACAGTTACGGACAAAAATTATTCTACTCAATTTAATTGGCGGGAAGAAAAGAATTTTTTTACTGAGTCAAGTATATATTTTTAATAGGTTATTTTACTGACAGGAATACAAGAATTCAGATGTTCCCTAACAATTTTTGTGTATCACAATCTTTCATCTTGGAAATCGAACTAATGCAAGTCCGTTACACCCTCGGTAAATTAGCTAAATACATCGTATCCTCCATTTGCTATCTGGCGGAAAACAAAAATTTCGAAATTACTAATCATTTAAAACTCCGCCAATTTGTTAAATTTCAATTTTTTTTTCGATTGAGGTTCACGGTAGGAGCAATACCTTCTAGTTTAATAAACTTTTTTTTTTCTTTTATATCCAGCACTATGATGGTCGCTATCACTGCAGTAGTTGGGGAATTTTTTTTCGGAGCCTTGGGAGATTGCGAATAACTCGCTGAAATTTCAGTTTTTCGGTCCAAAAATTTTATTGCGTATTCATTATATATCCATAAATATATGCTTAAAATATTAAAGCATTCCATGCAGTAGTTTCCTTTAAAAAAATTCCCAAAAACTCCCTTTTTTGAGCCAGTCACACTAGTGGTCCCCCTTAATATCTGTTTAGATATTCATAGATAAAATCACAAATATCATCAAAATTATTAGAATATTAATAGAATAATTTAATTTTCTCATAAAAGAATATGTCTCTGTAACATTCAAGAACAATTATTATAACTTCATTTTCTTTGCAATTAACAATAAAAATATTCAGTGCCCTGATTTTATATAAAACCTCCTAAAAATTGTTCAAATAAGTGATTACAGTCCTTTAAAATTACTGAAAGTTTTCGTGATATTTTTGTAATACGTAACCGTTATAAATTGATAAGTAGTAAAATATTTATTTTTTATTACTCATGCGGGAGAAGTACTAACTTGGCGCACACATTTCTGTACGCAAAATAGCTGTTTGCCCACTGTACTCTTCCTGCATACTTTTTTGCGTGTGGGAAGTAACTTTCCACACGCAAATTGACAATAAAACACGCAAAATTTAATCAAAACACGCAAAGCCGCCTCTTAATTTTTCATTTAATAAATATTTCATAAATATTTCTATAGAAACTACCAACAAAGTAATTTAAACGATAATTAATTCAGAAAAAAAAGACGAACACTTAAAAATATTATTTTAAAAAGTAATAAAAATGCCAAAAAAGTGATAATAATAGAAAAAAGTATATGAAATTCGTAATAAAAAATAGTACGTGCAACTCGTGCGGGATTGTCGATTGCCCCACTCAAACAAATGAGCGCACTCACTACGTTCGTGGGCTCAACTTCGCTTTCGTGGGCAATCGACAATTTCCCGCACTTATTGCACCGCAATATAGGTACTATTGTTTTTTTGAGGTAGGTAGCGAAACGCCTCATCGGGGTTAAAAGTTGACGTTTTTGTAAACATTTACTATGAAACCTTAAGTTAATGCTTAGCAACATGCACTTGGCTACTGATACCATTAACTATGTGTATTGTGTAGGGATAAATCTATTTTTATCAATTAATTGTTTTAAGTTATATATAACAACGTTTAAACATACAGTAGACTCTCGTTAATTCAAACCTCCGATAAATCGAAACTCTCTATACTTCAAAGGTGTCACGAATTCCCTTCAAAATCTCTTTATATTTCGAACTAAAACAATACATTTTTATACAGTTGGTAATTCGAACGAAAAAATTATTGCTAGGTAACAAAACCACGCGTTAATTCAAACTCATCGGCGTCAAACACGCGACAATTCGAAGTTGCAGAGAGAAAGAGACAGAAAGATTGTAAGTATATTTTGAGAAAAGTTCAAGTTCATTCATCGCAAATGCTTAAAAAATAAAAAATGTTATCTGCGATAATTCGAACCTCTCTATAATTCGTAATATTTTAAGATTCCCTCGAGTTTCGAATTAACGAGAGTCGATTGTATTTGTATAATATAGAGCTTACACTAGTCAATGGTATGCTATTCGTCGTTTTTGCTTGACTATAAATAGTCCCGACCATTCAACTGACTAAACAAACGTAAAATTCAACGCAAACACTTGTATTTACAGATGACATCCCGTGGCCTGTCAGTTTGCAGGATATGACGTCACTGTAAAAATATCGCATTCATAATAAAATAAACTGAACGAACCTACAGCTATGATGATATGTTTTTGCAACGAGTTAAGAGATTTACTTATTTTTTTTCGTTTTCTGTCGTCTTGTATATAGTCACAGAATATTATAATGTACTTGTAATGAAAACAGATGCCGAATAAAATGTAAGTGACTTAGGTGAACCAGCCATGTTTAGTTGAGCAATGTTTTAATTCAGAACATCGTGAATGTTGGACAGCGACAAAAAAAAAATTACCTAAACAAAAGAAAAATAAAAGAAAGAAGCACTACACTGTCACTAAATTGTACAAAGAGTTTCGAGCTACTAAGAAAATGAACATTTTAAAATGGAAGAATATTATCGGTACTGATTTTCTAGTATAATAAAATAATCAGGCAGTTACTTTAGTTTTTCTAAGCTTTTGACCTTGCAGAAGTAAAATGATTTTGTTGATAGAAATTTTATTCAAGCTATTAGAACATTGCGCGTTGTTAAACTGCTATGTTTAATTTACTATCCTAAATGCGATTTATTTTAAGTCATTTTTTTGGATTGAATGAAATTTTACCCTGTTTCAATTAAGATATGTGATTGACATTTGACAATGAGAATTTTTTTTAACGAAAGGTTATAATGAAATTAATTACTTATAACAAAAATCTAAAGATTGTTTCTTGTAAGATGATCTTTTTCTGAAGTACTTAAAGTGCTTAAAATTATTTTCGCAAAAATTGATTGTATGTCAAATCTAGAGGAATAATATCAGGATTTAAATTAATTTTACATATGGGGCATTAAAGGGAGCAAAATTTTGAGACATTTGAAGATTGGACTTCAAAAACTGCCTAAGTTCCAAAAAAATTAGCCTGTTAGCTTGCTTTTGAAGTCCAATCTTCATTTTTTCAGTGTTTCTTAAGTTACCATCATTTTTACTATTTGGAAAAATTGAAAAATTTTGGTTTTGGCAATTTTCTTCGGACTTTGTTTATGAAAATCGATGAATTTTTTTCATAAATCAGGGGACTTAGAAGAACTCTAATTCCATTTTTTTGTCAATGTCCATTATATTTTTATCAGAATTAGGAAAATTTTTTGAAATTTTATAGGAAAGCTCTTGAAACGAAATCTTTGTTTAATATTTTAAAGACGTTCGAGCGCGTCCACAAAACACTACAGAATAATGTTATGTAGCTACCACAAAACACTATACCTGTATGTTATACATACAGAGCTTGTACTTGTTCATGTGTCATATCGTGTCGTGTATATGCGTGATTGCTATACGTACCACCTATGTACTGATCTATGACATCAATGCATACACAGTTGTTGATTGAATTTTAGTAGTCTGATTTGACCTTGTATATATATATTATGTACGTTTACACATCAAAATCTACCTGAGTATTAATTTCAATAATTAATATTTCATTTTAACGTTCGCCATCACGATTTTTTTGTGCAATTATATAAATTGCATATTTCAAAGAATATTTTTAAACATTTTTTATTATGGTATCTACTCTTATAATATACTTACTATAATTTTTAAAATAAAAAAATGCTGTTTAGAATATTTTTTCCTAATAGCTCTGTGTTAAAAATTTGATTTTTAATCGTCAGTTACTTTAAGAAATGATCTATGAAGGCCTTAAAATCTTTGAGGGAAGATAGCTATGTAATTAAACTTTAAAATTAAAATTTTTATCTACTATTAGGTTTGACGCACGAACGTCATTAAATGTTGAAATCTATATGTTCTTAGTAGCAAGACAGAGCTTGTGTAAATTTAAAAATAGATTCCTATTTATTTCACTTTAATAAATGTTGTTAAGTTTGTTTCATTTACACAATAAGTTCCGGTATTTTGTCCATAAAAGTGACATGAGTGGCACGTGGGTGATTCTTTCGTTCATAAGTTACTGACGTAATTTTGTACATATGTGTATAAACATGTGATTGTGTATTTTTTGTAACAGGAATTGTTCAATTGAGTGAGTATTTACATGATTATATAATTATTTACACGTAGTAAAAATACCGGTATTTAAGTTTAAAGGTACACATAAAGTTATTAGCTAAATATTTTTATAGGTCTTCGGTAAAATATCTCAATTGATTTTAATGAAATGGCGTATTTGATAAATTTTAATACAATTTACTGAAAAATAATTTTCTATAGCCATGGAAAATCACTATCACAAATACCACGGGATTTCTTTATTTAAAAATACTTCATCAACATTATATTAATATAACAAAAAAGTAAATTTTGTGAGTTTGGTAGCGTGTATGACTGGATTTTGAGGACTACTCAACCGTTTTTAAAAGTTTCTTCACAGATGGATTGACGATACCCTATATTTTAATGCTAAAATGACCCTCTAGGGTTCGGGGGATGCAAAAAAAGCCCAGAAATAATCGCTGGACGTTTTGCTAAAATGTTATCGAGATTCCCAAACAATTCGAGTACGATGTTCTCCAATGACGTAAGACCTCAAAAAGGATTCGAAATAAAAGTGGTCCTAAAATTATGTTTACAGAAAGGTCTCAAGATATGGAAATAAATATATGAGTGAAGCACTCTAAAGACCTAATTTTGTAAAGAATTTCAGAATATTTGGATTAAAAGTAAAGCGAAATCGAAACTAGTTCCCCGGAGGTTATCGAATAGGGCTCAAATTAAACATGTGGACAATATTTCAAAAAAAATTAGATATAGTATTGAAGTATGAATATGGTTACTTTGGAGTCGTTTGGCGACCGGAACCAAACACTATAAATAATTGATTTAGAGAATTTCCGAATATCTGATTTAAAAGTATTTTGAGTTTTATTTTATATAATTTTTTATTACTCATGCGCGAGAAGTACTAACTTGGCGCACACATTTCTGTACGTAAAATAGCTGTTTGCCCACTGTACTCTTCCCACACACATTTTTGCGTACGGAAAGTAAACTTTCTACACGCAAATTGACAATAAAATACGCAAAATTTAATTAAAACACGCAAAGCCGCCTCTTGATTTTTCATTTAATAAATATTTCATATTTATTTCTATAGAAACCACCAACACAGTAATTTTAACAATATTTAATTCAGAAAAAAAAAACGAACACTCAAAAATATTATTTTAAAAAATAATAAAAATGTTAAAAATAGTAACAATAATAGAAAAAAGTATGTGAAATTCGTAATAAAAAATAGTATGTGCAACTCGTGCGGCATTGTCGATTGCCCACTCAAGCGAATGAGCGCACGAACATAGTGAGTGCGCTCAACTTCGCTTTCGTGGGCAATCGACAATTTCCCGCACTTATTGCACAATATACTATTAGACGGGTGAAACCGCGGGGCATAGCTAGATAGTTTTTTTTAATAAACAGTATTATCAATACGATGTTGGTTTAAATATCACAAACAGATGCCAGTGTTGCTCTACTGTAAGTTGCTAACAAACGTTTGCCTACATGAATAATGTATTAATCTTTTGATTTAATAAAGAACGTAAATTCAAAAAGGGTTGTAAACCAAACTTTCAGAGAACATAAAGTTCACTATAACTCTACCATCCTATAATATGTTCATGATTGACCGATTTTTATAATTTATCATTAGCGAAAAACTAGTTTTCCGTTTATCTAATAAGGAACTTCAATTAAAATTTCATTATTCACAACTGATGTATAACTGTGACTATATGACTCTGTGTTTATAATGAAAATAATAAATTATATTTTAAAATAATAAATTTTATTTGTTCATTAAAATTTCACACTTTATTTAAAATGGATAAGATGACAACAAACCATTTAATAAAATATATACAATAAGTAACAACTGTCTGTCAAATTTAACAGTAACATGTCAGAATAGGACGGACGAACAGAGTGTATAAAACGAGAGAAAAATGAAAAACTATCTTTTTGTTTCTACGTTCAACATGGAATTTTATACACTGAAAAAAAATTTCTTTTGTTTATCACTATCGAAAAAGCACCAATTTTTTTAGTTAAATACTGCATTAAATAATTTTTTTAGTTACCATAACTAAAAAAAAAAATGTTTACCGAGTGAACCATAGGACCATCAGTACTGTTGATTTTAAAATATACTACTATAATTATTTATGAAAAATAAACTTTTTATGGTCCTATTTTTTTCAAAAATGGGCAAAATAATTTTTGTAGGTTTGTTTTTTTAAAAAAAAAAGATAAATATTCAAATAATTTTAGGGAAAAATTACCAGTGAATGACAGTATGCTAGGTAATGACAGTTTGCAAAATTGTCTGGTGTAACATGTAGAGGCAATATTTCAGGTTTTTTTCATCCCAGCTGATTCCTTAACTTTTTTTTTATACAGTAAAGTCATCCAGTGGTCTATTTTTATCTTCCTTGTTCTAGGTCTTCCTACTTCAATTCGCTTCAGTATAGCAAATTATTAAAGTGAAGACTTTCGTTAAAGTAACATTCTTTAGCATGCTTACCCTAAGTTGAAAAACTGCTCAATTCAATAATTTGATGAATTGATAAAAATTAACATTATGAATACATTATGAACAAACTTATTTTGAGGTTTATTCTTTTTATAAATATTTTTCTACGTTAACAAATATTTTTGTTGAACTAACAATACTGGACTATTTACAGTATCAATCAATATTTTGTTGAATTAATAAAATTTTTTATTCAAACGCTTCTTATTGCAACCAATTTTTTTCTTTCTTTGGGTGACTTTACTTATACTACTATGAATTGCAAAAAGTTGTTAGAGCAACGAATTCAAGTTAACTAATTTTAATAGATTTGCGCGTTACTTTATGGTACATATTCCATATTTGTAAATATTAAACAAATACTTTACTTCGTAAAATACCACTTTTATTCTTGAAACTGTGACAATATTGTTTCGAACCATTAGTTCATTCAAACAATACTGTCATAGTTTCAAGAATAAAAGTAGTATTTTGCGAAGTAAAGTATTTGTTTAACTAATTTTTTTACTAACAGAAACTATATATTAAAAATATTTAAAGTTTCAATTACTTTGTCAATTTCACTAGAATTAAGTAGAATTTACTAAACGCGTTTTCAGTCTCGCGACCATCATCAGAGTAATTGAAGAAATGTATGTGGGAGTGGAGTATTTCTTCAATTACTCTGATGATGGTCGCGAGATTGAAAACGCGTTTAGTAAATTCTACTTAATTCTAGTGAAATTGACAAAGTAATTGAAACTTTAAATATTTTTAATATTTAAAATGAAATTTCACAAAGTAAACCTCTCAACAGTAAATTATTTAGAAACTATATAGTTTTTACAGTGTACTTCCACATTGTATTAACTCCATATATAGTCTACTATATAGTACGTGTTTATATTTATGTTTAAAATATAGTATGTGTATATTATAGTGTATACTGGCGCTAGATAAGCTATCATCATTTATTTAGTTATCAAAAGTGAAAAATGTTTATATGGAAAAAATTGAGATAATCAAAAAAACAAAAAAGTAGACAAGTGAAGAACGTTACTGTATACATATTATATGCTACTTCTGTGTTTCATATTGCTCTTTTATTTATCGCAAAAGTTTAACTAACTTAAGATGTTCACTATGATTAAAATATACATATGCGATGTTAGTATTTGCACACTTTGTAATTTAGAAGAGTTAATATAAATCTAAGTTTCATCATTGTCGATAGGTATATATTATACGAATCCATCTTTTAAAAGCGAGACATTTTGTAATTTTGTTTTTCTGATATACCCCGTTTCAAATACAACTGAGCATGAGTTATCGTTAAAAAATGAAATAAATATTATATTCGAAACAAATCAATCTTCTATTCTTTTCTAAAAACAAACTGCAAATTTAAAACTTACGCATTTGCAACAATGAAAGAGATAAAGCTAAGAAAACGGATATTCCTTAAATTCGGTAAAAAAACTCTAAAGTAAGGTAAGTATTTTGTCAAATAACTTTTTCATATTTTTATTTCGATAAAACCACTTCGGTAAGATACTTTACGTACACAGTAAAAAAATTTGCGTTCTGCGTAAAAAAAAACAGTGGTTAAAATTTTTGTATTAAATAAGTAACACAACCCTACGTTAATGTAACATTTGGTGTTTGTGTTAAATGAAAATATTAACACAAATTTCGATTTAACAGAATAAAAATGTTAACCTGTTTCGAACAGCAAGAAAGTAACACAATATTTGTGTAGAGCAAAAGAATGCTATAAGTACCTAACTTACATTAGAATATATATAGCTACCAAAATATATATAATAAAAAAGATGAGAGTATTTCTTATTATTAAACAAAACCGCAAAATTATAAATTTTTTCAGTTATTGACGAATATAATTTTATTAAACGTTTAAAAATGAAACAATATTCTTACATTTGAGTTATTTTGTTACAGATTCAGTTACAAAAAATCATGTAAGCTTATTTGAGATTGTATTATATAATATACAATCTCGTAAGATTAGATAACTCTTTTTAACTGAATCTGTAACAAAATAACCTTAAAATGCAAGAAAATTGTTTCATTTTTAAACGTTTTTCGGTTTTGTTTAATAATAAGAACTACTGTCATCTTTTTTATTATATATTGGTACATATATACAAAGGACTGACTTACTTTGCGTTCTTTGAGTTTCATTTATAATAATATATGAACAAAATCGTCAGAATTTTTAACGATTTTCAAATATCTTAAGTGGAAGTAAAATATTGAATAAAAAAGATTAACAACTAACTCTGATACATCGGAAAAATTAACACAAAATGTATGTCCTCTTGTGTGTTAAATCGTTAACACAAATCTTGTGTAAAGATTTGACACATATGCTTTGTGTTAAAATAACACAAAAAATTGCGTGGAGCGTTCTGGACATGTAAAATGTATTAATTTTAACACAAATTTTTTCACTGTGTACAAGGCTTTCAAAACTGAAAAAAAAAACGAAATAGATTTTTGGCTAAATTTTGTGAGATTCGCACCTTAAATTGAATATTAAAGTCAGATTTAATTAACTATATTATAAGGAAGATTTCTCAAAAGCAGAAGGAAAATAGTTTCACAGAAATTATTTTCATAAACTTTGTTAAACTAATTTTGATAATGTAATAGTAATCTCTAAAATCTGTACACAGATTTATGGCACATATTCATATATAACGTATTACATATATATCCGGTCCTACAAATTAACACAGTCACACAGAGAGTTAGAATTTCATCAATCAATTAAAATGAACATAACGTACACAATTAATTAATCAACCAATGAACGGGCCAACGCAGGCTAGGCACTGGAAGATTAATTTCCAAGTTAAATTAAATATTTCTGCCTATCATCTTCTTAAATATCACACACAAACACACACCTATATAATACGGGGAAAAAAAGGTGAAACAGAACAATTTGTCTGTCATTGTCATTCATTCGTGTAGAGCTTTATGAAGCCGTACAATATGAAACAATTTGATGAATTGTTAATAACAATGAGAAACGGACGATATAAATGTTTTTATATTTTCATTAATCTTTCTTCCCGTACAATCTAATCGTAATTCATTGTGTCTTTATCAGTTATCGTGAGTATGACAGTGATAGTAGTGTATGTTTAATTTGTTCATTTTATTTATATGGTGCGTATCTTGGAGTAATGGAGACACAGCAACTATCTCTATCATGAAATCTGCAGTCTGCATTTTTGTGTACCTTAGGCTCGTAGGTAGTCAGTGCCTCAGTGACACTCATCGAGTGTAGGTCAGTCAAACAACAATGGATTTGATTGTTGTTAGCACTGTAGAACCCCCACACGCAGCGTTGTGGTATCACACATATGTATGCGAAGCAGGGTCACGTGACTGCCACCTCTATTTCGATTACGCACACATACACAGTTTAGCGCGCCAATACAAAGTAAACACCGTGTACGTATATAACATATTTTCTTTCTCTTACTGGTTACACTGATTCCTCTAGTGGAGAGGTACGTATTGAACCTCTGTCCTCTGTGGTGCGTATACTATATTAGAGACAATGTAATATAGGTATAGAGAAAGATGAGGCATCTAAGCTGAGTCGGCCTGACTAGTAAAGCAGGGGCCTTCAGGGGCGTAACTTAATAATAGTGCAAGCGGAGCAGCCGCTCCAGGGTGCATGGTACAAATGACCGCAAAAAAGGCTGCCGAGGTTTTGTTACTTTTTGTTTTGTTTTGCTTGCCACTTCAAATTTTTGGGGTAAAGCTGTCACCGCGAGGGGGCGCCAGGTCAAATTCGCTCCAGGGCATAAAATTTTTAGTTATCTACGCCTCTGGGGGCCTGAAACAAATTTCGTGCAATTTAAAGATGTTGGAGAGGTACAGTCGGAGATAAAAGTACATGAAATTAGAAATTCGTAAATAATTGCGTTGTATAACAAACTATGAGGTAAATAAATAGTTACCTTTGTTAAATAATAGCTATCACTACAACTGATTGTACAATACATCAAACTATGGCTCTCAGCTGAGTACAAGAGCTGAGTACATTCTGAGGATTTTTCGGAGAATTTCAAAATGCTACGAGACGATTGAAAATTTAGTAGAATGTTCCTCATTAAATACTAAGGCCCCTCTGAAAATTTCAAACCGATTCACTAAGCCGTTAAAAAGTTATTTAAAAAAAAAAAACAAACAAAAACAAAATAATTTTACACGTACTCTTATGGAAATTCGAAAACACAACAGATTAAATAACTTTTTAACGGCTTAGTGAATCGATTGAAATTTTCACAGGGGCCTTAGTATTTAATGAGAAACATTCTACTAAATTTTCAATCGTCTCATAGCATTTTGAAATTCCTACGAAAAGTTTGATGTATTGTACAATCAGTTGTAGTGATAGCTATTATTTAACAAAGATAACTATTTATTTACCTCATAGTTTGTTATACAACGCAATTATTCACGAATTTCTAATTTCATGTACTTTTATCTCCGATTGTACCTCCCAAACATCCTTAATGCAATTTGTTATTTTTAGGTAATACGATTCAAAAGTTTTCGGCCAACCCACTTTAGATTAACCGGTGATATATTTTTTTTAGTGTTATTCTATTGGGAACCTATTGTGCACCTACCCACAAAAAAATATTCTGTCAAATCTTTTCGTTGTCAAGATGCTGATTAATAAAGTGATGAAACTGTCGACACAAAAATTTAAAATGCACAAAATCGAGTACAAAGCTGTGATAAAGTTTTAAACAAAGGAAGGGAAGACACCGTCAGAAATCAAGCAACGTCTGGATAAGAGGAAGGAAATTTAACACAGATGTTTTAAATCAGCGGTTTTAGAACATTTGGAGCATTAAAATCTAGACTATTTTTTTTAAAGGAATAGGAATGTATGTGACACATTATGAAAAATATATTGAAATCAAACGAGAGTAAACTGAAAAATAAAAATTATTCGAAATTTACTCTTATTTTATTGCCCAGGCTGGAAACCTTTTGACTTTTCTACGGTATATTGCACAAATTCGCAGTCAGAGCATAGCCGTAACTAGGCTGGGGCAGCCGGTGCATTGCCCCGGGACCACCAGCCAAAGGAATCCCCCAAGAGAGTTCAAGAAATTCAAATTTGTAAATTTCTTGGCAAATTTTAAGGGCGGTAAAATACCAGCAAAAACGACTGACAAGCCAAAAAGTGTCGCCACTTTTTGTTTTGATGGAATTATTTGTTTTTGCCGGGGTGGCATAGGGGCCCCAAATGTACTTTCTGCCCCGGAGCCCCTGGAGACCTTGTTATAGCACTGAGTCAGGGGTAGGATGATCTACATGGAAACGATTTGGCAATTCTAAATAAAGCTTAGCTCCTTATAGGACTGTTGTTTTTCAACAAAGATATCAGCATAATGTGTATATGACATACAAAATTTCAGTTGGAAATAATTGGAATTATATTTTTAGTCAATCTTATTATTGACTACACCAAACATTCGATATAATAAATACAAATAAAGATAATTTGCCCTCTCTTTAAGCATAATAGATATCACATAGATAGTAGGTGAGATGCACAATACATAATGGATCGTATGCATTTTGTATCTGTGGTAACTATTTTGCCTAGAGACAGAGGATGACTATTCTTTTATGAACCTTATGCGGCCCGTACACGGTTCAACTTGTTATTCAACTTGGTTGAGTTGTACAACATGTTGAATCGTAAACTATTTTGATGGTTGGATAAAGGGTTGAAGTAAAATCAAAATATTTTGATTTTACATGGGCGGAGCAAATGGTCTATGAACATGTTGTACTGCGTGTGAGGTAGTTAAACAACAAAACCAGTACATATATCTGTAAAGTATGTAATCAACAAAATATTTACAGCGGTAAAGAGTGTAATCAACAAAATATTTACAGCGGTAACAATTGGAAAGTTTAAATATTTGATTTTGTTTGTTATTTCCAATAACTTGCGGTGACACCGCATTTGAAAATTTTAAATTTTTGAAAGAATTTCCCGTTGCAAGAAACCCTAATGTAATTTCCAAGTGTGTTTTTGCAGAAATTGCATCACGCATAAACGTATCTTCTTTGCTTCTTAAAGGTGTTATTTTTACTAAAATATCATTAAAAATTTCTTCGTTCATTCGCATATAATTTTTGTAATTGTCTGATTCGCATTCACTAATTTTTTTAAATAGTTTTTCATTAGAAAATTTTTTTCCCCAACCACTCTTTGCTCTATTTTCTTTTTTTTCGTTTACTCAAGCTTTCTTTACTAATTTTTGCAATTACTACTAAGGCAAGAAATTTATCCATAATTTTAACGAAGTTCTCTTTCAAAAATTGTGAATAACTGAAGTTGGACAACAAGTTGAATGAATAGTTTAATAGTGTATGGCAAACAGTTCAACTTGTAGTACAACTAGGTAGTACAACAAGTTGAACCGGGTATGGGCCGCATTATATTGAATGTTTTTTGTAGATACATTAAAAGTGAAATGAGCCACAACATCCACCTTAGAGAACGCCCACCTACAAAATTATTAAGTTCAGCGTTATCCAGGACGATTTTCAACGAGTCCATTGATATAAACTTGATCGGATATTCACATAAGGATTAAACCACGTTTCCATCAAAATAAAATATATTTCAGCGGTTGATTCATAAACTGTTGAAAGATATTTACTAAATACTGATGGAAATCCAGACTCATTTACAAAGGGTACAAGAAATTATCTTGTTAGAGTTACCAAGAAAAGGTAAATTTCAATAAAGTTATCATATTATACTTTTCTAACTTACAAGTTCTTTAACAAATTATAAATGCTTCACCTGTCAATTTCCATTTAAAATCTTTTTCTCTATGCTTAAAATTAAAACCGTGCTACATGCAATGTAGAAATATCAGTGTATGCATCTATGTAGTTGGTACCAATGTATTTCGATAAATGAAAGGTACGTTTGTATATTCAGGTGCAAAATTTCACACAATAAAGTCTATTATAATAATTTATGTAATAATTTATGGATGTGAATGTACTTCTTTAAATATAACATAAAGTTTTAAAACAAGTTTTGAATAATTATCTATATGAAGTCTATAGTTGTCTGTGTCTGTTTGAATGAATGCTCAGTTATACTGGGTGAGTTTTTTGAGAGTTGCCATTTTTTATTACGGCTAAGGGGTAATATGGGTTTTTTTAAGCAAAAAAAAAAAAAAAAACTACACGGAGAAAAGAATAATATAATTTTTGTAGATAAAATTTCAGAAAAATTACCATGGTCTCTTATAATGCGTGCGCGTTCGACGACCAAAATAAAAAATATGTGTAAGCATGGTAAAATTTAATGTGCTAACACAACTTTTATCACACTCTTATGCATATATGTTATAATTTAATTCTTGTTGTCGTACTCTTTCATTTGCGCATCTGACCCGCAACCTTATGTTGCTTGGGCGGTATCCGTAAAAACTTCGAACCTGTAAGAACTTTATGATTCATACAAAAATGATTTCCAACAATATATTGTAATCCTAAAGGTAGTGAAGTAACAAAATGATGAATTAAACGGTGACATCCTCGTCCTCTAACACAGTATAATGAATACTGCTTGCTGCTTGTAAGACTCTAATGGATCAAGGTGCTTGGTTCGACCCGTCCAACCAAGTTGGTCGTCCAAACCTATGGGTGGCTATGTGACTTGCTATGAGTGAGGTACATTTCAACAGCGTTCACAACACAACAAACCTTCTTTCTATTTTTTGCTTTCTACTATTAGCAGATAGCATTTCAAATATTATAATAGAGCATGGTAATTTTTATAAGGAAAACAATTAAAAAATATTTTTTTGTCGGCAATGGAACTTTTTACTGCGCTGTTTTACAAATTTTACGGAGCTAATATTACGGAAATAATATTCTATCCTTTAAATTTTCGATGATTAATTATAATTTTTATATTTTTACCGTACAAAATTGAATATGTTCGCCCTTTACACGTCGATTGTAGTGTTGAGCACAGTAATTTTTATATGAATTTTCTCTCCGTGTATGTTTTCGATTTTTTTTTTTTTTTTTTTTTTTTGCGAAATTAGAAAATATGATTTATTCCAACTTTTGGCATGTTATTGTATATTATTTTGAGATACTGTAAAAAAAATTTAAGGGAAAAAAGTGAAAATTAGGCCATTGGCAGCTTGTTGTCGAAAACAGCTAATTTTGCGCTGTAAGCAGAGTAACTCGTGAAATCCTTATCTGAAATCAAAAAATGAAATTTTTTTCTATTAGTAGATGCTTATATGGCTTGTACTTGAACAAAAGTTTCCAATAAAAATGAAATTTAAATTTTTCATGGCGTTTTAAACCAAAAGTTTTTACCAAAAATCAAAATTTTGGGGTTATTTTTACATTTTAAATATTTAGTTGAATAAAATACAGGCGTTACTCAACTTAGATATTTTAGGGTATTGACATACACACAGTTTGATTCGACTTATAGAAAAATCATACCTATGTACCCAAGCTATCCCAATCAGATATGTTTCCATTTGGGAAACAAGCAAAAATTATTCTAAATAATCGTAAAATCTAGGAACTGGGAAACATTTTTCTTCGATATTCTCCTGTAGTATATATATATTTTAGGAATAAGTCGAATGGTAACTCTCAAGAAACTCAGCCTGTATATATGTACATATTTGTCTCCTAATGAACATACGAAAACTACAGTTTAGAGTCTATGTGTCTCTGTATATTGAGACTTGGAGATGTTTAACAACTTATTATACACCTTACGTCTTTTCTTTTGTATCATTGACTTCACTAAAATACGAAACTGCTCTTTTCAGTGATAAAGTTCGAGTGTATTAATTAAATTTATTTTCAAAATTAGTTGAAAAGTTGCTGAGTTTTATCATAGTTGCTGCATATGTCATTATTATCATTATATACGTTTACTTGTACTAACGGTGTAAGTTTTTGAATCAAATTTATTTTATTTTCATAACACATTACGACGAAACATATTACATACAATATCATTGGAAAGTTAAGCCCGTTTTATCTTTCGTCTTATGCAATAATTAACCACTATGTACTTGGAAAATGATCTGTGATCGAGCACTAGAAGTTAATAGTCCAGAATAATAAGGTGCAGAAAATGAAGAGCCTCAGGTTCAATAGTACAGGTTGGGCTTTCAAAATTGCTTTTTCTATTGAATTGCTGATATAAAATACTAAACAACTTTGTTGTCAGTAAATAATAGAACATTCAACTTTGTACAAGTACAACTTCTATTTAGTTAATTAGTGTTGTGACGTTATCAAATATTAAATCGGATTTGGTGACTTACTTATATACCTACGAAATATATCCATTGAAAAAATTAGTAGGGATAGGAGTAGTGAGACGGTTCAAAAACGGGATAAACAAGGTTAAGTCCAACTTATGTAGTTTTAGGTAAAAGTATCTAGATACAGATCCCGGTTTGTATGGATTTTATCCCGGTACAAATATTTTGATATATGTATCTAGATACTATATAGAATTGCAAAGATCAAAACGGTTACAAATTCATAAAAATGGATCTTCAAATCACTTAAACTTAGTGTAACCATATGGTAACAAAAAGTTAAGAATGGTTAAGTATATTTATATTTTTTAAAAACTATTCATCATTTTATTTTTGGTAACTTTGGAATTAGTAACCTAAAAGATTTGAAAAAAAAGGCAATTTTTTACTTTACTAATACCACTTTATTTAGAATTTTAACAATTAAAACTCTAAATAAAGTGGTATTAGTAAAGTAAAAAATTGCCTTTTTATTTTAAAATGGAATACCATAAAGTAACGCTCAACTCTATCAAATACACTAAAAGATTTTCTTTCTTTTGGACTGTGGGGCAAAATAAAGATATTTTTTTTTAAAATCACTTAAAGTTAGTGTAACTATATGGTAACAAAGACGTTAAATCGGTACATATATTCTGTTAATTTTGGAATTAACAAAAAAAAAACCTTTTCTTTTGTGGGGCTGTGCGGCTTATCTAAAGATATTTCTTTTGAAAGTGACTTTTTGTTCTAAATCTAAACAGTTGTCACCAACGCCCTTTATCTAGACCAGCGGTTCTTAAGCCAGGGGTGCCCCCCTGGGGGGGGGCGTGGAAGAATTCCAGGGGAGGTGTCAACAAATTAAAGAAATTAAATAAGTTTATAGTTTTTGAAACAGTTGTTTTTGCATGAATATTTACAACTACAAAAATTTGAATTTGATGCTGGACACAAACACACAATCATTGAAATTTCGTTATAGCTATTAACTCAATAAAATGTAAGTTAGCGTCCGGCCAGGAGAGAGAAACTAGCTGCCTTGTGATTTTTTCGACGATTTGTGTAATAAAAATTTGTATTTGAAGAAATATAATTTTATATCCCTTACCAGAGTATGTCTAGCCTAAGTTCAAAATCATTTTACTCAAACATAATGTAAGTAAATTTATCATATATAAGTCTAAATTAACTTAATCCGTAAAGGGAGGCGTGACCTCACACCAAAGTATGAAGGGGGCTCAGAGTCTGAAAGGTTGAGAACCCCTGAATACTAGACCATTGAAATGCATATACATAGATGGCTCATTTGATTGATTTTCTTCGACAAGCCAAAGTTAAACATCCATTTAAGCCTACAGTAATGATAATTATGTTTCACCAGATGAAACAATACATTACGTTAAAAATAGCGGACAGAAGGATTTAACGCACAAGACAACATAAATTAGGAAATGTTCAAGTTAACAAAATATCCATATAGCAAACAACGACGGATCATAAACCGATGATATATTATGTGTATGTACATATATTTTGAACGGGTCTGGGTAATTAAACGCAAATATTATGAGGATTGGAGGCATAATAATGTAACAACACTACTCACTGACTGGCCGTTGTAAATTTAATATATTTAAGAGTATCATCATCTCAATGAATGTAGCAGAGATATGTATGTGGCATCCGAGATTCTATGTGGTGCCTTTCCGCTTTAATATCGAAAGGATAATAATGAAGGGTTGATTAGTGTTGTAAAATATGTTTTCGCATCAACTAACTAGCCAACCGGTACAGTATAGTAATATACGGCCGTCCCTCTATATCAAACAAATATCCATGTAAACATATTTTTCATAATCATTTTATCTAACAAAATAAGTGTTTTAATCTAAATAAATTTTAAATATAATTTCAACATATTTCATCTAATATCGTTTACAATTATTTGTTTAACATATTATTTTAAAAAAATGAGATTTGAGTGTTTCGGTACATTGAGGGTGATTCAGAATTAGAAGCTAACAAAAGACGTGATCTGAAACCTTTCGTACATTGTTAGGCACTCCGTTAAGTATCAAGAAAAATTTTATTTCCTTTTTGCCGAATGACGAAGCATTTTATGTGTGTGGTGTTAACGGTGATACCTAAAATACCCCTGTCGCAGCATCCTGCATAACATAGCGAATTTCAAATAAAGGGAAATTTTAGCAAAAAACTAATTTTTTCACGACAATTGCACAGAAAAACCATGTTTCGGGCATCGGACGTGCCTGGTTTACGAACTTCTCCAACGTTTTGGGATATTTTTACCAAATTTCGTAAAAGTATGACGATTTTTTCGAGGGTTATCGTGCGGACACACACACACACACACATATATATATATATATATATATATATATATATATATATATAGGTGTCGCAAAAGTCAACGATGTCCCTTGGAGGGATGATAGACCAGCTTATGCCTGACCAGAATATCAAAATATTGTCTGGTACAATATCGCTGGTTTTCAAGATATTGACACTTTTATGAATTTCGGGAACATCGACAATTTTGATCAGATTTTCGAGTACCACAGCTGCAAGACTTGATTTTTTGACCTCTAATTTTTATCACGCAGCTCTGAAGAGTCCTTTTGTAGATCACAATCCAAAGTAAGGGTAATTTTTTTTCTGTATAATATATACTATATAATTAATATAACTACTGATACATATACTACTAATATAATATATAATATGTATTAAACTGTCGTAAATGACTTCGAATATTTTTTTTAATAAATAATAAATTCGCAAATTTTTGTTTTTTATTTATTTAGTTATATATATATATATATATATATATATATATATATATATATATATATATATATATATATATATATATATATTAAATAAATAATAAATTGTTTAATAATTGAAAATTTAATAATAAAAATAATAAAAATTGTGTAATAATAAAAATTGATAAATTATTTAATAGTTTAATAAATTGTGCTTAATAATGAAAATGAATATAAGAAATTCTCTTGTGTTAATTTTAGTTTTTTACTCATTTTTTCACTTTCCTGGATGTCTCTTTTTTATAATGGCCACAAAATTTATACTTTTTAATTTTTTGACTGGCCACTTTCAAATAGTGTAAAAAATGTCATCAACTTGAATTAAAACTACTTTCCAAAGCTTATGCATGAAAAAAATGTGTGGCTGGAACTAAGTCCATTTTCTGCCCTCGTTTGAAGAACTACCCATAGGTATGTAAGAATATTGAAAAATAAACCCGTACCAATTACAATAATAATAATATTTATTTTTTCAACATAATCGTCTAAATTTGTATCAAATGTTTTTTGATAGTATGACTTTATTCTTCATATAGTAAACAAATTGTTTTCCGACAAGGTAAAATACGAAAATACCTGTTATCCCGCCCGCTTTGAATATTTAGTACAAATTGTTTGTTCATAGTTATGATGTTTTCGTGACGAATTTAATATTACATTTCCTTTCTTTTTTTCTGGTATGTGCCTCGACTTTTATATTTTTCAACCAATTGAGGAAAATCTTTTTTTTTTGTTATTCCCGGCTCGAGAATGAAATTGTTTTAATGTAATAGTTATTATTTTGCACAACGAACAAACAATTCACATAATCGGATAGTTTATATTCTTGACTTGTTTAAAACGTAATCGTAACGTGAAATCGTACACGATAGAAAAATGCGAGTGTAGCGCAAAAGATAAGAACAGCAAAATAGTTTTTGATAATTTTGATTTCTATTTTACACCCCAGAACTTATAAAGTTGTTTGTTTAGGTATACATACATATGTGTGCAGGTATGTACGTGTTTACTTATTTATTTTGCCAAATATAAATTTTTTTGTGGCCACGTTTTATTGTTATTATTATTACCTACATATGTTTTCTGTTTTTATGAATACATTGACACTGTCTTTAATTTAATAGTACGGTGAATTATTATACATGTTTATTATAATTAAATTTGTTTTAAACAATCAACTTTTTGCAATTCCGGGACTAAAATATGCGATTTAGTCGCTCATAATCGGGAGTAAAGTGTCACTGTTAGCTCGCGGGACCATCAACAAGCAGAATTTACAGAGATTTAAAATAGGATAAGTGCGGTAGAGATGTCGCGTCGGGAGACAAGCCGCAGTAGCCATAGTTCGTCCGTTAATTGATAGATAGCGCTATTAATGGATTATATGTTTAAAATAAGTTACTTATTTAAGCTGTATATGGTAACATTTATGATTAATTCATCGGTTTAGTAATTATCTAACTTTTTATTATTGAAAAGTAAGTTTTTTAACATAATATTTTATCAAGCATTTAATTCATTAGAATTTAAGAATGTATATGTCATTGTTTTAATGAAAATGAGTTTTGTTATTAATTTAGATATATTTTAAAAGTACTGTATAAAATTTTAGGTTAGAATTCCGCACTATGCTTGTGATAGCAACATGCGGCATCTATCCCAACAAAAAGGAGAGATGCCGCATCATATTACATATTAAAAACATAGACTTATACCTTAAATACACAATTTTTTTTTTGGACTGTAAATTATACCACGTAAATATAAAAGAGCCATTAATGGGTCAGGAAGAGCTCTCATATTAGTGAAGATAAAGAAAACAATGATGATTACCTGTTGAAAAGTACTCAGAAACAAAAAAAAAGTTGACTAGTTAAGATGTATAAAGTGCCAAAAATGGTTATATATGGCATGCATCATGTATGGAGATGTGTGTAAAATGCAAAGTTTTTAATATGAACTATGCGGCTCTTTTTTTTTTTTATGCGGCATCTCTCCCATAGGTGTGGGAGAGACGCCGCTTTGCAGGCTCTAAAAAATTGTTAATTATGAATCCTTTATGACTCAAAATTTAAAATTATTTATAAATAATTTTAAAGAACAATGTTTAAATTTATTATGTACCAAATTTCAAATCAACTAAATCCATACTTTAAGAATTATCAAGTGTTTTCAAAATGTGCGGCATTTCTCCCGCATTCCCTCTAAATATTGACCCAAGTGGTAGGTTTTGTCGCTAGTACTTTTTGTCGTGTATTCGTGCAATTCAAACAATTTTCTTAATTTTCTTTTAAAATTAATAACTCTTTAACATACATCACCTCTCTGACTCTCGTTAATCTCAAAAATATCCAGTGAATTAAGCAAATTATAAATTACATAAATTTTTCACTACAATAATTTCCATTTTTAATGTTAAAACCTTAATAACCACCTTATTATTATTATCTTACACATCGGATGATGATGATGATGATAGTATGTGAAATATAATAAAAGTAGACATAGTCTCCCGGGGGGCACTCACCATACACCCCGACCCCGGCAATGTTATTGTTGCGGCGCCCAAATGAGTGTGTACATGGGTTTGGTAATGTTGGTAATTGTCATAATATAGATTCACATCTTCTTACAATTCAACACATAGCGCTGTAGCGCTAGTAGGTATATGAAAGCTGATTTGGTGGACCTCATCGCTGTCGTTGCCGTTTCCCTCTGCTCTGTGTGCCTGCCCGTGCCTGCTCGTGCAGCTTAGAAGAAGACAATAGGAACTGTAATGAATTATATTGTTGTATCCTTCCTTTGCCAAGCATGTAATTGTCTTAACGCCGCCCGTCATGGCAATTTCTATTGTGTATGTAGATGATAACTTTACCACGTCGTCGGTACGTATGTATCACTAGGTCGCGTCGGTCGTACGAAGCACAAGCACAAGCGAGAGATTGTAGTAGATATCTAGCTTACAGTCTTTGTACAAGACTGATCAAATTGTATACAGTTTGAGAGATAACCCCTTATCTTATAACGTATTCTTGACGATATGGTGCAGAAGTAGGTAAATGAAGATTGCTTATTTGGGGTTAATTAAACTAATTAGTAAATCGAAATTAATTGCAATTTTAGTTGGAGAAGTTTACAATATTAATTTTCGTATTAGTGCTCTTATTTAACTGTTCGATTTCGATTACACTTCGTCATAATTAGGATACTAAGCAGGAATGCGCAGCAAAGAAATGACAGATATATGAAATTTTCAGGTCCTGAAGTGGAAGTGTCTTTGAAAATATCTGACTTTAATGTTTCTCATCTCTTAGCTTCAGGTGTTTACATTATTAAAACGATCTCTTTGTTCAAAGATTAAACATTTTTTTGAACAAAGTAATCGTTTTGAGAGTGTATGGTTCTTATTAACACGTTGATGGTCATAACCTATAATGACGAAACGTTCAACTAGTACACTGTTATGTGGTGTCTATGAAGCGGTATTTGTTGGCGCGATACAGTGTTGTGTAGCAGTTAATCTGACATCAATTGACACCATTAAGGTCTTAGTGTTGAATCGAAGGGACTATTTTACTCGTGCTAGCAAGAGTACAACCCTCGTTCGAATAGCCAACATAAATTTAAAAAAATGAATTTTTTTTATATTTGCTTCGATCAATCGTTTGTGAATCGTTTGTGAATGTTTGTGACGCTATTATTTTCGTTTGTGACTAATTAGTTAATTAATTATTTAATTGTTAATTAAGAGTGTGTGAATAGCCAACATTTTTTAAAATTTATTGCAATATTGACTTCCGGGCACTTAATCGATCGAAAATCGTTTGTGAATTCCAAATATACCATTAAAAACTTTTGTGACAGCGTATTTTAAAAAAAAATAATAAAAATTTTTTTATATTGGCCACTCTGTTTGGTTGTGCTGAATCTATACTCCAATGCCCTCTAGTGTGAGAAAAAATAACTATTTTATAAATGACAGCCAGTATACAGAATTTTTCTTATTATTTTTTAAAAATTACGCTGTCACAAATGTTTTTAATGGTATATATTTGGAATTCACAAACGATTTTCGATTGATTAAGTGCCCGGAAGTCAATATTGCATTAAATTTTAAAAAATGTTGGCTATTCAGACACTCTTAATTAACAATTAAATAATTAATTAACTAATTAGTCATAAACGAAAATAATAGCGTCACAAACATTCACAAACGATTCACAAACGATTGATCAAAGCAAAAATAAAAAAAAATTTTCAAATTTATGTTGGCTATTCGAACGAGGGTAAGAGTACAATAAAGTGTATTGCGCAGAGTGGATGACTCTTGTAAGGGGCCTAACTCTTTTGAAGTACACGACATCTTGCTGCAAATTTGTATTATACAATTTCTAGCTAGTAGCGTGCGGTGAGTAAGAGAAGAGACTGGTTACTGGCTTCAAAAAATTCATTGTTGATAAGGAAGAAACAGAAATTTAATAAGCAAATTTGATACCGAAGAAACAGAATACCGCGTTCCTTTCTCACAATACGTGGAGGCCCTTGTTAAGGCGCTGAGAAAATTAAGGATATTTCCGGAATTCTTCTATTCTCCCCAAAAATTACAGCTGACGAGCAAAAAAGAGATTGTTATTGAGAGACTGTTTTAAGAGATTCGTTATTAATTTTGCGCAGGCCGCCTATTGTGTGGCGGTCCTGGAGCACGTATCACAAGTGCTTTTATATAAATCCGGCTCTATAGATTAATAAAATTATTGTATAGATAAACCTACTCTATAGAACTATATTAATTTAAATATGTATAATGTACTTTTTAGGGGTACTCAGAGATTTTGACCTCTGAGTATCCCTCATAGTTTTGCACTTTCCACATTCTAACGTGTGACCAACTTGCACTTCACCAAACTTTCTGCTGAACTCAGTTCGCCAAGTTTTTGGGGTAAAGGGGGTATTTTTCTTTATTACAAAAATAAAGATTTAAAACGTTAATTCTGGACCTAACTATTAATAATTTAATAGTCGAACGTATAAAATTAAAAATTAATTAGATTTTTTTCGTAATTGCTAATTTTTTTTTAATCTTTCTTGTTAGCAGTAAGGTATAAATAAAAAAAATATAATTGACGCCTATACTATTAGGTACATGATTATTACTGTGTCGTTTATGGATATTTAAATGATTTTAATATTACCTACATATTAAATTACCTAAATGATTTTAATATTACCTACATATTAACAGTAAATTACTATCAAAAAAATGCAAACTTTAACAATATTTTTTAAATTCATTCAAATTCAATTTAATTGCGATTATTGCGATTAATTTTGCTATTTAAATATATTAGTTTTTGACATTTGACGTTTTGAAATTTTACTCAAAATATACATACGTAATTTACACATGCTACCTATATATATAGTGAGTATACCATAGAACACTAGAAGCCAACTAACATAAAAAAAGTGAAATTCGCTTGGAGTCATTTGTAAGCCAGTCACAGCTTAAGGTGGTTACCTTGTGACATGCTAGTAGAAAAAATTGTAAACCTACAATTACTTTTTGTTTAATGGATAGATGTGTTGGCACCTACTACTTTTGATAGTGTTATGTATGCATACTATCAAATATAGCCTGTCCATGTACACTTACACTATCAAAGGTTTTTATGATAAACAGTTTGGCATCATCGCAGTTTATCCCAACAAACATAATGTTATTTGTCTATCATACAGACCACTGAGTAATGTGTCATAGAGTGTTATTCTATTTTAATACATATTATCAGGTATCGGACATTTTTCGGATCATACAGTATCGTACTTTGTATACGCAGGTATGTTTACTTGATGTTTTGATGAATTGCAGGTTTTTTCGGACAGGTCAGGACCGTACTTATTGCAATAAAATTTTGCAACTAAACTTCATGAAATTGTGCACATTTGAATGAATGGAACTGGTCAAAAATTACATTTTTCGCCATTTAGAATACTAGCGGCTTTTTTTATTTGAGAAAAATAAGAGAATCAAAAAATCGAAAAAAATTTTGTAAAATTCATTGACAAGTTGTTTATATATTGTTCATATGTTGAAAAGTTGAAAATATTTAGACGGTCCACTATAATACCTATCAGATACATATTTGCTAAGATTTTTTGTTACAGAAAACAAATTTCTAATAAACAACTATACTTCTTTTTAAATTGAAAACAATAAAAAAAGATGGATTTATTTAATTTAAATGACAATATAAACAGAAACTCGTTCGATAGTCAATAAAAATTATAGTGGCACTTTTCAGTTTTGGCAGGTCAATAATAACAATTTAAAAAAATGTTTACATAAGATACGTGGAAATAATATTTTTATACGGCATACATATATGTGTGTGTGTGTTCTATACGTATGTTTATCAAAATATCTAAGTATTCATCTTTTATTTATATTAATCACAATATTCAATCACACAAAAGTCAATATACCCGCGTATACAAAACACGATACTGTCTGATCCGAAAAATTTCCGATACCTAGTTATATATATGGTGTTTGTTACTTTGTGGTGTGTGTACACATTATACATAAAACATAAGATACATGACTATAATACATACCATACATACCATACCTACATAGATGTCGCCTGACATATTACGCTCGTATATATGTAATTTTTTACTGAACAAATAGATAATTCTTATATAAAAAATAAAATGTCTGCTCAGTTACGGCATAAAGGTAAATATATTAAACAAAAAGTCCTGAAGAAAAAATTGAAATTTGTTAATCAGATGCGTGAAGGAAAATTAAAAAAAAAATCGGAGATCGAATCTAACCTAGACGATGGTAGAAGTGTAGTTGAACTTAAAGAATTGGCAAAAAATCTAAGGTGTTGTCAATGTAAAGACCGCATTTATTTGGAAAATACTAAGAAAGAGATTCATTTAGGGTTGAATTCTGTTTTATGGATTAATTGTGAAAAATGTAATATTTTAACGAAAGTTCCAACTGGAAAATTTCACACGAAAACTAACAAGACTTCTAATAAAAAATACAGTGTATCTGATGTTAATACTAAAGTTGTCATGGGTAAGATTTATTATTTATAATATTTATTCATTGTAAGAGTAATTTATCAAATAATTATATAGTATATTTTATTTATGTTATTGTTACCAGGTTGCATAGATGCTGGTGTAGGCCATACAGCATTAAATAAAATACTAGCTTGCTGTAACATTCCAGAAATAACTCAGGCTTTGTACAAACGATATGAGAGGGAAGTAGGTCCAATAATTGAAAAAGAAGCTAAACAAAGTTGCAAAAGAGCTGCCGAAGAAGAACGCAAATTAATACTGGAAAATATTGACAAATTATGTGTTGAGTTGTAAGGGCTTAAATAGTTTATTGTCAATGATCTGTTGATAAATTCTAAGCTATTATTTATTTATTTATTTATTTTAGACCGATTGAGATTGCTGAGGAAATTTATCCACATTACTGCAAACTTCATAAATCTATTACTTCTTCTTCATCTACTTCAGTTGAGATATTTGATACCAATATAAATGATATAATTAGCATAATTGTATCGTACGATATGGGCTGGAGTAAGCGAGGAAATGGAAAAACCTACGACAGTTTAAATGGTTACGGGTGTATTATTGGGTTTTTAAGTGGAAAAATTTTAGATTTTGCCACGCGCAATCGTAAATGTAATATGTGTGATGCTGGCCACCCTAAAACAGATCATGATTGCCGCAAAAATTTTCAAGGTAGTGCTAAGGCAATGGAGCCCTCTGTAGGAGCAGAATTAGTTGTTGATAGTGAAATTCTAAAAGAATCCAATCTAAAAGCTCGTGTTGTAATTGGTGATGAAGACAGCTCAACGATAGCTTCTATACGCAATAAAACTACCGAAAAAATTTTTAAACTTGCTGATCGCAATCATCTTCGGAAGGCATTTGTGAATGATTTATATGCAATACAAAAAAATTTCAAAGAAATGAGGCAAAAGGGAGCCATTCTACACTTAAAAAAATGTTTCAGTTACGCTGTCATTCAAAACAAAGGAAAAAGCGAAAGGCTTGCAGCTACTTTATGTTCTATTCCTGATCACGTGTTTAATCAACATGAAAACTGTGGAAGTTGGTGTCATCATCATTCATCAGAGAATTCTATACCACAAACAATTATATTTAAAGATCCAGATCTACATGTAACATTAACACAAATTTTCTCAAAATATGCTAAAAATGCATATAAATTTTCAGTAGCCGCATCAAGTGAGGGTAATGAGAGTGTCAATAATGTCATGGGCCATAAGTCACCAAAAATTAACTGTTACAGTCGTAGTGAATCATCTGATTTTCGATATGCCAGTACTGTATGTACAGTAAATGACGGTGAATCTCATTTAATTAATGTTGAAAAAGGACTGTTATTATCACCTGCGAAACGTTTAAAAAAATTCGCACGTAAGAAAGACTCGGTTAGAACTAGAAGAGCTACAAAAGCAAAATTACCTGTCACTAAATTACGGAGAAATATTTTAGCTCAAAATAGAGAACAATTACGAAAAAAAAATGAAAATTCGGAAGGTATGCAATATAAATCAAATTGTGGATTTTCATCAAATGAAATAAATACAAATTTCAATTTAGAAGATCAAATTAAGCATATAAACTTTACAAAAATGGATATTTCACCCGAGACCTGTAATGTGGTATATTTTGATTTAGAAACATCTGGTCTACGAAGATCTGATGAAATCTTACAGATTGCAGCGAAGTTTGAAGACCAGGAATTCAGTGTATACATCACGCCAACCAAAGAAATAAGTCAAGAAGCCTCCGAAAAGACGGGTTTAAGAATAATTGGTGGTCAGTTATATTTAAAAAATATCAGACTTCTTACTATTCCTTTATATAACGCTTTGGTTTCATTCTCCGAGTTTTTAAGCTATTCACAGAAACCTTGTGTGCTTGTTGCACACAATGTTAAGTTCGATGCTTCATTTCTTATTCGTGCTCTTTCATCGACAAATATGATTGAACATTTCCAGATAATTGCTGGGTTTAGTGATACACTACCATTATTCAAAAAAAAACTTTCTCAACGCAAGGGAGAGGGTATGTTTAAGCTAAATACCTTAGCAAGAGATTTTTTGGAAATAAAGTCTGATGATAATTTTCATGAAGCTTTATATGATGTTCAAACTTTAGCTGAACTAAGTTCGTTATTAATTGAAAGTAAAAAATTGTTTTCAAGTACTGTGTCGTTTGTAGACGCCATATATAATCAAATACGTTTGCGAAGAATTGCAACCATAAGACCATCATTACAGCCACTAGACAAAGTTGTTTCAAATGGAATGCTAAAAAAAATAGCAGGTGAAAATATCACTTATGATATTTTAAAAGAACAATTTAACACTCAAGGAGAAACCGGAATAAGAGCTCTAATGAGTGAAAAACTAGAAAATGGAAAGCCTCGGATTACTAAAAATCCGCGAATTTTGAAAAACATCATAAATTTTTTGGGATCAGAAAAAAGTAAAGAAGTATAGCGTCATTAATTTAAATAAGTGTGTTCTAAGAATGTATTTTTATTTTATTTTTTTTTTATGTTAACGTTTTTATCAATATATATCAATATTTTTTACAGTTTGAGATATAAAATTTATGTTATTTATTTTATACTGTTAAATTACAAAAAAATAAATAAAGTTTATAACTATATAATTTTATACTTTTTTAATTTAAATAATTTCATTTGTAATAATAAATTTATTATTCACTAGCATTTACCCGCGGCTTTGCCCGCGTATCAGCAAAAAGCTGGGCGGATTCTAATACGCACTGTCGTCAAAAATATGGGAAACTTTGAACCAGGGGGTGTCCACACGGCAGTGTACCACAACATTAAGTACAGTACCGTGTCGAAAGTATGGATACACCTTGAGTTAAGATGTCCGTCCCTATGCTTTTAACGACATAGTGTGCGTTGGAACCCGCTCAGCCCTTTTATGAGTGACTTTTGAAATGAAGAGAATATACAAAATTCGAATGAAGTCAACGATTCTTTTCTTTACACCGTTTTAAATATATTTTCCCACGGGAATAAGAGTTCCCACAGGATTCAGATATTTTTTCCGGGGATAGAAAGCAGTCTGTGTTCTTTTTTGTCCCCTTTGTAATCAATATGTAAAGTTTGAAACCAATCTTCTATTTTTTTAATAGTCAGTTATCGTTATTTCATTGTTTCGGCTTAAAAAAATTTCCCTCGGAAATGAGATACTTTCTCGGCGTAAAAAGTAACCTATGTTAATCGCTGTATATCGTTGTATCTGTTAACAATATGCTAAGTTCCAACAAATTCAAAGAATCTTTTTTTGTTTCATTTAAAATATATTTTCACACAGGAATGAGATTTCCCACGGGATTAAGATGTTTTCCCGTGGTAAAAAGTAACCTGTGTTCTTTTTCGTTCTCACTGTTAACATTATACAAAGTTTGAAACTAATCGTCCGCTTTTTAATAGTCAGCTGTCATAATTTAATCTATTTTCCCTCGGGAATAAAATATTTTTCCGGGATAAAACGTCGCCTATAACTATTTCTGCCCTCCAAGCTATGTCTGTGCCAAGTTTCAAATTGATAGGTTAAGTATGGTTAAAGCGTGAAAGCAAGTCAAATAAACAAACGCACCTTCGCATTTATAATATCAGTATGGATAATCTTAATTGAGTTACAAATTAACGGTATTTAACATTTTTAGGCTACTCAGAGGCCATAACCTCTGAGTAAGCCTTATCGTTTCACAAAAACACTATTCTAATGTGTGACCAACTTGCATTTCTGTTTGCTGAACTCAGCTCCCCAACTTTTTGGAGTAAAGGGGATATTTTTCTTAATTACAAAAATAAAAAATTTAAGACATTAATTTTGGACCTAACTGCTAATTGTTTAATAATCGAACGTATAGAATTAGAAATTAATTAGATTTTTTTCTTAATTGCTAAATTTTTTTTTAATCTTTCTTGTTAGCAGTAAGGTATAAATAAAAAAAATATAATTGACGCCTATACTATTAGGTACATGATTATTACTGTGTCGTTTATGGATATTTAAATGATTTTAATATTACCTACATATTAAATTACCTAAATGATTTTAATATTACCTACATATTAACAGTAAATTACTATCAAAAAAATGCAAACTTTAACAATATTTTTTAAATTCATTCAAATTCAATTTAATTGCTATTTAAATATATTAGTTTTTGACATTTGACGTTTTGAATTTTACTCAAAATATACATACGTAATTTACACATGCTACCTATATATATAGTGAGTATACTCTATTTTGAAAGTGTCACACCATAGAACACTAGAAGCCAACTAACATAAAAAAAGTGAAATTCGCTTGGAGTCATTTGTAAGCCAGTCACAGCTTAAGACATTAGTCCGTCAGTAGTCGTCGTCGAGTCAACACACCATTATATTAACAATATACCCATTGTTAGTTGAGCACGTTGAACAGCTCTCTCTGGTAATACGTGTGATGTGATTGTATGTGTGTATACACATACTACTACAAAAAACCAAACTAATACACTGCAAACAGTGTGTATGTACACAAACAGACTACGTCACAAACTCATTACAAGTGGAACAGAGGCAAAGCCAATCTAGTTTGTCCCCTTGTATCACACAGTATATAATACATGATAGGTACCTACAACATATGTACATAAAGCTACGGATACACGAGACATCTAAATTAGCATTATTGTGTGCAATGTTTACACTATAGAACACTAGAAGCAAACTAATATCAAAAAAGTTTAGTTCGCTTGGAGTCATTTGTTGGTCTGTCACAGCTTAAGGCATTTAGTCAGTCGGTGTCGGTCATCGAATCCACTACGATTGTTATGTATTGTAAGACCATTGTTACTTGACCTGCACGTTGCTCTGTCCGATAATACGTGTTTTGTAATTGTGTGTGTAAATACTCACACAGAAGCAAACATCAAGCCTAAACCACTACAAACAGTTTGTACTTACACAGCATAGTGATGCGAAGTGGAGGAGATTTTACGTCACCTTTCTGCTACAGTCGGAATACTAACTATCATATAGTAGTTTGGCCCGTTGGTTTACACGTTCAAGTAAAGCGGGTTCTACACGATGCTACGAACGTTCCTTCCAACATTCGATCGAACGTTTGAGGCAGTTAAGTTCGATAGTTGGTGCGACGAATGTATCTGCTACACGGTGAATCGAATGTTTGATCCAATACGAATGATGATGTGTTGGTACTCAGTGGACGATGTTATCTGTCTGATGTTATCTCTAATGTTATACACTGATGTTGTCTCTCTTCACATGAACGAGCGTGCAGCTGCTGAGTCGAACCAACCAACGAACCAACATTGACCTTCAAATGTTCGAAGCACCCCTTTGACTCGGTGCAAAAATACCGACATCGAACGGGACACGACCAAATGCGAACGTTTGACGCTCGACATTGGACACTCGTAGGTTCGAACAACGGCTACACGATGCTATGAACCATCCAACGTCGAATGTTGGAAGGTGTTCGTAGCATCGTGTAGCAGCGGCTTAAATTTGCAGTCTAGATAAGGCTAGAACAGTTGTATACACTCGAGTTGCTAGACTTCTCTAGCAAATATTTGAGGTTGTTTACACAGTAGTGTCACACACGGCGAATAGAATAGTGTCAGACATTTCACACAACACCTGATTTAGATTATAATTTAACATTTCTAAATCGTATTTTGTATTGCCATATTCTATTTTGAATTGAAAACTAATATTTTTATAAATGTTGCTGCAAGACGGCAGTTTCGTACTGAAAATAATTTATTTCATTTTTTGCTATAGTGTAAATCCAACTTGTAAAATTTTATTGCGTTTACTTTTTTCTTAGAGTTGTAATATAATATTATCTCTGTATTATCTTTTGGATGCGTCTCACAATTTAGGATTACCTTGTTGGTAGTATCTTAAATCAACTTTTCTGTCCTTTTGTAAAAAAAAAAACTTCTACACCAAAAGCGTGTCGTGTGTCCGTACCTTTATAATCTTTTTAAAATAAATTATTTTTTTTTTTGTCAAAAGATTCTTATATTATAACATAACCTATTTGTATGACTTAACGTTTATGTAAAAAAAAACAATATGTTTTCATCCAAATCATTTTAATATTTGCGACGATTTGAATTTTTACACAAAATTTCGAATGCGAAAGGAATTTTTATTTTGGAAAAAATTCGCCCACGAATACAACACAAAACGAACTGGTATGCTGTTTTTTAAATAATAAGTATTTCAACTAAGCAGTAATGTATCTTTTTTTTAGGAATAGTACATTATCTTCAGAAATAATGTTTTTTTTAAGGAGAAGTTTTCAAAGCTACTACTAGCAAAGTAGTGAAATTAGTGTCACACAAAATTGCTTTGTTGCGTGAAGAATTCATTAAATTTCCAACAACTGACGTCGAAAAGGCGCAAGTTAAAGAAAATTTTTATAACATTACGCGGTTTCCGAGAGTGTTTGCTGCTTTACATACATACACGGTTACATATACAGGCTGGAAACAGATTTATCGAACGTGGGGCAAGTATGGTGAGAAATTTTTCTCAGGATCAATGTGATCTCTGACACTTTTTGATCAATAATATTTCATTTTTAAATCGCGTTACCATGGATCTGCAATATTTTTGTGTTTGTCAGATTAAATACCCCTGTCGCAGCATCTGCATAACATAGCGAATTTCCAAATTTTAGGGACTGGCGGATCTCATCTAAGAACTGTACCTATTTAAAATAGTTTAGCTTTCTAAGAGTAAAAGATTTTTTAAAATCGGCTGGGTAATTAGTTTTGATATTTTTGGGACCCAAGAACCCGAACGGACTTTGTGCAGCATAGTTGTATCCATCTAAAATAATTTAGTTCTCTAACAGTGAAAAAATTTTCAAAATCGGTCGGTTAGTTTATTTTTTACAATAATGGGAACAGTAAACCCTGGCGGAAATCATACAACATAACCTTTATTCATCTAAAATAATTTTAGTAAAAAGTTTATCCTAACAGTAAAAAACGGGTCCTAGGGATCTCATATAACTTATGGTAGTCCGTAAGGTTCTTGTGGACATCATTTAATTACTTAATGAATTCAAATACTTTAACTTACTAACGGTGAAAAAATTTTCAAAATTTTCGACATTCGCTAAAAAAATCATTGAAAAATATTTGATATGTTTCGATCAATTAATGGTCAACATCAGCAAATAAAAGTTACTCAAATCGAAGAAAAGAATGAGTTATTTGTCCGTAGAAATTAAAATACAAATTCTGAAAACGAGCAAAGAAATATTGAAAAAACTAGATCGGCAAAACATTCTGACAAATAACACTACCCAACTAATACTTGCCAATTTGAATGAAACTTAACATACTTATTAAACAGCGAAAAATATTAAATACGTGTTTTTTTATTTCGGCTAAATACGCTTTTTAGGGGTAGAAAACACCATTCAACCTCTGTAGATGAAAACAGTTATAGCTAGATATTTTTGAAACGACATATTTTCTGAAAAAAGGGCTGAGTACCAAATTTGTAGAATTTGAAGCGATGCACTTGATAGTGACCCTGAAATCGATTTTCAAGGTCAGTTGAAAATGATTAGCCATTGCCGAAGTTTGACCATATCCTGTACCTATAAGCAGTAATTTCATGTATTGACTCAATCTATCTTCAAAGTTGATTTATAGAAAAAATTAGAAGAAAACATTTTTGTAAGTAATTTTAGAAGTAAAGTTAAGAAAAGATTTAATATCACTCTAATTGTAAGTTAAACATTAACTTTATGTTATATTATAAATTTTCAAAATTTTTTAAAATTTTTATTGCTACTCTATAGTTATCATATTAGGAATTCAATTGAACATATGATTAACTATTATTTTTCCGATTGCGATTGAGCAAGTATTTTTCAAAATTACTTCTTGATCACTTATTTTCTATCTTGCATGTGAAATTCGTTCGAATATACTTTGAACCATTTAGGGGTGAAAAGTAAGCTACTCCTTTTGAAAAATATTAAATGATTTTCAAATGACTTTGGAAATTGACCTCAAGGTCAACTTCAAAGTCATCATCAAGTGCTTCACTTTGAATTCTATAACTTTGGTCCTAAGCACTTTTTTCAGAAAATATATCGTACCATAATCCACTTCTATGTTGATTCCTGGTCTCTTTTCCTGCGTTTCTAATATTTATGTCAATAAAAAATGTGCTACCGTAGACAAGGATGAATAGGTACGCATTCAGACTTCACACCGTATTTTTTTGTATTTATTTTATGAGTACCTAATCTTTAATATATTAAAAATTTACGCGAAGATGGTCACTTTATCAGCAGTATCCAAAAAAATTTAAAAATATTGGTGGTTTTTGAAAAATTAACAAAAATCGTATAATTTCTTCTCTATGAAAAATTGGGATCAAAAGAGACGAGAAAAGAGTAAATGGGGACAACCCGTAGGGTCGACCAAAATAACGGACCCGATTTTTTTCATCTGACACAGTCGCCATTTAAGAAGTGAAATTACCCCTCAAAATTAGGGTAAAATTTCAATTTTGCTAGATTACTTGAAAACTGCGGCAGATAAAGAAAAATTTTAAATTGACACAACACTTCATTTTTAGAGAGCTTTCTACTGATATATACAAAGCCAGAGTCGGACCTACTAGAGGGGCTATTTTGGTAAATTTGGGGGTAAAAAAAGTTGTATAAGCGTTTTTCCTAACATCTAAAACAAAAACAAGAGCCTTATCACCATTTTTTCTAAGCATTAAAAGCTGGTTTATATTCGGTTTCTATTGAAAACTCAATTAGACTGCATGTTAAAAGTGAGCAAAAATTAAACCTGCAATAACTTTTAAACGCTGTAGTGAATCTAATTTAAATTTTCACAGTCGATTAAATTTAGAAAAACCATTATTCGCACAAATTTTCATAAGACTGTCACCATTTTTAAGTACCTCCATAATATCCTTAACTTGTAGCTATGGTATAATTATCAAAATTTTTTGCAGGTTTCTTACTAATCATACAACATGTAATGATTCATACAACATACAACACATAATTCCTGAGTAGCCCTAAATAATGCGTGTCAAACACGCACTTGACGACTTTTTTTTTAATATCAAATATAATCGTTTCTCGCATTATAGAGAGTAATATATAGGGGAGACTGGGGTAAAGTGGCCAATGGAGGTAAAGTGACCATTGGCCATTACTCACCGGAAATTACTCCAACCTTGTGGTGAAGTTGAATACCGGCTTGTAGAGAAGCCGTTATTATTCTATTAAAACGTCAATTATCAGTTCACTAGATTGTATGAATTATAACGAATTTTCTTAATTTTCGAGTGTTTCTGTAAAGTAAGTTTTAAGTTGTATTCTAATTATTTTCTTATTAATTACGGATACAATTTTTAGCTAAAAACACTGTCTAATTACCTTTAAAATAATATAGTTATCGATGAGTCGCAAAATTCTTTTTTGAAATTAGTTGTGGTTTGCCGAAATGGTGTCTAACGGGCTAGAATGGCCAGGCTTATAATGGGGCAAAGTGGTTAGTGTCTCCTATCACTGCTCAAGTTGAATTCTTAGAATATTTTAACATATTATATTACATTCAGGACTTTTATTTAGTTCTTTATATTTTATAAAGAAAAGAATTGCCTGAAATCAGTTTTTAGGGTTCCCAGAAAAAATGTGAAAAAGGAACCCTTATGATGAGACTTCAGTGTCCGTCCGTCCGTTGATATATGATAATTAATGATACAAACATAGTTTGATTTTGTATATACATAGTTAAACATGTTTATTACTTCAAAATTTCTTTTTGGGTTAAAATGGGTTCCCCTGGCCACTTTACCCAGCAGAGGGGGTAAAGTGGTCACTTTGAACATGTTGCGAAAAACAAAAATTGAAAAAATACCTTTCAAGATATTGTTGATATATTGATGGTTATTGGTTCTGCACTAATTATTAATCTGTATTTCTTTTCAAATAAATAAACGTTTTGTCTTAGAGTGGCCACTTTACCCCAGTCTCCCCTTCATATGTTATTGAATGGTTATCGAACTGGAGTGGCTCTCGATTGAATTCGCGTGGTCTAGAGCGCAAGGTACTTGTGTAGTTATCAATGGGTCTTGGGTTCGAATCCCAACCGGTTCAGTTTGATTTTTTTTCAATCACTATGTGATTTTTAATGTATAGATGTATATGATGATTTTTAGTATATAAATCAAACTTCTTGCGCATCTCGTTAGAAATTTTGGAGCAGATGACGAAAGCATTCCATTCGATCAATAAAGTCACCTGAACCATCTCTTTAACGTTCTCCGATGAACGACACCAATTCCTTTAAAGACTATTAACCTAGATTATTTATAGTTTCAAACTTCAAACTTGTCAAATAAATATTATAAAATTTAATTTCTTAATTTGATTTATTTAATTTGGCTTATATTGTACATATTATTTGGCGAATATGCGGAAAAACGAGAGATAGTAGACACTAAGGTGGAAATAAAGGTTGAGAGATGTTACGGAAGATGAAATACTTGCTTGCAAGCGCGTTTGGTTCCCGTGTATTGAAGTACATGCACACATATTTGTTTTATTTAACACAATATATTATGTACAAATGAATATATAATTGTAACTTTGATATTACTTTGTTTCTACAGTTACAACAGGTTTGAGTTTAACTTATTATAGTACGCATGTGTGTTAGAATATATGTGTACCTACACAGGTATATATAGTACCTACATGACATTTTACCCTGGAGGACATATTTTGGATTTGTTTTAATAATAAATTATGTAAGTTTTGTTTGAAATTTATGTAAAATATTTCTTAATGTTACAAATATTGTGTGCGGTGTTTATGTAGAGGTTGAAATTTTCAAATATTTTCATAACGATTGTCGTTTAATAATCAAGAAAAATTCAATCTTGCAATTCTTCCATGTAAATATGGCTTTATTACATATTGTAGAAATCTTTATAAATTAAATCTTATTGTCTAAAAAGTTGTTTCTAAAAATTCTAGTATCTAAAGAATGAAATTTTACCTAAGGACTACTCAATTTTTTTTTTTTTTTTTGATATTTTTTTGGTAAATTTTATTCGCAATCAGTCGCCCATTCCGCATAGCCCCTTCGGTTAGCAAAGTGTATGGTTTTCCTGTAGTTGGTATGAAAATGGAAAGATTATAACAAGGCTTTTTCATTTGTGTTTTGAAGGAAGACGAATAAGAATAATGAGGAGTATTATAGATAGGACAGATTAAATTGTATATTTCAGATCGGGCTAACTTGAAATATTTAGTAGAAAATGGTTAAGGTAGACAATTTGATTTTTAAGTTAATTTAATATTTAGGGTTTTAAATTTAAAAGGAAAAACGGAGCCCTTATAAGATCACTTTCAAGTCAATCTGTCACAAGAGTTTTTCTCAGAAACAATATACATAATGTAGGAATTTAAAATTTGGCACAATGTTAGGCGTTGATGATGCGCACATGTTTCGAAAGTCGACAATTAGGAAAAAATATTCTGAATTAGAAAGCAGAGTCAGTTTTATCCCAAAAAAGGTTTAACTAATACCTATATTGTGTTGTAAGGTATCATTTGAAAGAGATACGTTTAAGAATTTTAAAAATATTTATTTTATAATTTTTGGTTTTAATGTAATATCTTAATATTGGCTCAAAAATTTGCTAAAAATGAACGCCCCCTCCCGATCTCGTAAGTTTCTGGAACAAAAACTTTGATTTTATGGTGAATGCGGGAGAGATGCCGCACATTTTGAAAACACTTGATAATGATACATAATTAATATTTTTTTAGAGCCCGCAAAGCGGCGTCTCTTGCACACCTATGAGAGAGATGCCGCATCAAAGAAGGTGAGACGCCGCATAGTTCATATGTATTAAGAATTTTGCACTCTACATACATCTCCATACATGATACATACCATATGTAACCATTTTTGGCACTGTATACATCTTAACCAGTCAACTTTTTTTTGTTTCTGAGTACATTTAAAAACTTTCAATACACATACAATCTTCATTATTTTCATTATATTCACTTATCTGAGGGCTCTTCCTGATCTATTAATGGATCTTTTATATTTACGTGGCATAATTTACAGTCCAAAAAAAAATTGTATAATTAAGGTATATAAGTCTATGTTTTTAATATGTAATATGATGCGGCATCTATACCAACTTTAAATGCGACAACTCTCCTTATTGTTGGGATAGATGCCGCATGTTGCTATAGCAAGCATAGTGCTGAATTCCAACCTAAAATTTTATACAGTACTTTTAAAATATACCTAAATTAGTAATAAAACCCATTTTCATTAAAGCAATGAAATATACATTCTCAAATTCTAATGAATTAAATGCTTGATAAAATATTATGTTAAAAAACTTACTTTTCAATAATAAAAATTTGGATAATTACTAAACTGATGGACTAATCATAAACGTTACCATGTACAGCTTAAATAAGTAACTCATTTTAAACATATAATCCATTAATAGCGCTATCTATCAATCAATGGACGAACTATGGCACCTGCGGCATCTCTCCCGACGCGGTATCTCTCCCGCACTTAAATAAAATATACATATATAAACAATGGTTTAAAATCCTCTATTGATCCCTCACTGTACCGGACCCTAACTATGCGTGTTCAACTCCCTTTCGATCGATTGTGTTTCAATGATATTTATACATAAAAGAAGCTGGGAAACAAAAAATTTTCTCAGCGGAATAATATTTCCATATAGGATATGTACGTTCAAATTGAACACAAAGTAAACACGTTGTAAAATTTAATACAAAATTTTGAGTAAACAATAGTATACAACATTTCATTGCAGTTACCATATATATATATATATATATATATATATATATATATATATATATATATATATATATATATATATATATATATATATATATATATATATGTATATATATATGTATATATATACATATATATATATACATATGTATATATATATAACTATATATATATATATATATATATATATATATATATATATATATATATATATATATATATGGGGTATATTTACACAGTTTGTTCTAGAGTAGATACATAAACTAGAAAATGTGTGGACTTTGATGCAACTATATACAACAATGAATACTTCCACGTTTATACATATGAAACGGAAACCAAACTCAAACCGGATGTCAAGTTTAGATTATCAAAACGTGTATCCTTATCTATATATAGTCGGACTGTACTCTCTTCTAACTGTTTAACATTGAAAGACCCTTGGGCTGATTCTTTTTCTATAAAAGTTTTATCTTATTAAATGTATGAAATAACATGAAATATGTTAATAGAAGAATCTAGCCAAGTTTTCTAAGTAAATTTAATATAAAAAATTGTTTTTATTTGTATTTTATATTTGGTGTTTTCTAAACTAAACATTGATATGTACCTAATGAAATAATTTATATGTTTAGATGAGATAGAAGATACAAAATGGAGGTTTTTATATAGAAGATATTCATTCGCTTTACTTCCGTTGGTCTGAAGTAATTTCCATGATCTATGCTTTTGTACCTACTTTGTCAAAACAGATACGAATTGGAATCTGTCTAGTGGGTGAGATTAAACAAAATGTCTGACGAAAATATACAATTATATTAGTTTTATTAAGGCTATTATTTATACTTGGGTGGATACAAGTCTGAAGCAAAGAAATTTTGTTGAATAAAGGAAAATGTTAGGTATATCTATCTGTAAAGCACTTAAAATGTGAGCAAAATATGAAAAAAATGACTGAATGAGTTAAGGAATATTACAAGTTATAGTACATACAAACGTCAAATTTAAATTGTAACACGTCTTGAAATAACAATCAACGAATAAAAAAATCAAATTAGTTGTCAGCAGATCTAGGAAATTCATTTAAGACATTTCAGAAAATGTACCTTAAGAACAGTCTGAGTTTTCAACATCAGATATCCTATCATTACTCGACAAATCGAAATAAAAACGGTTGGGGAGTAAGTTTTAAAATTACACTTATAAACTATACAGGTTCGAAAAAAAAGAAAATTAGTTAATAAAAGAGATAAAAAAGTATACCAGTATATATTTTCAAAGTAGGAGAATGGCTGTTAAAATACAAAAATTTGAAACTCACACTACAAAAAAAAAAATTTCCCTCGCAAAATTCACCAAATTTCCATTTATCAAAAGCTTTTATCATCATCTTCACTTTCCACTCTGCTACTACAATATAAAGTGAAAATATAAAATACCAAATTTCCTTTTTGGAGAATATTCGGTATAAAAATTAAATAGCCCTGGAAATAACAAATAATATTTATAAAAGAGAAAAAAATAGAAAAATAAATTATTTGATGATTCTGACCGCATTCGACGCCTCTTATTTACTCGCCCTTTGATTTTGATGATATTGTGTGTATATAGAAAAGTCCGACTTTCTGTTCGCTGCAAAGGAAAAACTTCCTTTCTTATAATTTAAAAAAAAGATTATAAAGAATAAACATCAAATATATATAAATATAATATTTCAAGAGAGCGAAACTCCACTGCGTTTTTCGATTTATTTCTATAAATTGGAATATGAGAAAATGAAGAAGGAAAATCATCATGCTCGTTTATATATCAAAGAAACATAAAAGAATTCAGCAAAGCTGAAAAACTGACCAACACATATGGATACCGAACAGACACACACATGCTTTTTTCCATAAAATATAATGGAAAAATTTATTTGTGTAATAGTTTAGGTTTGGCTCAATAAAATATATACATATTGCCTTTGTTATAAAATTTATATATACATGAGTTTCTTAAAAAAGTAAGAGTAAAAGAGTAAAAGTAATATGGATATGTTTATAACTGATCTACTGTACCCTGTGACTTAACCCGCCTAATTGTAATTAAAATTTAAATTAAATATTCCATAATTCTGTATAAAATTAGTTCTTTATAATACCCGGATCGCCTCACCCCATAACTCGAAAGTAGCGAAATTTATATAAATGATGTAATTTTTACATCTTGAGACCTTTCCGTAGATTTCCGTATTAACATTTTACAGTCGGAGAACAATCATATAGGTTGATCGTGATCAGTAATCATACATGTGTGTGATGTTACTGCGGACGGGTATTGGCTGATAACATGAGTAACCTACTCTCAGTGTAATGATAATTTCTGTAAACGATAGACGAATAACATATAATACAGATAGTAGGTGCGATAAATGCGTAGCTCTACTGCATAACACGTTATGTATTAGAGATTAGATCACATCTTTCTGTTACCCATGGTAACTAGACAGAGAGCGAGCTAAAGCTATTAAAATTTTAAAATTAAATAATTCACTGTTGAGAGATTTACTTTGTGAAATTTCATTTTAAATATTGAAAACTATTTAAAGTTTAAATTACTTTGTCAATTTCACGAAATTAATATTATTTTTACTTAACGCGTTTTCAGCCCTTTCGGCCATCATCAGAGTAAATTGACGAAAATAAATGATGAGAATTTATAGGTAAGGAAGATGTGTAGGAGGGATGTAATTGAAACTGAATTGGGGAAAACCCATAAATCTACTCTGATGATGGCCGAAAGGGCTGAAAACGCGTTAAGTAAGAATAATATTAATTTCGTGAAATTGACAAAGTAATTTAAACTTTAAATATTTTTTAATATTTAATTTTACAATTAAATATATATATATATATATATATATATATATATATATATATATATATATATATATATATATATATATATGTATATATTGTTCCTTATTCAATAAATTACTATAGATTTTAATTGCCCATGCTGATGAAATTTAATATATCTCTCATTTGTCACTAAATCTTTATTGTTATCTACTAAAATGATTAATATTTATATATAGAAGATAGATCATGATATAAGTAACGACAGCGTCAGGGTTCTTCATCTTCTTAAACAAATAGTACCTTTTTTGAAAACTTATGTAAAATATCCAAATTGTAGTAATTATTGGACAAATGCTCACAGTCTCAAAATGTGAATACATATTTGATTAAATAAAATATTAAATTATATATTATGAAAATTTAAACTGACATGACGTTGGAATTTTTATATCATAAAATAAAATTAAATTTATTCATAATATGCACATTTTTATGAATATTTTTTCATGTTGTTGTTACTATATAAATATTATTCAAGTAGCAAAATCTTCAGTTGATGAGAAAAATAAAATGATACTAAAATAATGAGAAACAATTGAAAAATTCTTGAAATGCATCTAAAATGAACAAGAACGAATGTTACATGTAAATTTTTATATTTACTATTTATTATTGCGGTTGAAAAAATGTTTCCAATTTTGAGCGTTTAAATTGTCGGCCACTTGTACGACATCCCAGGTATTTAGTACAGTTATCGTTAAAGGAAATTCGGTAGTTTCGCAAAAAAATTTATAGCAAATTTCACTATAGATAAGAAAACCAGAATTAAACGAACTTATCTTTCAGTTAATTATTAGTTCAATTAAATTGCTTATATAAACAAACAATAACAAGAGTTGATAAAATTACACCCTGTATATATATAATGGTTTGTTTTATTTTAAAGTTGAAGGTAAATCACTGAAATTGTTGTAGAAATAACTGGTCTGAGTTGCATATACCGAGTTGCACTAGCGGTGGACCTTAAAGTTTTTCAATTATTGAACTTAAAATTATTATTTACTAGCCGTACCCGTGACGTTGTTCACGCGAAACGTTGAGTAGTTCTTTTTCCAATTTGTAGTTTCTTGCAACACAAAATGCATTAAATTGTTTTCAAATTGACAATTGTGTAGTTATTGTATTTTTCGGTACACAATTAGCAACATTTTTTTTTGATTTCAAATTCAGAAAAATTTCCAAACTACAATATTCAATATATTTACATTATATTTAGTAACTATAGTTATGAAAAATTTATGAAATATGTAAATTTACGTAATGTGTGTACGTACTCAAAATAGTTTTTCCATTTTCCCGTGAGAATGAGACATTATCCCGGAATAAAAAGTGCTTAGATATTGATCCAGGTAATAAGTTATTATCACACCAAACTTCATTAAAATCCGACAGACAGAAAGACAGACAGACAAAAATTTTAAAAATCGCTGTTTTGATATCTACATCGATAACTATTTACAGTACCAGTACAATTTTCAAATAATATTCCATGTACAGAAATGGTCTCGTTACAGTTTTATTATATGTATAGATAAAATAAAATGTTAAAATGACAATAACATTTTTTCACCACTTTGTAACAATTTTAACTACAATCGGGATAAAATTTTCACTTAATCCCAATGTGTACGGTATTTTTGTAATATTTGCTCGTTTCATTGACAAATAATTTTGATTTTCAACAGCTTTCATATCTGAACGTACCTATATACGATGGAGTTAGGTGAACTAATTTTTCCGGGAACCTTAATTCATTTGTACACGTTTTTAACAGTATTTTAATTGTAGAATTATGGATACAAATTATGTATGAATAATAAATACTTCAACTAGGTTGCAAAGGAATTCATGCTAACTCATAATATAATTAATGGTTAACTATTATTCTAAATGGTCTGTTTAATTTTAATACGATTATCACCCAATCATGATGAGATTTATCGATTCCATCCATATATCTGTACACACAATCAACCAAAGCAACATTGGTAACATTACCTAATCATGTACATTTTGGTTCTAAAACCAAACTGAACAGATCACATTTTGAAAAATTGCACACTAATTTTCACATAATTTTCAAATGTATTATATGACAAATATAGTATATAGTGTCTAATTAGTATCCATATAATTAACGCGATTTGTCATTATTAATACCAAATTAATTTTAAATTTTAGCTCCTGTCAGCGTAATGGTATACGTTGAAGATATACCGGATGTTCATAAAGTTGCGGAACAGCTGAAAATCTCAGTTAATATTGACTTTATCGAAAAATGACCCGGACAATAGTTTCATGAGAAGAAATGAGGAACTAGAAAATGACCTCGAATTTGGCCTTGAACATGACCTTGACCAGAACTTGGAGGTCAACTTTGTTTTTTAAATGGAAACCCCTATTTTTGACCTCGGATTCGGATAGAGCGGGAAATTTTACGTTGAAAACCATATTAATACTTCATATCCCAAGGTCGTGTGAAGGTCATAAAACGAAAAAAATATGATTCAAGGTCAAATTCGAAGTCACTTTCTAGTTCCTCATTTCTTCCCATGAAACTTTTGTCGGAGTTATTTTTCGATAAAGTCAATAATTATTAACTGAGATTTTGCAGAAGATTTTCTGTTCAGAGCGTTCATAAAGTTCCGGAACAACTCCGCAAAAGTTCCGCAAAATCTCAGTTAATGCTGACTTTATCGAAAAATAACCCGGACAAAAGTTTCATGGGAAGAAATGAGGAACCAGAAAATGACCTCGAATTTGACCTTGAATCATATTTTTTTCATTTTTATGACCTTCACACGACCTTGGGATATGAAGTATGAGTATGGTTTTTAACGTAAAATTTCCCGCACTTTCCGAATCCGAGGTCAAAAATAGGGGTTTCCATTAAAAAAAACAAAGTTAACCTCCAAATTTTGGTCAAGGTCATGTTCAAGGTCAATCTCGATTTCTTCCCATGAAACTTTTGTCCGGGGCATTTTTCGATAAAGTCGATAGTAACTGAGATTTTCAGCTGTTCCGCAGCTTTATGAACACCCGGTATAGGCATCTGTATTTCAATGGATGAAATTTAAAAATAGAATGGCTTTTACATACCCAGTAATCATTATCAGTGGTACCTTGATTGAGTCCTGTTTGAATATTTCGTAGGGGGCGCTTTTTATTGGAGGGGGAAGAAGAGAGTCGTTGGTTTTGGCTTTTTAATCTTTAATTTTTTTTTTAGACTGAGCCAATGATAGGTGAAATGTTGTGATTTTTTTTACCAGCCTTTTTGAGGGACGGTAAACCTCAGGGTAAAAAGGAATATACGCAGTGTCTTAACCCTGGCTCGGGTAACGCCGAACCGAGAAGTGAATTCTTTTGCAAGTATATTTTATGTGTTTTTGACCTTTGAGTCAATCCATTAGAGTTGAACCAGCCATATTATTCAACATTTTTGATTTTCCCTAATTTTTTTTTTATCAGATATTCACCAATTATAGGCCAGTGCAAAACCAGTGTTAAAAATATTTTCGGGTTCATACTTTTTTTTAGTGGCCATTTTGTGTTTGCTTTTGAAGTGTTTTTTGACTGAAAACAAGTTTTGCGCAAGTCCATCTAACTCTGTTAATTTTACAGATATCAAGACAAATTAAAAACCAAATTATCAGAATGATCTCCTCTAGATTTCTTATCCTTACATAATATTACTTAAGTGGTAATGAAAGGGGAGAAAAAATTCACAAATATAAAGTAAAAATTAATTTGAAACGGGACTTTTAAAGTTGTTAAATTATTAAAAGAAGGAAAGACTGACCTTCAGTATTTTTTCTCTGTAGATTTATTATAGAACTACCAGCTGTAGAAATTTCAAGCTTGAGAACTTTTTTAATATGATTTTTCAAAAAGGGCCAAAACTGTATTTTGGCAATATTTAAAGCTGAATATCACAAAAGGGACTGTGTAAAAAATTACGAAATTAACCACTTTAGCGGATACCCCGAGTCTCACTCGGGTCCGTAATTCTAACAACTAGCGGACACGACGAGTGACACTCGTTCTCATGTCGGTAACTGTTTGTGCTGCCACCTATTTGAATAAGAAAAAGAATACATTATAGAGAGCTTTATTTATCCTAGAATCAAACCTTTTTAACATAGATATCTAGAAGGTGGTTAACTTGGATGGTATTTTTTTTGTCAGTTTAAAATAAATTGACAATCCGCTAAAGAGGTTAATACAGCTTACAGTCCTTAAAATGTTTTTGCGGGAGATCGGTGATACCTAAGCCACCTATCATTTTTTTATCAACTACTCACATACTATATTTTATATAAAAAGATTTATTTAAATTGTCGTATGAATCACGTTTTAGCGAATTTCCAGAATGGAAGCTCGCTATTACAGCCACTGTCATGACGCGACTTGAACCCGGGACCATGGCAGAAATTTGTTTTGAGGTCCCTAGAAACCGAAAATAATATTCACCAAAATTTATATATATATATATATATATATATATATATATATATATATATATATATATATATATATATATATATATATATATATATATGTGTCCGCACGATAACTCTCGAACGAAATGTCCTAGGTTTACAAAATTTGGTGAGAATGCTGGAAATCCCAAACCGTTGGACAAGTTCGTTAGCCAGACATGTCGGATGCCAGGAACATGGTGTTTGTTCTTGCAAAAAATTAGTTTTTTGCCAAAATTTCCACTTATTCAAAAATTTTTGTGAAATTTTTTTACACCATTTAAAAGAGGAGAAAAAATTACACAAAAAAGGTCCTTAAATTATTTTTCTATGTCAACTAGTTTCCGAGAAAAACTATGTTGTTTAGACTGTGATACTTTTATCGTAAAAAGTGTGAAGCTATTCACAATCTAAGCACATATTCGATACTACATGTATCGTACACATAATATACAAGTGGCCCATTTGGATGTATACATACGATTTACATGTTAATTTTTAACATTGGATTCCTATAAGGAAAAAGTTATGTCACAACAGTGCTTTGAATAAACTAATAATACTAATTTAACATTATAACTACTACTGTTACTATCGCTTTAACAACAATAGTGCAGTAAAATAAAGAAATGAATGTCGCAATTTCCAAGCAATTCACTTTTACATAATAAATATTTGTGTCATCTGCTGTAAATTCAAAAAGGCATTTTTTTATTTTCTTGAAAATAAATATTAAAATAATAATACCCCTGTTGCAGCATCCTGCATAACATAGCGAATTTCCATTTACAAAAGTACGTTTTTCTCGGAAACTAGTTGATATAGAAAATTGTAAATAAAAATACCCCTGTCGCAGCATCCTGCATAACATAGCGAATTTCCATTTACAAAAGTACGTTTTTCTCGGAAACTAGTTGATATAGAGTAATTGTAAATAAAAAACCTTTTTTATGTGATTTTTCCGCCTCATTCCGCCAAATTTTTTTAACGAAAAATGCCCAAAAAACCGTAAACATTTTCACGAAATTTCTTAATAATAAGATGTTTTGTTCTTGAGTTATCGTGCGGATATTTAGTAAACATATATATAAATGTGTCCGCACGATAACTCAAGAACGAAACATCTTATTATTAAGAAATTTCGTGAAAATGTTTACGGTTTTTTGGGCATTTTTCGTTAAAAAAATTTGGCGGAATGAGACGGAAAAGTCACATAAAAAAGGTTTTTTATTTACAATAAATTACTCTATATCAACTAGTTTCCGAGAAAAACGTACTTTTGTAAATGGAAATTCGCTATGTTATGCAGGATGCTGCGACAGGGGTATTTTTTTATAAGTGCGTTTTTTTTATATTTAAAAATCAAGTCAGAAGTTATATAAATAATAACGTTCGCTATTTTATTCGTATTATGCAGTACAGAAAACCAAAATTTGTGTGTGAATCATGTGTGCCGGATATTCTAACATCAATTTCTATAACTTTGTTCTTAAGTATTAGTATGGCTGTCTATATATAGATATAGAATGTGGAAATACAGTTGTCGAAATTAAATATTGTTTACCATTTGAAAAAATAAATAAAAAATTACTAATGTATTGGAGGTATCCAACTTATTTGAATAAAATAATTAAATAAATTAACATTTAAAAAATTTTCTTCATGTATAAATCCAAATCAGAAAATGCAAGTCAATCTTAATTTTGTCACTTTTGTCAATTTTGTCACTTAAATTCTCCTAATTGTGGTGTAAAAATCGAAAGTGTGCCCCTAATCATAGTATTAATTTTTGGTAAAAACATAATAAAGCAAATTTCTCTTTTTTAATTTCTAAGAATATTGAGTAATTACTCAATCAACTGACTGCAATAAAATCATATTTCTAAAATTAGACAAAATCCACAGTTTTGAAGTAATGCTAAGTTTCCATAAGTTACTCGAGGACGGAAGATAAGGACGTTATTTCTGTTCGTTTCTATTTTTGACTTTAATTAAAAGATTGCGAAATAGCAAAAGTTACAAACGATTGTTTCGCCCATATTTCCCCAATCCATATCTGCGACATTTTCAGTAGCGCAGGAATGGATTGGGGAAATATGGACGAAACAATCGACGCGTATCTACCTTTGGGTCGATTCTAAAAATACTGATATTTCACTTTTTTTGCGTTTCAGATCTGTTAATTAAAAATGAACTTTAGTAATTCTGAATAATAACTATAGCTTAAACAAAAAAGAAAAATTAGACTACATACTTATACAAATAAAATAAATTATCATAAATAAGTACGAATTAGTAGTATTAGGTACTCAAGGAAGAAAAATGTACCGACTAACCTTAAATTTTGATGTAAAGTTTGTGTCTGACAACATTATTCAAATAGATCTCGACAATTTTTATAATTGGACAAATTATATAAGCGAACTTTTAGAAATATTTAAGGAATCCTTTGTCCTTTTGCACTCTCAAATGCAATGGTGACTGCAGTGGTGAATGCAATGTGTTGGAATTCATAATCTCTACAAGCAGACAAGGTTACAGAAAAAAAAATATTTGAAAAATCGATTCAACTTTCTCATAACTCAAAAACTATCAGACATATCTCAGTACTTTTTAATTTTATTATATTGGGTCATCCGGAAAGTTTGTGCCATTTTTGGTTAAATGACCATCCCGATTTTCTTCAAATGGCCGAAAACTCTGGATTTTTAATGCTCAAAAGTTGTCGCTAATTCTTAACACTTTGCCTCAGGTTTTGCTTTATTTCTTGACGGATAAATTCATCGTCAATACACACAGGTCGATCGGAGGAAGCTTCATCTACCAAAGAAAAATTACTGTTTTGAAATCTAACAAACCACTTTCTATAAGTTCTGTCAGAAAGCGTACCATCGCCATTAATACTGCAAATATTTCTTGTTGCGTCAGTTGCATTAGTACCTTTTTTAAACTCGTATAACATGACATGATATTCCTTGATGTCTAAAGCCGGTTCTACACGATGCAACGAACACCTTCCAACATTGGACGTCTGACGATTCGTCGCATCGTGTGGCCGTTGTTCGAACCCACGAGCGTCCAATGTCGACGTGAAATTTCACGATCTTCCAGAATCCGAATTAAAAAATAGGTCACTCCATTTGAAAAATACGACTTGACCTCAAAGTGACCTTGAGAATGAAGGTCAAGGTCAAATTTAAGGTCACAATTTAATGCCCCCCTGCTTCGTACCTGACAACTTTTGTAAAGGTCGTTTTCTGATAGGTGGCACCTCTGGCGAGATATTTAGGTGCATCAATTAAAATGGCCCACCCTGCCTATTACAAGCAACACTGTCGGCCTAACACTAACATGTTGTGAAATATGAATTCATCCGAGTGGCTCCAAAAATGGCACGAACTTTCCGGATGACCTCATATATCCTATACGTATTTGTTTTAGACTTTACACTATAGAAACTTGGAAGAAAATTCAATTAAATATTACAACATCCGATTTTATCGTATACAAGTATGTGGAAGAAATTTCAATCAAAAGGTGTATAAGTTTCACGTTAAACAACTGTATATCCGTCTAGTACTACCTACATAATATAATATGTATAATGTGTACACATAGATAACAACTGAACAAGTCCGTTCCGTTGAGCTCCGTTTGAGTTGGATGATGGTTTTCCTTTTTCTATTTTTTTGTTCGTTGCGCTCATCTTTTTCAATTGTTCCGTCCGTTAATTTGATCAAATCTCCTTTTTTCTTTTTGTAATTTCTCGTACATATAAATTAGATTACTTTTTTCTTTCTGCAGTTTTACCAAACGAATGATAGCCGTTGTGGATGATTCATTTTGAGCGGAACTTGTTTGTGATGATGTTTTATAAAAATTTTTTTTTGTATACAATGTTACATTACAAAAAGAAGCAGAAATTTTCTGTGAAAGAGAACTAACTGTCTGCTCAACAAACTGCGCGTGTTGAATTATAATTAAAAGAGTATAGATCCTAAAATATTCATCAGCATTTTGTAAAATAATAATTTTTTTGAAATAATCAATATGAACTAGTAAATAATTTGAGACAAATTTGTTCAAGTTTAAGACAAATTTTTAATAAAGGCTCTTTCTGTACGGGTGTTTCTAAAGTCGACGATCCCAGAGCTTATTATTTGAGTATGAATATTTTTCTATTACTTTACTTAAATAATTACCACTTATCATACATTATTAAAGGAAAGATGCGCGGTTTCCTCTAAATCAGTGATTCCCAAACTTTTTCGTAGACCACTTCCCATCAGAGGCGTAGCCAACATAACTGGCGCCCGGTGCATGACACTTTATTTGCGCCCCCCTTAACTTATAAAATTTTAAAAATTTTAGGTAGTGGAATGGTGCATTTAAAATTTCGGAAAAAATTCTTTTTCGTAAATTTATATTTTAAATTTTTCCCTAAAAGTTACCTTAACGACCTTTTTTTGCTCGCCAGTTCTTTGTTTGTGTGTCTTATATATTTTAAGTCATAGCCTGGAAGTAATTTCCTAATTTCTCTACACTTTACGTAATAAAATTCTAATAACAAACACTGGTATTATAAACAAATAATAGTGCCTCTCCTATTAGCTTTTGACGCTCCTCTTATTAGCTTTTGGCGCCCCTCTCAAAGCGGCGCCCGAGTTATGATAGTAGTCATGGTCTTAAGTTTTGGACAGACTCCTATGGAAATTCAACCGAATACAACAATTTACGGAAATATAACTTTCTTTCTGTCTCCGCCGACGTGGATCCCTTGCAGGTCGTCATCGACCTTTGGGGATCGATATAGATCACTTTGGAAGTCACTCCCCTAAATCATAAGCCTATTTAAAATTTTTATGTCTCCGGTTTCTAAGATAAATATAATTTCTAATATTCAAAGATGGATCCTACTCATCAAAAATTGAATTGTTCATTAAATAAACGTAAAACGCAAATTTTTTCAATATTTCTGTACAAATTTACCATTGGAAAACACAAGGTCAAAACTCATGGAACCGCTCATGGACTAGTTGCGACCATAGAGCACTAGAAATAACATACCTATCTCTATACTACTGGAACCAGTGTAACCAGTAAGAGATAGAAAATATGTTGTATACGTACACGGTGTTTACTTTGTATTTGTGCGGTAAACTGTGTTAGTGTGAGTAATCGAAGATGGTGGCGGCCGTCACGTGACCCTGCTTCGCATACATATGTGTGATACCACAACGCTACGTGTGGGGGTTCTACAATGCTAACAACAATCAAATCCATTGTTGTTTGACTGAACTACACTCAGCGACTGCTACTGAGACAGTAACTATTTAGTAGCCGAATATGCACAGAAATGCACACTGCAGATTACACGATAGAGATAGTTCCTGTACTTCTGTACTCTAGGGTTGCGACAGACTAAGTAAGTTTGAAACCAACACAACCATACTTGTGACTCTATCTGTGAGAGGGGAATTACACCACCATACACAACAACCAAGTGGTGGTCGAGTCGTATATGCGTACCGTGTGCATATTGATGATGTGCAAAGTGATGACTTTCTGTGTAATTCTTTTTAATTTCATTATTTGGTGGAACAAATATTTACGCCCTTTTTTGAAAACTTAATCGTAGATATAAAAGTTTAGATTTGAGAGTGCTGAGCAAAATTTGAATTTCTATGAGTTTATGTTAATAATTTATATTAAAACAATTCGCAATATTTTAAAAATTTTTATTTCTATTTTTGTTGAAAATGTTCCATACTTTAATAAGAAGTTCCTAAAGTTTGGTTGCCGACCTTTTGAAACATTCTATATTAGCAAAATCGTTAGTGATCAGGACAACTTACCGTAGGTTATTATATTTGCCGTATATGGAAACTTCTGTATGATCTGGTACTTACCTGAAAAGAAAAAATAAATGAAATTAAAATGATGAAATTAAAATTGCAGCCTAACACTTACTTTAGGTACTAAATTTATGGGCTTAAGTTTTGAATATTTACAATCTGAATATTCATTGACCGAAGTGAAAGTTCTCGTGAGCAAACACTTTGCTTTGTTTTTTTACCATTTTTAATTTGTCGAACAAATAATTGCATTAAATTAATATAGAATCATTTAAGCCAGGGATACCAAAAGTGGCTCGCGATTGTCTGCAAACTCGCATCGCGCCAAATCTTTTAAGCGTTTCTACCGTATAATTATAAAAATGTCACATAACCCCTTCATACACTCTTGTCCAGCATTAATTCTGATTTGGTCAAAAATGAAAAAAAAGTAGTATCGAAAACCTATTAGCGACGTCAAATTTTTATGTTTCTAGTATCAAAATTACAGTCTCTGGGACTTTTTAAAATTTGATATACCTACGTGATGACGTCACCAAGTTCAGTTTTTTCGTTTTTAAGTTAATAGCTAAAAGAATAACGTAAAATTTGGGTAATCCGAGCATCAAAATGATTAAGTTCGTTCAGAAAGTGTGACTAGTTTTCCGGATGTGATTTTTATTTTAGGGTGTAGGTATCTCCAGTTCCAACTTGTAAATTAGAAGATCGACCAAAAGTCGTTCTACGATTGACCACTCCAATTGGTGGGTTGAATCGAAACGCATTTCTTCTTTGTGTTCTTCCTTATTTTAAAATTTTTTCTTGGCCCGCCAAATATTTTGGCATTTACAATTGAGGGGTGTCAAACCATAACGTTGTAAGTGCCAAAAAATAAGTTTTCAGTAGAGATAAAAAACCGTTTTAATTGAGAAATAACAAACGAATTAATGCATACAATATTTATTATTAAACTTTCATTTAATATACATAATTAACATAGAAATTTGTAATATTCCGAAAAACAGAAATAATTTTAACATTAATTTAAAAAAAAAAACTGAAAACGACAAAACGTTGTAAGTGCCATTATTTATGCAAGATATAACGTTGTAAGTGTATTTGTACTTGCCCTTATCAAATTAAACTAAAACTTTTAAGATATTTGTTTTATAAAGCTTTCATCAAACAATTTATTTTCTCCTGATAAATATGACAACATGGGATGAATGTCCTTCTTCTTCTCAGCAGCTAAAGGTACAGGTGCTCCCTTCATCTCAATTTCCAAGTCCTCAAAATTCATCTTTGGGACTTCAGGTTTCAACAGTGAAATTGTTATCCATTGGGCAAAGTCGCTGTAACTTTTCTTTGCATAAATTACACCAATATTATCAGATGTTACTCGAATCATAGTAGCCGAAGATATCTGTAGGTTTTTGGTGTTAATTATCGTTTTAGCCAGATTCATCCAATCAAAAAATGTTGTAGTCTCCACTATTGAGAATAATATTTCTTTACCAGCACTCGCAATAAGCTCAATGAGATCTCTTGCAATAACTGGCTTTGCACACTTTTTTGTTTTCTTAATAATTGAAAAATCACGATAGCAGGCACATACAACAATATTGAGGGTGGGAGCCGTCACAGAGTCTGGACGGTCGGAACTCTAAGGGTGCAGGTAAACACCAGCATATACAATCCTTTATTGCAAAAAACGTATTCGAGTTCGTGTGGCACTAACAACGTTATAGTTTGGCGCCCCTCAATTTAGTCTACTGTGCAAACGCAAAACTTTGGAAGCCCCTGATCGAAACTACTGGCAATTAATGTCAAGACTATTGCAGATCAATAAAGTGTATGTAACAAAGTGTATGTATAACCACGTACTTCATACAAAAGTTTACGAAACGTTCGTTGTCTGTGACGACGAACTCGAAAATACCATGAGCATAAAGAAAAGAAGTAGAATACAATCCTGTGGTACGTTCACCAGTATCAATGGCATATATTGTACCACACCATATATATGTTGCGGCGATATTGTCAAAACCGTTTTATTATAATAACTCTAGTCAAATTATTTGTCAATTTATTCTTACAATACATCTAGCAAATTTCAGTGTTATTATAATTTCGTTAGACACATCTCGGAAAATTGTTAAGTGTAATGCTTTTTGACAATATAACTAAATCAGCATACAGGAAAATATTGTAAAAATAAACATTATATGGATACGAAACTAACAATGTCAAAACTATATTGAACCAATTTCAATCAAATTTAATTTAGATATTTATATGCTTTGGACTAACCGACTAACCAAAATTTTTATCTCGATTAAAGATTCCGTGCGATGTGAACACTAAAATAACAATTTAGTCTTAACTATACTAAATCCATTTCAATAAGTTGGGATACTTATATGGTTTAGATTTAGAATAATTAATAGGATAATTTATATCCTGGTTGAAGTTTCCTGCGGGGTATGAATACGAAATTAATCAATATTAAAACTACAAAACCAATTTCAATCAAATTTGATATGGATACTCTTATGCATTGGAAAAACAGAAAGGGAAATTTTTATCCTGATTAAAGGTTCCCAAGGGAAATAAATTACTTAGTCGGATCAAAATTAGTGACAGGATTTCAGTTAGTTTCATTATGGATACTTATATACTATGGAAAAACATACAGGAAAACTTTCATCCGGATCAAGGGTTCCCACGGGAAATAAAACTATTCAAAAAATTATTCAATCATGTCAGAACTATTGAACAAATTTTAATTAAATTTGGATATTTATATATTTAGAATAACTGATGGGATAATTTATATCCCGATTCAAGTTTCGTAAGGGGTAGGAATATGAAACTAATTAATGTCAAAACTACTAAATCGATTGCAATCAAATTTGATATGAAAATGTATAAGTTTATATACAAAATCAGACTGTAATCGCTCAATAATTTTGACCTAACTGAATAGTTTATTTTGTATTTCTCGCGAGCCTTTAATCGGGATACAAATTCTTCTTTCTGTTATTTCAAAGCATAAAAGTGCCCCTTACTAAATTCGATTGAAATTGGCTTCGCTGTTTTTACACTAATTAGATTAGAATTAATATCCCGCAGGAACTTTTAACCAACATGTAAATTATAAGCCAATCAGTTATTTTTAAGTCATATAAATATTGCTAGTAAATTTTATTGAGACCGATTTAGTAATTTTGATACAAATTAATTTGTTATTCACTTCACAATTTCGCTAAAGGTGTCTGAGTGAAATTATAATAACACTGAATTTTACTAGTTGAATTGTAAGGAACATCATCCCTTGACAATAATTCGTTTTTTTTACAATTTGACTACACGGAGAGAAAAACCTTATAATTTTTGTAGATAAAATTTCAGGAAAATTACCATGCTCTCTTTTAATGCGTGCGCGATCAACGACCAAAGTAAAAAATATATTATAGCATGGTAAAATTTAATGTGGTAACACAACTTCTATCATCATGTGTGTGCACTCTTATGCATATATGTTGTAGTTTATTTCTTGTTGTCGTACTCTTTCATTTGCGCATCTGACCCGCAACCTTATGTTGCTTGGGCTGTACCTGTAAAAACTTCGAAAATGCACGATCTTTTCCGACCTTTGATTCTTTATGATCCATACAAAAATGATTGGCAACAATATATTCTAATACTGAAGATAGTGGAGTAACAAAATGATGAATTAAACGATGACCATCCGACAAGACATTCTAATGAACACTGCTTCGACACCACACGACACCACACCAGCTAACCAGCTACTTGCAACACCACCAGTCCTGCTATGTGACCTTCATATAGGATTGTGTTGATACTTTCTGCAGCGTTGATACCTTCTCTTTCTTTCTTTCTACTATTAGCTTCTTTTATTTCTTTTCTACTTTTCTTCTATTTTAAGACAGCATGGTAATTTCTGTAAGAAAAACAATTAGACTGTTGGCAATGGAACTTTTTACTGTGTTGTTTTACAAATTTTACGGAGCTAATCTTACGGAAAGAATATTCTATCCTTTAAATTTTCTATGATTAATTATAATTTTTATATTTTTACCGTACAAAATTGAATATGTTCGCCTTTTACACGTCGATTGTATTGCTGAGCACAGTAATTTTTATATGAATTTTCTTTCTGTGTAGAGTTATTATAATAAAACGGTTTTGTCAATATAGCTGCAACATATACATACATACATACATATGTATATCATACATACTTCTCATACGCGTCGTATCGTATCAAAAGCTTAAAAGGTTCAGTCGGAACACGTTCGTACAATAAGGAAAAAATCCTTTTGACAATGAAAGGCAATGTAGAAAAGCCAATTCGCAACATCTGTGCCTGATCTAACGAAATTAATTCTTTGAAACGAAATAGTGGGAAAAAAAAGAAAATGCGATAGAGAAAACGTACACCGACACCGACACCCGACACCCGACACCCGACCGACATGACGTGCGAGTAGTGGAGAAAATTTACGATATTATTTACATGTCTTTGGTGTATGAAGACTTTTTAAGTAATATTATACCTTTTATAACAACAATTTGGTTCCTTTTTTTCCTGCTCCTTCATTTTTGCCTTTTTATTTTTGTAACGGAGTATCAGTTGCTGTACAGGCTAATACGATTATAACGAACAACCAGAGTGTGCAGAGTCATACAAGTATATCCTTATTTGAATACTAACTGTACCAACGGCGTCGTTCGCGCGACACGTTTTCGAATCGATTTGGTATTTTCTCATAGTACTGAGATAATTTCGTGCAGTAAAGTAGACTAAATTTAATCAAACTTTATTCAGTAGTTTTTTTGTGATGCGTGCACATACTCCAAATTTTTCTCATATTTTCCCGAGGGAAGGAGATATTTTCCTGCAATAAAAAGTATCCTCTTTTGACACAGGTAATAATTTATCACCACAACAAATTTTTCAAAATTCATTCAGTGGTTTTTGCGTATGCGTGCAAAAGCTCAAAATGGTATTTCCCCGAGATAAAAAGTATCTTATATGTTGACTCAAGTAATAAGTTATCACCACACGAAAATTCACTAAAATCCGTTCAGTAGTTTTCGTGCGATTCGTGTATACGCTCAAAATGTTTTGGGCTTTTTGTGCACTTTCTTAACCATTTCAGAAAAAATGTTCAAAAGCATTTCTTTAAGGGGGACTACTAGTGTGACGTTTTCAAAAAAAAAAAAATGGAAAAATTTTTTTTGCATGTTTCGATAGTCTATACTTTTAAAAATAATATACTAAAATTTCAAGTACATGTCTCAAATAGTTTTTGAGTTACAGCCATCCGAAGAGTGGATTCTGATTTTCATTGTTAACTTTGAGGTATTGAGAAATGTATGAAGTTTGGTAGTTCGGGAGTTTCTGGACGTGGCTGCCAGTCACATGTTGTGAAGAAGTTAGACCCTGGCACATTTAAACTACTCATCTAAGTAGTTTTACTATGACCGTTATAGTGAGTACATCTTAAATAATAATTTTAGTAAGAATTCTCAGTGATTAAAACTAAAAGGTAAAATTACGAAAAACTATGTTTTTCAAATTTGCTGCAGTTATAACTTGAAGACAAATCATCCGATCGAGTTGATTCTTATTGCAATTTCTTTTATATGTATTTCTCCGTACCATGAACCTCCAGTTCCGATCGAATAAAAAATGTAATTGTCGCAAGCCAGAAATCATCAAATTTTCGCGCAAAATTTGAAACTTTTTTTTAAAAACTCCACCATTTTGTTAAATTTAAAATTTAACAAAATGGTGGAGTTTTGTTAAATTTCTAGCTAACTCCGCTATTTTCTAGTTTTTAAAGTAAAGATAAAAATTATACATATTTTTGTATCTCGCGGTCCGGCATCAATTCGGGGAATTGGACTAAACAGTTTAGTTGAACTGAAACCGCGAAGTTCATGTATTTTGACTAAACAGTTTAATCGGAATAACAATCGAGTGTATGTACCAGACCTAACTGTTACTTTAAATTTTTTTAAAAATTTGTAAATAAAATAAGAATTCCATATTTTTATAGTTTTTAGAATATACCTTTTTTACTTTTCATTATATATTAGACCGCCGATATTGTTTATTTAATAAATTAATGGTATTTGTTACAAAATATGCCGGATCTAATAAAAATGTATAGAAGAATATCAAATTAAAGAAGAGAATGTTCGGCAATAATTAATGAATTTCGAAAGAATGCTAATTATATCTGAAGTGCTTGCCGGAAGAATACAATTTTATATTTTAGAGAGTGTTTCGTCAAAAACCTATTAAAATATCTCTTATCACGTTCATTAAAATTTACCCTTTTAATTATATACGGTACGTTTCGAAAATTGGAAGATTGTGTAGCTAATCAGAAATGATAATGTAAAATTGAACTTAAGAAGGAACACATTTTTAGTAACATACGAAAACAATTAACTCGATTTTCTTCGACATCTTTGTCTCAATGTATTACTCGTATTATCTGCATAATATATTTTATCACCAGCACCAAACATGGCACCCATGAATCATAAAAAAAAAAATGATGCGATAGTAAAGATGAACTTATGTACACAGTGAAAAAATTTGTGTTCTGCGTAAAAAAAAAAAAACTAGTGGTTAAAATTTTTGTGTTAAATAAGTAACCCAACCCTGTGTTAATGTAACATTTAGTGTTTGTGTTAAATGAAAATATTAACAAAAATTTTGATTTAACAGAATTAAAATGTTAATCTGTTTTGAACAACACACAAATAACACAATATTTGTGTAAAAAGCGAAAGAATGTCATAAATACACTTACTTGTGTATTTCCAACAACAAAAAACTAGTTTCGTGGCATCGGTGGCATCTATCGCTTTAGTTATAAGAGCGGGGGTAGTGGTAACTGATACCATCGGTAGCATCATTGCCAATCATTGGAGTATTGGACATTGTGCGTCGTGCGTTCAACAGAAACATATATTTGTATAGAAGCAGACGAGACATTTCAAAATCAAAAGCGTATTCCTAAGGTTAAATTGGTTTTAATTATTAAGATATTAAATATTGGTAAGTTAATTAAAAATATTATAGATTGAATTGTTTTCTTTGTTTGCAGAATTTACTTCAATTAATTAAAAAATTATCCAATATTCGGCGTTCCAGAACACATTCAAAGGGCAAAGAAGATCGGGTAAAGAAGGAAGAGTAGTCATTCCATTTTGCCTTCCTCTTTCAGTTTGACAACGGTCTTCACAAATTGTGGGAATTGCTTCAACATTGTTTTCATTAGAGCACAACTTTGTAGAAATATTAAATAAAAAAAGTTTAAGTACTGAAAAATTATTTTTTACCATTTCCTTTCATTTATACAGGGTGTAAAACAAATAACACAAAAAATTGAATGGACCGTTCTGGACATGTGAAATGTGTGAATTTTAACACAAATTTTTTCACTGTGTATGATTCTTCGTAGTGCGACTTTTGCCTTATTGTATTGTAATATAAATCTATATTGTGTGGTGGAACTGAGCTTGCGAGCTGAGATCTCACATCTTTGAATACAAACACAGATTTAAATCTAATTGAATTACATGATGTCGTAAAGAAAGATACATAGATTGTAACTTATTTTATGACTTTCAATATCCCCTAGTAACATATATGCAGACTGTTTTTGGCTACTAAGGACATATAAATTTTATATATTTTAACATTAATGGCAGATTAACTAATATTGATAATAATAAGCTAAATGGCTGAGCGCGCCTGCAACCCCTACACATTAAACTGGTAGGTCGAAGGACTGAATTCCATCATTCGAATTCGACTATGCCCATATGAATTTCTTGTAGTTTGTTTTCTGAATTCCAGGTCCAGAACACGGAATTAGAAACGTGTTAAACTAAATAATTCCATACCTCATGAGTCATTTGTATGGTGCTTTTAAAGAGGGGAAAAATATGGTTTTTAGATGAGATTTAACGTCCGAATTTACGTATTCAATCGCACGTTACATTTTATTTCATTATGATGTGGGTGGACGACAAGGAAAGTTGTGTGAAGGTTAGGACTTAGTACGTATGTGTCTGCAGACGTTTTCTTTTGAAACTATGCCGATATTCATCTGGTATGATAAAGGAAAACTGCAGAAAGCCTTCACGAGAATAACCGGCCGCAGAATTTAGACCCTCGGCCTACCATTCCGCAAGTGCCAGTGCCTAAGCACGCTAGGCCACTCCGCTGGTAGGTTTTTTTACAAATATTTTAAAATCGATTTTACAATAGGTAGAAAATTTTTCTACAGATAATCGATAATTTTACTATAAAGAAATTGTTTGACTTTTATAAAACACTTGCCGTAACAATATTGTTATATCACGGGTTAACGTTAAAAATAGTACCTACACTGAGAAAAAAATACGGTAATTTTTACGGAAATTTCTAGTAAAAAATTACGGAGCTCTCTGGTAATGGGGGCATAAGTGACAGGAAAAGGAGAAAGTATGATGAGTATAGTAAAAATTACACTGTGACTCCGTAAAAATTTCGGCGCTGTACAGGAAAAATTCTACTCTCTTACCGTATTATTTATAAGGTTTTTTTTATTTATTGATAAATAATTGAATTAAAATAGTTTAAAAAGATATTGATAGAAGGGTAAGGATTAAAATCAAATTACTAATATTGAAAAAATGTTCAATAGTTTTTTATTATTTGTAGAAAAGCATGTTTCAATAAACATCAATACATATAAAAATCTTAATTGTTATATCTTAATTATTAGTTCTTTATTAATAATAAAGTAATGCGATTTCCATGAAACACAAATAACAATTCTTTGTTTTAAATGTAAGGTCCATTAAATAGTTTATTATAACAAAAAACAGAAAAAAATGATAACACTCATGCTACACAACACATACAAGGCACGCACAACAATAAGTTAGTTGTCTGTTTGCAATAGAAGCCGTATTCAAAATGACCTTGGTTTGGCGCGGACAGTTATGTGTGCCAGAGCAGTTAGGTACGTGCTTGTCCTTACGTTACGTTGATGCGATGCTTGTGTCAGAGATGCTGAAAGACAGGTTTCAATTTAACGAAAATTGAGTAAATTTTCCTGGTATCCACTTGAAATTTTACTAGCCCATCGAATTTTACGGAGCTGTATAGGAAAAATTTTTAAGCTGTAAAAGAAAAATTTTCAAATGAATCGTAAAAAATGTTTGAAAGGCATTTTTTATATTTTTGCTTGATAATTTCCTACCGACTGGTCACTTGAGCTCCGTAATTTTTACTGTAATTTTTTCTCAGTGTACTGTTTTTTGTTTAATTACGAGTAATTCCATAAGATAAAAGACTAAAGTTAAAAGTATACTTCAAAAAGTATGAAACAAACTTAATTTAAAAATGACAATTTTTTTCTCTTCCCAATTTTCTTGCAACGATTATTGTTTTAAAAAGTATTATCCCGAAATGTTTTCTTAATTTTTTGCATCAAAAAGCTTCTAAATCCTCTGCTCAAAATCGTTACGGAACTATTTTTAACTAAAGTGCAGCCTACTGATAAAAGGGGCAAAAATTATCAAAAAACTTACGCATAGGCTCATAGCTATTTTAACTTTTTCGACGAGCATATGTAAGTCTTAATCCTACCAAATGTTTACATGTCCTCAGTATCTAGAAACACATATCAGTACACATTATGCATTAAGATACCTTCGTAACCCGTGCAGGCATTTACTATTTTATTTGTTAGCGAGCAGATACCATTCGGAATGGTAGCAGATGTACACAATACACGAAATGAAGAACAACGGAAATGCGATAGAAATCTTTCGTTTTTGCTGCACGTTTAGGTACCGTGTAATTGGATTATACTCTATTGGATCAAGAATTCCCGGTCAGCACGATGCTGTGTCCCTGACGGTAATAAAACTTCTTTTAGTCAGTCAAAATTTAGTGAGTAATAACAGTGAGTGCAATGAAGTCTAATGATAGCTTCGTTATTATGCCCCGGTGGAAACTGGATAGTTATTTAATGATGACAACAAAAGTGTAACGCAGACATCTAAGAGAAAATATTAGAAAGTTGTTGATGGTTCGGTCTGTAAAATTTAATGCTTTGTTCAATTATTACATGACTCCTCCCGATTCTTGTTTAGTGTGTACTTATTATATGTAATTATGTGTTTGTGTATAACATGGCATGCAGTATACTGAAAAAATTTAATTGTTACTACTATTAAACAGTATATTATACACCAGTGTTTTTCAACCTATGGGTCGCGAAGCCTTTTTAAGGGGGTCGCAGTTACTTTAACAATGAAACCATTCTAGTTCAATATACCTATAATATTTAGTAAAGAAAAGGTTAATTAAAGGTTACATTAATGTGATGGTTTCATACTTTCGCTTGATAAAATTATGGTATTATGGTATGATATAATTATGTCAGGTACGTAATGTCCGTCATACAGCATCCCCTTCCTGGTTTTCACTACCTAATGAATCCCCGAATCTCGCTGCAAGACACAAGCAGTGGGAGATTCGAGGGCAGGTCCAACGGATGTTCGAGGAGCCGCTCTAAACGGGGCATGGGGTTCAAAGGTGTTCATGAACTCCCGGAAAAGGTCGTCTCGTGCGACCGAAGCGTGCGGAGCGTCCCGATAATTACTGCCTTTTGCATTGACGCCGCTAACATGTTGTCGTGAGATCTACAAACCGGAATGATATTTAAGTTGCGCACAAAGGAGTTATGCATACCCCCCAGACATCCGATTATAAGTACGACCAAGTGAACAGTATAGCCCGGGTACAGTTGTCGCAGTTCATGTATTAGATCTTGATATTTAATCCTTTTTTGCTCCTCCTTTTCGACTATGTCAGTTTCCGCCGGAGCAGAGAACTTTATTATTATTATTATTATTATTATTATTATTATTATTACTATTATTATTATTATTATTATAACTGTGGAAGTGATTTCGGGCTGCAAGAATTCTTTTTAAATTTATAGAACTGTCCGTAAACATTTTTCTAATGCTTGAGAAAGTGTCAATATGTATTAAATACTGAATTGCATGGTCGGCCAAGTAGTTGGGAAACCACTTGACCGATCCATACAAAATTATTCGAAATTCTACCGGACTGTCACTGAAAAAAAGGTTGAGAAATACCGCTCTACATATAGAAGATGGTTTTCATTCTCAAATATAAAATTGACTTCAGATTTACTTGTGATTCGCAGATTCTTCTATCAAATTTTAAAATCAAATTTTAATTTCAAGTCGTAGTACTACCGCTAACCAAATTACAACTTCCATTTACCCCAATAAATTATAAATATAAATATTTGGTATGAACAAATTCCTGTATATTGTTCTTATATACCGGTTGTATACCAACACAGAACCTTCAAAGTTTGTTACTGTATATGCATGAATTGAGAGCGACAATCGATGCAGTTAAGGTGTGGAGAAAATTCTGGATTTTTAATGATGTCATAGCGTAAAGAAGAAGGTGGATATTCGAAAGAATAATTTTTGAGTTCAAAAAATTTTTTAAAGTATTCCGTAGTATTCTTGTAAGGCACTAATAAATTAGTATAGTTATTATGTTATAACTGTTGTTTTCGAAGTACACTTTTGACTCGTTGTAAGCAACAATAAAAAAGATTGAAATAGAATCATATACCTTATACTTTTTAGATAATAAAATTCGCACATATACGTAAAAAGAGTACGGCATATGATTCTATTTCAATTTTTTATGTTGCTTACAACGAGTCAAAAGTGTATTAAAATCTTTTATTTCTCTCCTATGTCTTGATTCCAAACACAATCAATCAATGAATATCTATAACTGCTAACAGTCACTTTTTTCCTCTCAAACTGTTACATGATATTTAACATGTAAACTATAATTCGTAAAATGTTATTTTTTAAGAGCTGGTATTTTGTAAATCCTCTACATTCAAATAACTGTTTATTATAAATACATTACAATTTAATATTTTTGTAGGAGGCTGAGTAAAAATGGAAAGGACGCTTAAAATGAAGCAAACAATAGTAAAATTTTGTTGCCATGGGTTGAATGTTAATTACTTTTTGTTGGTGTCTATGAAGCTAGCCCCGCCAAGTCATGACCCCGCGATCCCACTTAGGCTACATTTTTTTGCTATTTTTTTGCTATTTTTTTACCAACGAATTGATTTTTTTGCCCCAACCGTTCCCGAGATAAAATGGGGGGGCTGACTTAAGTCTGAAGTCAGCCCCGCCACCCCTATATCTCCGGACCTGGTGTACTTACTCAAATGAAATTTACGGGATATTTTTTTGCTATTTTTTTGCTATTTTTTTACCAACGAATTAATTTTTTTGCCGCAGCCGTTACCGAGATACAATGGTGGGGCTGACTTATATCTGAAGTCAGCCCCGCCACCCCTATATCTCCGGACCTGCTGCATTTATTTAAATGAAATTTACGGGATATTTTTTTGCTATTTTTTTGCTATTTTTTTACCAAAGTATTGATTTTTTTGCCGCAGCCGTTATCGAGATACAATGGTGGGGCTTACTTACATCTGAAGTCAGCCCCGCCACCCCTACATCTCCGGACCTGCTGCACTTATTTAAATAAAATTTACGGGATTTTTTTTGCTATTTTTTTGCTATTTTTTTACCAACGAATTAATTTTTTTGCCACAGCTGTTGCCGAGATACAATGGCGGAGCTGACTTAAGTCTGAAGTCAGCCCCGCCACCCCTATATCTCCGGACCTGATGTACTTACTCAAATGAAATTTACGGGATATTTTTTTGCTATTTTTTTACCAACGAATTAATTTTTTTGCCACAGCCGTTACCGAGATACAATGGCGGAGCTGACTTAAGTCTGAAGTCAGCGCCGCCATCCCAATATCTCCGGACCTGCTGTACTTATTCAAATGAAATTTACGGGATATCTTTTTGCTATTTTTTTGTTATTTTTTTACCAACGAAAAAATTTTTTTGCCGCAGCCGTTACCGAGATATAATGGCGGGGCTGACTTAAATCTAAAACCGGTGTAACCACCACAATATCTCCGGATCTGTTGCACTTATCTAAATGAAGTTTGCGGGATATTTTTTTACTAATTAGTCGCTATTCTAACAGTTGATTTGGCATTGCGAATTCCACTCCCTTGTATGCTGTACTCCACTCCCGTAAAGTATTATTATAAGCTTTTAGTAAAACTATCCGGCCTTATCTGAAAATCGATTCTCGAATACTTACCGATATCTAGTTATGCTGAAATTTTGCACAAACCTTTGATTTTAATGGCAGTACAAAGTTGTGCTTTCGGTATTATGGTGGATTCAAACATGGTGGCCATTACGGCAAATGACTGATTACCTCTTTTGCAACTCTCTTAATATGGATATCAAATGAAAGAGTGTTACAAGTAGAATACAATTATTTATGTGCCGTCATTTTAAATTCAATATGGTAGGCACCACAAAATGGCGGATTAACTATATCTTTGAAACGTAACTTGAGTCTGTAGAATTAATTCTAAAGTAATTCATATCCATGTTTGTGTTACGAACCAAATTTTTTAGCCCGATGAAGCTAAAGAGATTTTAAATTTTGATTGAACGCATCGAAATACGTTTATCACGTACCTAATAAGCCTGCTTATTTCTGTGAAAAAGAAGTTTTCAAATATTCATCCGCTTATTATGCTGTAAATGTTCTTATGATCTTCCTAAGATTATGATTAAACTTACTATTATAACAATTTTTTAAACAATGCATTAGTATTTATTTCTTGCGTATTTGATATAATGCGATGTAAAATATATAAATTTTCAATTCATTGAGAATTGGAAGAGGTTTATTTCAATTATTTAAAAAAATACATATAAATTTAGAAAAAGTTTAATGGTAAAGCTTATAAGTTACACAGTTATTCTTCTATTTTTAACATATAATAACAAGCTAGGCACTATCTTGAATTTTTCAGACCTATATATAGTGAATGGTTGGTTGTATCGTCAAATTCCATCCACCCGGTGTTACCTCTTCGATATGCAAAAGCGGTGTAATGACCAGAAGCTCCATATGATTTATCATGATCCATTGCAGTTTTCTACCGCTCATACCATGATATGCAACTGCCCCAATGAGCAACAACTCTTCTTGCTCATTTAGCGGAAATGTCTGTTACTGTTTGTTGTTGTAGTGTTTCAAATTAACAATCAGTTGCATATTAACCAATAAGGAAGAAATACGCAGTAACGCAAGAATTAAGTACTAACGCATTGTTTAAAAAATAGTTATAATTGTAAGTGTAATAATAATCTTAGGAAGATCTTAAGAATATGTACAGCGTAGTAAGCGGATGAAAATTTGAAAACTTTTTTTAAACAGAAATAAGCAGGTTTATTACGTAGGTAAGAAACGTATTTCGATGCGTTCAATCAGAATTTAAAGTCTCTTTAGCTTGATCGGGATTTGGTTCGTAACACAAACATGCATATGAATTACACTAACGCATATTATAAATGCATATATACAGCCTGAGTTTTTCGAGAGTTGCCATTCTGATTACAGCCAAACCGTTGATTTAATCGAAAAACTGTTCAAATAAGAGTTGTAGATATCGACGGAGCAACCGATTGTTATAGTCAGGAGCTTTGTAGCTCTTATGGTTTTCGAGCTATGATACAAACTTATAGTTTTTTTTTTAAATAGAAACGTATGTTTAAAAGTTTTCCAAAAAGTTGTTTATGATTCAAAACTACCAGTAACACTCAAATTTTCATTGTTTTATCTCATATTTTTTAGTAATTTCGTTTTAAAAATGACACTTTTAAATTTCGTACTCAAGTGCTTGCAAACGATTAGGATTTTACGTAATTTAAAAAGATAAGTATTAGCTCAATCTGGCCGCCATTTTAATCAATGTAGTAACGAAAAATTAAACGATTATTACGTTTTCCATCGGTTTTACAGGTAATACAATCCTTTTCGAATTTTTAATCAAAGTGAAGCAAATTTTGAATTTAAGCTATCAGAATTGCCAAAAACTTTGAGCAACCCGCTAAATGAGCAAGAAGAGTTGTTGCTCATTGGGGCAGTTGCATATCATGGTATGAGCGGTAGAAAACTGCAATGGATCATGATAAATCATATGGAGCTTCTGGTCATTACACCGCTTTTGCATATCGAAGAGGTAACACCGGGTGGATGGAATTTGACGATACAACCAACCATTCACTATATATAGGTCTGAAAAATTCAAGATAGTGCCTAGCTTGTTATTATATGTTAAAAATAGAAGAATAACTGTGTAACTTATAAGCTTTACCATTAAAATTTTTCTAAATTCATATGTATTTTTTTAAATAATTGAAATAAACCTCTTCCAATTCTCAATGAATTGAAAATTTATATATTTTACATCGCATTATATCAAATACGCAAGAAATAAATACTAATGCATTGTTTAAAAAATTGTTATAATAGTAAGTTTAATCATAATCTTAGGAAGATCATAAGAACATTTACAGCATAATAAGCGGATGAATATTTGAAAACTTCTTTTTCACAGAAATAAGCAGGCTTATTAGGTACGTGATAAACGTATTTCGATGCGTTCAATCAAAATTTAAAATCTCTTTAGCTTCATCGGGCTAAAAAATTTGGTTCGTAACACAAACATGGATATGAATTACTTTAGAATTAATTCTACAGACTCAAGTTACGTTTCAAAGATATAGTTAATCCGCCATTTTGTGGTGCCTACCATATTGAATTTAAAATGACGGCACATAAATAATTGTATTCTACTTGTAACACTCTTTCATTTGATATCCATATTAAGAGAGTTGCAAAAGAGGTAATCAGTCATTTGCCGTAATGGCCACCATGTTTGAATCCACCATAATACCGAAAGCACAACTTTGTACTGCCATTAAAATCAAAGGTTTGTGCAAAATTTCAGCATAACTAGATATCGGTAAGTATTCGAGAATCGATTTTCAGATAAGGCCGGATAGTTTTACTAAAAGCTTATAATAATACTTTACGGGAGTGGAGTACAGCATACAAGGGAGTGGAATTCGCAATGCCAAATCAACTGTTAGAATAGCGACTAATTAGTAAAAAAATATCCCGCAAACTTCATTTAGATAAGTGCAACAGATCCGGAGATATTGTGGTGGTTACACCGGTTTTAGATTTAAGTCAGCCCCGCCATTATATCTCGGTAACGGCTGCGGCAAAAAATTTTTTTCGTTGGTAAAAAAATAACAAAAAAATAGCAAAAAGATATCCCGTAAATTTCATTTGAATAAGTACAGCAGGTCCGGAGATATTGGGATGGCGGCGCTGACTTCAGACTTAAGTCAGCTCCGCCATTGTATCTCGGTAACGGCTGTGGCAAAAAAATTAATTCGTTGGTAAAAAAATAACAAAAAAATATCCCGTAAATTTCATTTGAGTAAGTACATCAGGTCCGGAGATATAGGGGTGGCGGGGCTGACTTCAGACTTAAGTCAGCTCCGCCATTGTATCTCGGCAACAGCTGTGGCAAAAAAATTAATTCGTTGGTAAAAAAATAGCAAAAAAATAGCAAAAAAATATCCCGTAAATTTTATTTAAATAAGTGCAGCAGGTCCGGAGATGTAGGGGTGGCGGGGCTGACTTCAGATGTAAGTAAGCCCCACCATTGTATCTCGATAACGGCTGCGGCAAAAAAATCAATACTTTGGTAAAAAAATAGCAAAAAAATAGCAAAAAAATATCCCGTAAATTTCATTTAAATAAATGCAGCAGGTCCGGAGATATAGGGGTGGCGGGGCTGACTTCAGATATAAGTCAGCCCCACCATTGTATCTCGGTAACGGCTGCGGCAAAAAAATTAATTCGTTGGTAAAAAAATAGCAAAAAAATAGCAAAAAAATATCCCGTAAATTTCATTTGAGTAAGTACACCAGGTCCGGAGATATAGGGGTGGCGGTGCTGACTTCAGACTTAAGTCAGCCCCCCCCATTTTATCTCGGGAACGGTTGTGGCAAAAAAATCAATTCGTTGGTAAAAAAATAGCAAAAAAATAGCAAAAAAATGTAGCCTAAGTGGGATCGCGGGGTCATGACTTGGCGGGGCTAGCTTCATAGACACTTTTTGTTGTGAATTATTATTTAACTATTAAATAAAAATTGTTAAATCACTTATTATTACATCAGAGGTTTATATTTTTTTTGAATAAATTTGGCTTTGTCTAATGAAAATTTGTTACCTAGAAATTTAACGCGAAGAACTCTTAACACGAGAGCGAAGCTGAAGCGTTTTTGAATTCGACAGTTCTTCGAGTTAAATCGCTTTCAGGCAAAAAATTTGAGTTGTATAAAACACAAATTTATTTAGAAAAATATAAAACTCAAGTGTAATACGATAAGACAATTTGACGAATAAAAATGTTTTTGTAATTCATATTATTATTTAATACATTGTTACTATATAGTTCCAAAATTATTTAAATTTACCAATACGAATTTTTGTTTCGTTTGTATCGTGTTTACCTACAATGAAATAGCCAGTGAAATGTTTTTCATCATTTTTTTTTCGCTGTAAAATTGTAAAAGTGTTCCATGGTAAAAGTGAAAAAAACTACAATATTTTTTTTATGGGACTCTTGATAGGTTCCGCGATAAAATAACCGCGGACAAAATAACTGCTACAAAATAACCGCGACAAAATAACCGTAGACAAAATAACCGAATGACAAAATAACTGCACGATAAAATAACCTTAGACAAAATAACTGTGGACAAAATAACCGAACGACAAAATTACCAAACGACAAAATAACCTTAAAGTTTATTTATTTATTATTTTGTTAAAATATTAAATCTAAATTACAAAGATAAAACTGTAGCAATATCTTGTAAATACTTATGTTTTTGTTCTGCGTTATATTTAATCACAAAGTATAGTGTCAAAACTAACGTAACCTTCGGGCAAAGGGTAACCTTAACTAACCTCACTACCTAGTTTTTATATAAAAAATCGAAGTATATTGTCAAAACTAATCTAACCTTCGGGCAAAGGGTAACCTTAACTAACCTCACCACCTAGTTTTTATGCCAAAGTCGAAGTATATTGCCAAAACTAACTAAACTCACCTAGCCTTAACTAACCTCACCACCTATAACCTTAACCTAATTAGTTTTTACATCAAAGTCGAAGTATATCGTCAAAACTAACTAAACTAACCTAACCTTAACTAACCTCACCATCTATAACCTTAACATAATTAGTTTTTATATTAAAGTTGAAGTATATTGTCAAAACTAACTAAACTAACCTAACCTTAATTTACCTCAGTACCTATAACCTTAACCTAATTAGTTTTTATACTAAAGTTGAAGTATATTGTCAAAACTAACTAAACTAACCTAACCTTAACTCACCACCTAGTTAAAAATAATGTTTCCTAAGCTTAGTTTTTTAAATACTACTATAAGTTTCACCCATTAGCGTTCGTTTTTAAATGCAATAGTTTAAATACCAACATCTAAGCTAAGGTCTATTGCAATTTAGCTATCTTTTATACATATATTGGGGGCAAAAAAAAAACACACAGCCGCATATACGCTAATTCAAAAGAATAATTAACGATGTTTATTTTGTTGTTCGGTTATTTTGTCGTACAGTTATTTTGTCGTTCGTTTATTTTGTCCACGGTTATTTTGTCGCGGTTGTTTTGTCGCGGTTATATTGTCCACAGTTATTTAGTCGCGGCACCCTCTTGATACACAGCAGTTAAATTGTCTGTTCAAAAATTATTTTTATTTTCAATCTTAAAAATTTTATTGTCGAAATCGAATTACTTGGATTTTGAAAGTTTAATACTTTTTTATTGAACAACCCGTATATCATCGATAGCTATTATTCTCTTAATGTTCAATTTGGTGGGGTGATGCGCAATCATGTAGAATATATCTACATTGATAGGCGAATGTAATGAGTTATTTTTCCATCTACTACATACAACGTTCAACTAAAATACATTTTTGCTTGATTTACTTTTATGAGGTAATTTGAATATTTGATTCTTATTTGATGTGTACACATATTGCCTTTTTTACCTGCAAGCGCTAAAAAATTTTACTGATATAATCATAAATGTATATTTACAAGATATGGCGGGAGAATGAATGGAAAAAAAAGAATATTCTATAGGTAATAATATTCGGTTATTTGTGAAGCTTATTTTTTGTACCAGTAATGCCAGTAACTTGTTAAATATGACTATATATGTACAGCCGTCACGGTGAAAATATTTGTTGTAAACTCAATTTCTGTTTTGAATTTGCATAATATGAAATTTTAAAGAAAATTTTGAAAATAACATAAAATTTGTGGTTGGGGAAATGTATGCAGGAAATATGTGAAAACAATTTTTGGATTTTAATGATAAGAAAGGAATAGTAGGGGAAAGTGGTGCAAGACGTGGTAGGGGCATAAGACGGAGTATCTGCATTACCACACAACCTGAACGTTTACTAATAGCTAGCAAGTAACCGCATTCGATCTGTCGTCTCAGATAGAGTTAGTCCTAGGCAAACGGTGCAGGAAGTAGTTCCATTTGTATTATAGCAAGCCAAAATAGTGGTTTTACGTTGTTATATTATTATTTTCAGATATTTTCTATATTTGAAAAAGCTATTAAAAAATTAAAACTGACGTGTATGAGGTTATCGGTGTATCTATCTTTTAAGACTATAGAGTATTTCATTTCAAATTCTGATTGTTATATGAGAGGTAGGATGGGGAACAGGTTTAAGCTGAATCTCATCTTATCCCTTACTTATCAACGTGACTGAATTTTTCAACTGCTTCCATTTTTTTAACAATTTGTTTATTTAAAAATAAATTAAAGATATGTGTTTTTTTTGTGTAGAATGATTAGAAATTATATACATAAGGTCTTATGCTGTTAGGTCTATCATCTTGCCCCACTTACGGGGCAAGACGAGGAGATCGTAAAAACTCATAAGTTTTATTCATCATCAACATCAAAGCTCGGCTACCCGTTTTGCCGCATCTTCCCCAGTATTGATTGATACAGTTATGGTTATAAGTATAATATTCTCCTTATTAAATGCAGTAATTCGCATTTGTTTGTTAGACATGGACTTCACTTCTACGAGGCTAGTTTATTGGACAGAATCAAATCAGGTATAAGTAAGTTTACAAAATAAGAAAAACTGATATAAATGTTGTTGTTAGGATACGTTTAGACTACGACACAAATTGCGACACAAATGTCAAACATAAATTTCTTTACTGTTCATACTTTAACAAATTTTTTGTGTTTGGGTAGTGTCTGTACATAAATGTACGGTATTTGTGTCCGAAATATTCACACTCAAAAAAAGTTCAAGAACGAAACAGCTAGTGCTCGATCAGCATGAATCTATCTCTCTTCTGTGAGTGTATAGAAAAGTGTCGAACTTGTCTGCAAACGTATTAGCCACAAGAAACACTTGGACACCACGTGTTCACACAGCCACTGATTCAACACTAATTACGTGGGGAGTGCCAAAAGTTCTCGGCCTAACAGGATTAAACTTATTTAAAGGAGACGTAATTTATACTCACAGAAAGTATTAAGTCTCTAGTAATCATAAACGCAGTGGACGAGTTTACATGTGTTTTATTTATTCTGTTGTAAAAGTGTAAACTCAATATGTCGACCGTTTCAAAAATTGAATATCGTGTAGTCATAAAATTTGGAGCTTCTGGAGCTTCTTGGAGCTTCTGGAGTTTGTCCTTCTGACAAAAGAAGGACAAACTCCAGAAGAAATTAAGGACAGATTGAATGGTGTATACGGTAAAGCCGTGCTAAAGGTTTCGTTTGCGGTACGAGTCCCTCAACGACGATGATCGTTCCGGACGTCCGGCAGATTCGATCACTTTCGAAAACATCGCTCTTGTAGAATCGCTACAAAGAATTTGCTTATTATTATAAAGCAATAAAGATGCTTATCTCACCTTATAATAAGTGTATTGAGGTAGAGGGCGGTTATATAGAAAAATAAATTCTTTTCACTATTCTCTCTGTATTTTTTAATACTCAGGCCGAGAACTTTTGGCGCATCCTACGTATGGTGTCCGCAATAAAAGTCGCAATTAGAGACACTCGTATGCACCCATAGACACCCGGTGTATTCACCGAGTGTACGGTGTATAGTGTCGTAGTCTAAACGGATCCTTACATTAATTATACATTACGGAAAGCTTTTTTGAAATCAACTGACAAAGTCGAATAATTTTGATATAAAGAAAACGAAGCAATATGTAATCTATAGTTCCAAAATGAGAAATATGCTTCTCGTTTCTCGGTTTTGACTTTGATTCATCCAGTCCAAAAACAGTAAGTGTTTAATAAACCAAATTAATTCTTAAGATTCCGTTACTTAAAAGAAAAAACCGAACTCTTATTAGATCACAGAGGTTTTCTCGAAAATAATTGCACGGTTTTTTCGTACTATTTGATAGGTCTAACAATTTAGAAGTCTACAATTTTGTATACGGATCGAATTAGTAGTATCCAGGGTGAACTTTTTGGAGGTTTCAATATTTAACAAGTCGAGAGGAAAATTCGATTCAAGGAACAGAACTCTACTACTCAAGGCTCTTTTTATTTAATTGTCTGTGCACTGGCTATCAAAATAATTTTCATTTTCATTTACTCTACTTATATTTTTTCCACTAGAATAACTCCTCATCACGTCTGTACCTATAAAAACGACAAAACATATTACGATATTGTTGTATGCGTACTTACGTAAGTTGTTAACTTGCGTGGTTGATAAGATAAAATAAAAATAACATGCCGGTGATAGGTAAAAACAATTTGTTTTCTTCTACAATCTACATAATACTGTTGTTTCTGTTTTTTATATTTATTTGAATATACGAAAGTCTTAAAGTTTTTCCGATGCGCGATGTTGATGTGTATAATGTATATATACGGGAAAGGTGGGTATTATTAAGAAGTTTACATCATTTCCAAACAACTTTTTATATGTCAATTACATTTCCAAATTACACGGTAATAAAATATAAATCCAATGTAAAAATAACAAAGTATAAATCTTTAAAAAAAAAAAAAAAAAAACTCGACACACAAAACTTTATCAATATTTTAAGTTGACGTCAACGTACTTACAATATATTATCTAATATACCAACGAGATATGCACAGGTTGTTTAAAAATTAGGTTATGATTCAAAATTAACGGTAATATTGGCATAAATGATGGGTCTTTGTAATACGGAGTGATTGCTTGCAGGCCTGACAAGAGGGTGAGGTAATCGAGGTTGCAGCCCTGCGAGCCGGACTTGAGGAGGGGGCCCGTAATTGTCCGTAGTTGAACCCGAAAAAAAGTTGAGATTTTTTTTTGCGTACCACTTATATTTTTGGGAGGAAATTTTAAAAAAATACGGTTTGTTCCCAGGTCCCGCCATTTCTCTCCACGGCCTTGAGGCGTTTAGAAAAAATATTTTGCTTGTACACACAAAATGCATAAAATTAGTTTTGGAGATGCCAGGTATCGATCATGGTACCTCTCGAATGCTAAACTAGCGCTCTACCATTTGAGCTACATCCTCATAATGACTTTTTGTCACCTCTATCAAGTAGACAGAACTGTGCTCTACAAAAATGGTCAACCTAATATCTGTTGGTGATTTTGTAAAGCAACAATTATTTAAGAATGCTTCATGATTTCAAAGCAATTAATCGGTAAATTGTATTATTAATAAGACCGTTACTTTAAAACTAACGGATATGAACAGCGCTTCGTATCATGAAAGAATCCGATATTTCAAAGGTTCGGTGGAAGTCAGTCTGACTCGCGCATTTATGGTTTCGTAAATATTAAAAATAAATATAATTAGTAAATAAACAGGTCCATATATTTCATGTTATATATAATCTTCTATTTATCTGAATTATTTCAAATCTTCTAATTTACAAACTTCGGAAATAATGAGAATGATGATGGAATTTTTTGAGGGCAGGTAAGTCCAAAAACCATGTTCTAGAGTTTAATAACTAAGTTTGCTCCCACAAACACTTTGTTATCACACATTTAAATTTAACTTGGCCGTGACAAACGGACGAACGGACAAACATTGAAATCTCACCATAAGGATTTCTTTTTTAGCTTTTTATGTAAAGAATTCTAAAAATATTTTTATATAATACAAGTTTTTTATAAGCTGGTATAGGTACTTATAATATTTCGAATTCGCTAAGAGTATAATATATTTTATATTATAATAATATTTTGATTATAAAAACTGATGGATTGCATTATTTTGTAATTATACAAAATTTATTAGAAGAAAAGAAAGAACCTTTTAACATAATCATTGTTTCCAATAAAAACTCACCTGTATATGGCTTCATTTTGATGACATAATGATAGGCGTAGACATGTTTATTTTGCGGTATATATATATAATTATGGATATTGCTGTAGGTATTTACGTCAACCACAATGTTTTGTATTTTATTGCTTCGTTCCTAAAAGGTTACATAAAAATGAATTATGTAGGTACATATTTTTAGAATAAATACGTAACGAGACAATACAATCTCATCTTGGATTTACATCATTTTTGAAAATAAAATTCTCGAACGTAATTTAATTTAAAGGATTACGAGGAAGAATTAAAATTTCCCTTGGAAAATATTTTCGAATTTAACTAATTCTCAACAACACTTTCCTGTGTCACCACTATAATATGCTCACTGCTAATGAAACGGCTTTAGTTTTCGGAAATTTTAAATTTCTCCAAAACTTCCTATAGCCCTTTCATAATTAACTTAATTAATTCGAGAAGAAATCACTTTACATTACATAGAATCTATTCTTACACTCTCTAAAAATCTACACTTCTGCCTTAAAAACTGGAAATTTCTTGAAATTTTAACACGGATAAAGTTTAAGTGTTAGGCTAGGGTCACACTGGAAGCGGGTACGTACGACAAATCACTCGCGCGTACTTGTACGTACACGTCAGATTGAAACAAACAATGCAAATGAACGAAGGTGGTCACACTAGATACGAGTTATTCTTGCGCGCACTTACGTAGTCGTCAGTGTTAAAAACTGAAACAAAAAAGTTTGTTTTTTTCGCACTAGTTGTACGTGTAGAATAGAAAGAAGATAGGCAACTTAAGTAAAAGTAATACAATTTATGAATATTATTTGAATTTTAACGGATATTTTCATTTGTTACAATTTTTGTAGTACCAAACTACAATTTTATAAAACTTATTATTTGATAAATTAAAGATGCATTTAAATGGATATTGAAAAATTTATAATTCTTGTATTTGAAAGGCAAATCAAAAAAAAGTACTATAACAGAGAAATTTGTAGAAAACTTTGGTTAAAGGTTGCGGAAGCATTAAATGTTTCTTCATTCAAACGAAAATATTGAAAAAAAAACTTGTTTTTGTCTATTTTCAAATCTGGCAATAATTTCCTAAATTCACCAACAATAGATCTCTTCTATTGAATAATTCATAAACCCAGAAGTTTCGATTCGTATTTTTCATCAAATAATAATTAATTATATTATTATTGGAAAAAAAAAAAATAAACGCTTAACAGATTCATTTTTGAAATAAATTTACGTAAGTATACGCTAACAGTGTGACCACTTTATCTGACAACAATAGTCTCACGACTACATCAGACAAATTAGGTCGTACCTACCCGTTTCCAATGTGACCTTAGCCTTATTGGGGTTTATTTTAAATTCCAGATGTAACCATATTGTTAGAGCACTTCTACTAGTGCTAAAAACTCTCTTGAGTCTCTCTTGATTATTAAAAGTAACGTTTCGATAAAGGAACTCCAAGAAAAATACGATTCTGGCGTTATTTCGTAAACCTATAAATATGATGAATGCTTTTGAATCCATCTCATTTGTGTATCACTCGTGACAATATGAAACTGAGTTTCAGGGGGACAGCGAGAGCACGTCCCCCGGGCGCCAGGCTTTAGGGGCGCCAAAAAGTAATGTGAACAATAAATTAATGTGAACAAAAAATGATTCGAACTTATCCGAAAAAAACACAAACGTCTCGTGTAGTAATAAGTGAGAATCATTTTTCCAAGTATTTTACTGTAAAAAAAGCTGTATGGTATCTTAAACAACCAAGAAATTTTATCCATCTCCCAACCTTTTAAAAAATTCTGTCTCATATACTATCCTCTTTTATAATTACACGGACATTAATAAATGTTACCTAAAGCTGTATTTTACTTGCCCCATTCAGGCAATGATTTTTTCCATTACGTAAAACAAATGATTTTTCTCTTCTGTGACATGAAAAAAATTTCTTTTTTTTCGCTCACGATGTGAACTAAGATCCTACATCCGTTCATCATTTATTTATGACCCCTATATAAGTTCTCCGGGCTCAATTTACATTTAACTAATTTAAAATGTTCTTTACCATTTTCATTACTTAAACATACACAATTTTCTTTCTGATAAAAAAAAAAAAGCTGAAGAAAATTGTGGTATACAAAATTTCTAACATTCTACTATCTACTTCTACTCTAACTACTACTATTCGTTATAGATGTAAGCTCGGGAAAGAAAGAAAGCACATGTACTTACATGCATCGCTCTTATTGTGGTATAAAGTGAAAAAAAAAACGCTTTTCTTTTCATAAGCTCAAGCAGAATAATAGTAGCAACATATAAATATTAAATACGCCATATTCACATGTGTATATGCGCTGCGTTATTTTACATGAAATGCAACTTATATAGGTATATAAGCCGGTAATAATGAGAGTCGACTAAACTGAAATGGAGAAGAAAGTAATAGGCGGAAAGCCAGCGAACGATTTTAGGTGATCATTTCAACAGTTGTGAAAAAGTAGGTATTGCAGTTAAAATACTACACAGAGAGAAAATTCATATAAAAATTACTGTGCTCAGCACTACAATCGACGTGCAAAAGGCGAACATATTCAATTTTGTACGGTAAAAATATAAAAATTATAATTAATCATAGAAAATTTAAAGGATAGAATGTTCTTTCCGTAATATTAGCTCCGTAAAATTTGTAAAACAGCACAGTAAAAAGTTCCATTGCCGACAGTTTAATTGTTTTTTTTTTACAAAAATTACCATGCTGTCTTAAAATAGAAGAAAAGTAGAAAAGAATAAAAGAAGCTAATAGTAGAAAGAAAGAAAGAGAAGGTATCAACGCTGCCACATAGCGAGGCAAACTGCAGAAAGTATCAACACAATCATATATGAAGGTCACATAGCAGGACTGGTGGTGTTGCAAGTAGCTGGCTAGCTGGTGTGGTGTCGTGTGCTGTCGAAGCAGTGTTCATTAGAATGTCTGGACGGATGGTCATCGTTTAAGTCATCGTTTTGTTACTCCACTATCTTCAGTATTAGAATATATTGTTGCCAATCATTTTTGTATGGATCATAAAGAATCAAAGGTCGGAAAAAATCGGGCATCTTCGAAGTTTTTACAGGTACAGCCGAAGCAACATAAGGTTGCGGGTCAGATGCGCAAATGAAAGAGTACGACAATAAGAATTAAACTACAACATAAATGCATAAGAGTGTGATAAAAGTTGTGTTACCACATTAAATTTTACCATGCTATAATATATTTTTTACTTTGGTCGTCGATCGCGCACGCATTAAAAGAGAGCATGGTAATTTTACTGAAATTTTATCTACAAAAATTATATGAGCGTTCTGTAACTGTCAGTCAGTTTAACTATGGTTCCTAACTAAACGACTTTTTAGTCTTTTCTCTAATAATTAATTAATATCTCAAAAATAAATTTAGATATAATAATTGTTATGTCAGGGCGAAAATTATTTTCACACTTTTATCTAAAAGATAAATTCATTGAAAATAAAGTTTTATATTTTTTATATTAACCATTTAACAAGTTACAGAAGTTTTGTAATTTTTTTTTTCAACCAACATAACAAAAAACAAAAATGGCAACAAAAACTAATTTCGTTTCGAAATTATCTCGAACATTCTTTTTCGATTTACTCATGAAAATAAAAAAAAAGTCCGTTTCTAATGTACTCAATTAATACGGACGCCATGCCATACCATATACCATCAATATATCGTACGTATACGTCATATTATAGAAGAGATACCAAACATCGCAGGCTCACATCCTTCGTGTTGTTTCATTTATGAAAAAGAATATAAAAAGTTTATTTTTATAAAAAATAATCTAACCACGTATCAAATACAGTTGTTATGACCAATTATTCCCACGGGAACCCTCGTCACCAGCACAATATTATCAACCCTAGTCCCGCAAAAAAAAGTGTGTGTGAAAACCATCTTGAAATAACTTTATGTCCCCAAACAAATAAAAACCATTAGTAGTTTGCGAGAAATAAAAATATAGGTATACTCGTATAAAACCCTACAAAATACATCATTTTACCGCACACATCTACGTGTTGAAAAAAAAAAGAAAGTTTATTAAAATTTTAATTTTTAGGGTGAAGTAGAGAGTATCCGTCAAAAATGTTGATTGAGGTTAATTAATTTTGAGAGTTATTTGATTTGAGTGAAGAACTAGTAAGAGATCGTCACGTAACTTTGAAGTACTTGAAAATGCATGATGGGTCAACACATTGAACATTTACTTTTCGTATACAGGGTGTAAAGTATATAAATCTCGCTACGAAAACAGTGTAATTAATATTTGTCAGTAGATTTGAACCAAAACTGTTTTTTAGCAGAAAAATTTTGATAATAAATATGGAACAAAAAAGTGGCTCTTAAAAATTTTTTTAATCCGGCTCTGACCATCTCATCTTTATGAGATATTTTTTCTGTTTTTTTAAAAAAAAAAAAAATTCTGGGAAACACGTTTACGACCTAAACATATTTATAAAATTTTATTGAATTTTAGTAAATAAAATTACTTTCAACCTTTGATATTATGAAGGTGTTTATATATAATTTAAACAGGGCCGTACTTAGAAAAATTTTGAAACATCATGTAGCCACTTAATTTGCGATTTTCTCAAACTGTTAATTCCGAAAAAATTCCTATGGTTTTAGTGTCTACAGGGTGCAATGTGTCACGCCTAAAAAGGGCGAGAGTTATTTTTCTTACACCCTGTATATTGTGATCTTCGTCGTCACTATTTGCTAATATTTCCATTAAATCTTCAGCTTCAGTTTCATATTAATAATTGAGTTGATAATATTTTTAAGTTTACAAATTATATTAAGACTTTGAAACGCGTTGTTTACATTCTGTTTTAATTTCAATTGACAAATCTGATTTAAGAATAATATTTGGTTGTAAAGAAATCGTCATGTAACTTTGAAGTACTTGAAAATGCATGGATGAACACGTTGAACATTTACTTTTCGTATACAGGGTGTAAAGTATATAAATCTCGCTACGAAAACAGTTGGTACATCTCATCCATGTAATTAATATTTGTCAGTAAATTTAAACCAAAACTGTTTTTTAATAGAAAAATTTTGATACTAAATATGGGACAAAAAAGTGGCCCTTAAAGTTTTTTTTTTAATCCGGCTCTGACCATCTCATCTTTGTAAGATAAATTTTCTGTTTAAAAAAAAAAAAATTCTGGGAAACACGTTTACGACTTAAACATGTTTATAAAATTTTATTGAATTTTAGTAAATAAAATTATTTTCTACCTTTGATATTATGAAGGTATTTATATATAATTTAAACAGGGCTGTACTTAGAAAAATTTTGAAACATCATGTAGCCAGTTAATTTGCAATTTTTTCAAACTGTTAATCCCGCAAAAATACCTATGGTTTTAGTGTCTGCAGGGTGCAATGTATCACGCCTCAAAAGGGCGAGAGTTATTTTTCTTACACCCTGTATATTGTGATCTTCGTCGTTACTATTTGCTAATATTTCCATTAAATTTTCAGCTTTAGTTTCATATTAATAATTGAGTTGATAATATTCTTAAGTTTACAAATTATATTAAGGCTTTGAAACGCCTTATTTACATTCTGTTTTTAATTTCAATTAACAAATCTGATTTAAGAATAATATTTGTTTGTAATTTTTGAAAATATTACAAGAATGCAGAAACTCAATATCTTATTTTGTAGGTCAGAAAGGTGAGCTAGTCATTTGCGGATTTAGGGAAAATAAATCATACTATATTTTCGCACTGTCTAATTAAATTAATTATCACGAAAAATTTTTAGGTTTTTCCTGTCATGAGGGGTTTTGATCAAATTTATGGCATACAATAAAGGTTATATTCTCTTTCAGAAAAACTTGGTATGACACATCTTCTTCTGGCAGAAGTATCGGTCCTACCTCCCGAAAGTAACATAAAATAATTGAGTGTGTCTTTAATGTATGTTATAAATTTCATCAAAATTGGTAATGATGGGAAAAACCTAAATATTTTTCGTGATAATTAATTTAATTAAACTATCTTTTACCAAGATTTGTCCCGTCATACCGGGCTCAATTTGTTTGTATTTTTGTAAACTATACCAATTGATATATAACTTTTGTAAATTCGCGATGACGGGAGATTTGTTGTCAGGGACTCCTGGTCTATAAGCACGATAGTAAAGAGGAACTTATCTAGAAATTTCGCGCTAGTTTCGCGCTGAATATAATTGTTTTTTAAATTTTTCTAATGCCTATAGTTTTCCGAATAATCGAAGAAAATTGTTTTCGGTCAGAAAAGTGAGCGAGTCAAACAGTACAATAAATGATGTCTCAATATGTGCATATAACAAAGTTTAGAAGATAGTAGGGAGGCATGCGTACATCAGGAGGCCCTCATACGACTTTCCCCGTTACTATTTTAGCTACTTTTATACTATAATTGGTTCATTTAATTTCTCAGATTTGGATATTTCGATTTAAATTCACAGCTAAAATTAATGACGCCAAATACTGAACAGATTCTTTAGGGCCGTAACTAAGTCTTCAGGGTCCCCGGGGCAGAAAGTACATTCGGGGCTCCTACGCCGCCCCGGGCAAAAACGAAAAATTCCGCCAAAACAAAAAGCGGCGACTCAATCGTTTGCTCGTATTTTACCGAAATGTCGTCCTTAAAATTTACAAATTTGGAATTTCTTGTATTTTTTGGGGGGCCCCGAGGCAATGCCTCGACTGCCTCGGCCTAGTTACGGCGCCTGAGGTTCTTTTAAGGGGGAAGCTCACGCCAGAAACGGCTAATAAACTAATTTTTTTCGAATCTCGTTTTTTATTTTTATTTTGTTCTCTGGTTCTCTACAAATACGGTGATATATAAAACACAGCCAAAAAATTTTTTTTTTCAAGTAGAAAAATATTTATTTGTGAGCCGTTGCACAGCCAAGTTGCTGCTCCTTTGCAGATAATGCTCGCACCCCCTCGCGATTTGATCAGTAATATTTAGTTTTGGTGTGTACATGAGTTATAGTATGAAATGAGATAATGGTCTTTTATTTGTATGCCTTTGTAGGCGTTTTAATAAACAGTGAGAAAACCGCTTCTTTTGTTATTATTTTTGTTTTTTACCGTTTCCCAAAAGTTGTGTTTTTCCCGACAAGGAAAATCATATCTCAAGTTCTACAAAAGATAGAGACTTAATTTTTTTTTTAAATTTTGTTCAAAAACATATTGCGCATAAAGTGGAGTATGCTTTTTCCATTTGAACAATTGTAACTATTTTTTAACATTTTTTTTTTTAATAAAAAATTGGGTTTTATAATTTTTAAAAGTTTGGGATTCCATACTCAGCTTTATGAACAGGTCCTTTAGGAATAAAATAATGAAAAAATATTTAAAAAATATTCATTACTTTTTGAGATATGGCGTTCCTTGTAAACTCTTAAAAACTTGTGAAAAGGGGCACTCTCCCCCCACAAGGAAGAGTAATGAATCTTTCAAAAACAAAATTTTCAATTTGAAACCCTTCTTAATTTGAAAAAAAATTTTAACAAGCAAAATAATCATAAATAAAAAAGTTGCTTTTTTATTTGAACTCCCCCCTTAAGCTCACAGTTGATTGATAAATCAAGCATCACAATCAAGAATCAAAACTTATTTTTTCTAGAGTCTTTGTTTTTCATTTTTAACAAAAAAATAAAAAAATAATAAATTTTACAGCAAAAAAAAAAAAAAATAAAAAATCATAAAACGAAATAATGTGGTGGTTGATAGTTGACGTATATCCGTATCCAAAGAGAACCGTTACATTGGTAGGTGATATCCGAGCGAGCGAGGAGACAGTAAAACGGACCGGTAGTGACTGGAAGCGACGTATTATAAAAGCTTTGATAACTGAAAGTAGCAAGCAGAAAGTGACCCATATCTTTGAAATGATAACCCCGACATCTACACACATTTTGTAGAAGCAATATTTATAAAAGCACACGGGTCACCTTTTATTAATGATATCCTTTGATGTGATCGTCGTTGCGGGTGTGATGAAAAACACACAAAGTTCGAACAGTCAACTAACCACCTCCTAAATATTTTAGAGCCGTGTGTATTATATACGTATATGTATACAAACAATGTGTGCATTTATTTCGATAGTATTGTAAACAAAGTGGGCGTGACGGTACGGCAAAAAGCTTAGGTAGTTTGGGAAATGGAGAAAAAATTTAATTTGTATTCATTTGTATGAGAGTGATCCATGAAGTTTATGAAATTAGTTAAATTAAAGTATATAACGAGAAACATAAGGAGTCAAAAAAGTAATGATTTTTATAGAATGTTCTATTTTATAAAAAATATGCTCCCTACTATGTTGTCAAAGCTATTTAAGTTTCTTCTGCGTAAAAACTTAATACGCTAAGACCAAATTATTATGTAAATGTAAATTTTTGATTTTCCTAACAAGCAAAGCAACTATTTCACAGAATAAGTAAAATAAATATACTTTATGTTCTAATGAAAAAATTTTTTAGTGACAGCCTGCATATAAATTATTAAGAACGAACTAAAAGAAGAAAATTGTTCTACATGTTTCAGTCATTTAAATGACCATCTTCAGGAAAAATCAATAATTCAGTTGTGAAACAACTGAGAAAAAATAATATCAAAAGGACATAACCTCCAAATAAGAAATGGATGTCAAAAATGACAGACGAAATTAAAAGAAATTAAAAATCAAAGAATCAAAAAATAAACGGACCCCATACGAAATAGGGAAAGTCAAAAACATGATAAAATATTAGAAGACGAGAGTCAAAAAAGTTTTTATCATGTTTTTGACTTTCGCTATTTCGTATGGGGTCCGTTTATTTTTTGATTCTTTGATTTTTAATTTCTTTTAATTTCGTCTGTCATTTTTGACATCCATTTCTTATTTGGAGTTTATGTCCTTTTGATATTATTTTTTCTCAGTTGTTTCACAACTGAATTATTGATTTTTCCTGAAGATGGTCATTTAAATGACTGAAACATGTAGAACAATTTTCTTCTTTTAGTTCGTTCTTAATAATTTATATGCAGGCTGTCGCTAAAAAATTTTTTCATTATTCATTTTACCTGCAGTTGGATTCTAATAATTTGTTTCTTTATGTTCTACCTAAAAAATTTCATAATTTTGTTAGTCATCTTAAAAACAGAATTTTAGGCGAGCGAAAATACTAATATAAAATTTTACTAGGTATTGTAAATGTTATTCAAGTTTCGAAAATATGTCTGGGAATTTTTTACCAATTTTTGAATTTTTTTTAAAATTTATTATACTTTTACGACTAATTGTACTTTAAAATCTTAATATCTTTATTCCATAATTTTACCATCATCGTCGAGTTTGTGAATGAAAATTTCTATAGCTAGGTGTAATTGCGTGAAAGCGTTATAAAATCTATACTGTGAGAGAGTAATGAAACCTGTAATGCGAGAGTGTATTGAAATTTGTATTAGTCAAGAGTGAAAACGATATTACTTTGGTTGCAAAGAAATTTACGATGGTTGAAAAGTGGAGCAAACCCTAGTGGTTGGTTAATCATAATTGCTAAATGGTTAATATTTTATATTGTTTAAATTATTCAATTTTTCCACAACATTCCTGATGTCTACTTTTCTGCTATTAAATCAGTCCTGGGATATCATTTTTAATGACCTTTAATAATAATAATAAAATTATAGTAAAAATAATGTTTTTTAAGAAAAAGCTTTTATTTAAAAATGAGCTAAAAGAAATAAAATAATTTTTGAGTGAATTTTGAAGCAATATGCAACATAATTTATAAAAGCTTGAGGCGTTATCATTAGTTATTTCTGTTTTGGATGTTTTAGATATACCTATAAGAGTAGCTATTTTACTTTTCAGTAGTTACCAAACTTAATTAAACGCCTCAAGCTTTTATAAATTATATTGCATATTGCTTCAAATTTCATTCAAAAATAATTTTATTTTTTTTAGCTCATTTTTAAATAAAAGCTTTTTCTTAAAAAACATTTTTTTTACTATAATATATTTTCTACTTTTTAGTCTGATCACAATTAATTTAAAAAAAGAATTAAAAAAGTAATTTTTTTACCTATATTTTAATCGGTTAATTTACCCTAATCAGACATAACTATGGAAACAAAAAATTGCAATGTAAAATCAATGGACAATATCTGACAATTCAAAATGTCAAAAAGTTGCATTTTTGGTTTTGGGACGATTTAGGATAAAACTAATTATACAATATTGCATTGTCATCAAGGTTAGACACGTATACAAAATTTGAAACCTCTAGCTCAATTAGAACCTGCCTAAATTTTGATTCCAAGATTTGATCTAAACCAACATACTAACATAGCAAGTTAAATGAAAGCTTTTAAAAAATAAATATGTAGTTTACATACTAAGAGCATTCATATAATTAATATTTCTATTCTTTAAAAATTAAATATATAAAAACAACTTCATTTTGCTTTCATTATTATTACGTATCAATTTATTTCTGTCCTTATCAGACTATTAAAATTCAACAAATCTATGCAAACCAAAATAAATTTCAACAATTGAAATCACATTTGTGCAGTACGCATTTAACTGCTATTAAATATTTATATTTTTGTTATTGCAAATTCAACCTTGTGATATCAATTTTTTTACGGTAAATAGACAATTCTGGTTGCCAATTCGTGTTCTTATCTGTTGGTATTTATTTTTAAAGACGGTTAGAAAATAAATTATTATTCCCTATCTGTTTTTGAAATTTTGCTATTGGCTTCGTACGCCCATCCATAATAATTCAATCCTACCTTAACTTACCTGAAATTTTCACTTCGGTCGTATAGTTTTAGGCCCACTCACAATTTTTTTTTTATTTTGATTATTTTTTCATCGTAAATTACCTATAATACTACTGAAGAATTTTAATATTGGACAATTTCGTGTGAGTTGCGAATACAGAACTAAGCGGAATGCTCCTATATATTTATATTATATTTACCTTTCAATTTAAATAAATGATAAAACACTAGACATCAGAGTGCCAATTAGACACCAATGTTTGTTTGCAATGTACTTAATTAATATTAATACCTAAGTATGGACCCAAATGTATCCAAACTAACACCCCTACATACGACATATTTCAAATAAAGAATTTGAAAATTTACTACTCAGCTGGTCACATCATTTCGACCGAAGCCAACGTCAAGGTTGTTATTGCCTTTCTCAAGTGATGATCTATTAGAGTGAAACTTAGTCAATTAAATATTATTATGTCAGTGGCAGAAAGTATAGATTCATGGCGGATTAATTTTTTATGTTCAAATAAGAAATTACTCCTCTACAGTAAATTTATAAAGAGGGTGAAGGTTGAATTTAGGTTGAAATGTACTAAGCGCTTCCACTAAATAATACACAAGTAACGGAAAATAATTTTTTTTATTTTACTTAGGTAAGGTAATTTCAGGAGAGACGCAGATTTATTAATTATGTTGTAGAAAATTCTCTAATTGTTTAACACATTCAAAATATTTAGTGAAAAATTTTTAGTAGGTAGCTTTATATTATTTTCTGTGAATGTGATAATGTGAGAAACCTAATTTTCGCCTGGATCTCTCTAAGGGATAGGCTTATTTCTCCCGTTTGCTAGAATCTTACAACCATAATAATACCTACAGCATTCCATTTCTATAAAACGTATGCTCCATTCAAGATTAAAACCACTCGCCACTTATCAAAATCAAAAATAATGTGGTTTACAAAGTACATTGCCAATTCTGTCCAAGTTTGTACGTAGGGCAAACTTCAGGACCATTAGAATATCATTTAAAACAACACCAGTGGGACATCAAAAGAGGAGAAGAAAAAACTGGCTTTTTCCAACACTCAATCTCTATGGAACGTCGTTTTGAATTTGCCAATTCGAGCATACTGCAAAAAGAAGAAAATTATAAAAGATGATGCAGTATTGGAAAATTGTGGATTGCTACTGAACGTCAGAATATAAAAAATCAGGATGACATTTCGCACATTAACCACTACGAATCCATCTGTCGTACTACACGACAACCACTAAAATAAACCTAATGTTAGACGTATAAATAAAATTCAGGTTCCTTTGTTCTGGCTTATCAACTTTAATTTTGTTACATTTTATTGAATATAAAAATTTTTGTTCTCATTTATGTTTTAATATTTAAATTTTATAAATTTTATATTTTTTAACATTTTAACTTTTAATTTTTATACTCATGACATAATTTTTTAATTTTGTTAATTTTTATCAATTTTTCATATAATTATGACAATCAGAACACAGGTAAGTAGTGAATTTTTCTTACATATTTCCCAATTTTGTAATGTTCTTATAATTTATGTATTTAGTTTTTAAAGAAAATCTTTGCCTGAAAATTTTATGTTCTTGAAACATCACAAACAAATACTTGTTTTATATCAGTAATTGTTGGTAATGTTTCTCCAAAACTTTATCCTTCAATCACTTTTGTATCACTAACTCTGACTTTGTAGAATATATAAATAACATTTTTATAAATTGTCATTAGATTTTTTTTATTGAACATATTGTGCATATTGAACAATTTACAGTTAGGACCGGGCAGATTTTGTGCAGAGTTTTCAGTATTCTTAACTGAACGCACTAAAAAAGAGTTGGATTACCAAACAACAAGCTTAAATCTTAATACGAGCTTAAATATCCATCAAATTTAATTTTCTACAACTGTCAGAATTTTTATGACCATAAGTGTACATTTAATTTAAAAAGTTGATATCGCAATCTAGGACGAAAAGAAGAAATTTATCACAAGCATTTTCATTCAATCTTTTTTTTTTTCTATAGTTAGATATCTGTTCTGTAGCGAACTTATTACTAGGGTTGCCAACTCTTCCGATAAATATTTCGGGATTTAATGGAATCGGGACTGCTAAAAAAACGAACGTTTTTAATTGTTAGTAAACAAAAGGTCAAAATTGCCACCAGAACTTTAAACAATTCACAGAACTATTTACTAGGTACATACAATACTTAGAATATATTTATCATTCTTACTCAATAATCAGTTTAAAATCAACCATTAAAATTTTAATATGTGCTATCGTAAGTATTTTAAGACAATATTATTTTATCCTTTAAAAAAATATAACAAACAATTTCTTGAAGACAATATTACAATACTTATTTATTTTACGAGAAATTATTATTATTATTATTAATTTTTGTTTACTGTGAGCTGTATTTTTTTTTAAGAAAGACATTTTTCAAAACGTTGTCGGCCTTAGATATTGGCTATTTTTGGGCAAGTTGGATGCCACTTGTGTAATTCAAGTACGCTAAATAATTTATTTCATTTTTTGGAGGTTTTTTCTACCTAAAATGCATTTTTTGGAGAGAATTTGACTATTGTTGGGGGAATTTTGATGAGTCGAACTGACAACACTCCCTTGGCCGGACGACAACATGATATCCAAGCGCGGTAATTTGGAAACAGCAATAGCGAGACTGCCGGGATTAAAAAAGTCAAAAATATGTAGTTGTTAAAAATCGGGACAATTAGCGTCCCACCACTACTGTCGTCGGGACGCGGGACATATAGGCCTAAAATCGGGACATCCCGATTAAATCGGGACAGTTGGCAACCCTACTTATTACCTACGTATACTTACGTATATATACCTACTATACGATGAACACAAAAGTAATTATGAACTCTTTTTGATATCAAAAAGGAAATGGAAAACAAGTCATGCGGTCGTCAATTAATATTGTGCGACGACTTGGTGCGACGAACGGCACCAGAGGCAGGTACAAATGAACGGAGTCATTAGCCGGGCTATATAAATGTAATAATGAAACTAATGTTACAATATAAAAATACATTAGTTAAATATTTATAAAGTATTTAATGTTATTTAATTCGGCACTGATTATTATGTTGAAAATGTACGTTCATATATTTTACTTCTTTTCATTTCTTTTAGTATTCGAATATATTTTTATATTCTTCGAAGAGTCTGTACAAATCGAAGTCAGGTTAATGAGAAAACATAAATGAATGGGTGGTAAAAAGCTTTTAGAGATAGGCAATTGTATATATTTTAATGATAATTTAATAAGTTTTTAGTAAATTTTTTGCTGGATATGTACACAAAAAGGAAGCGAAAATCGTAACGTATATTTCTTCCAACGCTTGGAATATTGGTTAATACGCTACTGCTTCGATTTAGAGAAAGAAAAATCCGTATGTATTGGTCACACGGATATAAAGAAACATTAAAAATTTTTAATGTTTTAAATTTTTATTAGCTTAAAACATAGCTATGTTCCAACAAATTCCGTTCTAAATCGTCGTAAGATTTTATCGAAATTCACCAAAAGGTATAAGAGTTATTAAAATTCCACCCTGTATACATATATGGGAGAGTCTCCTATATTGGACCACTTTTGTCATTTTTGTTTGCAACAAGGAAACCAATTAAGATAGAGCCATCATTTTTGGTTGTCTGATTAATAAATAAATCTTTATGCTATAAAACAAAAACATTAATCCGTCTATAGTTGAATTTTAAAAAGACAAAAATAAAATACATAAGTCATAGATAAACATAGATGAAATATAAATATAAAAAGAAAAAGTTATACCTACCTGTTAAGTGTTTAGTCGAACGGTAAGTAATGAAAATTTAACATCGGCTTAACAGTTTTTCATAAATTTGCGAGTTTTCAAAGACTGCTTACTTGACAATTACCTAAATTCGTACTAAGATATAAATTCGAATGTTGTTTAATATTTATATTGTTAGATGGCTCTAACTCTAACTGTCTTTTAATTTCTTAAAACTGACGCGGTCCAATATAGGAGACTCTCCCCTATATTGATTTATTTACATAAAAAAAATTTTAGTTTTTTTTTTCTTTTTATATCCGTGTGAGCAATACATACGCATTTTTCTTTCTCTCAATCGAAATAGTAGTGTGTTGTTAAATAATTCTTAAGGGAAAACTTGGTCTGGATTTTTTAAAAATCCTTTTTTTTTTGTTATTTTAATCGAAAGTAATATTAACTGCTGAACACTGAGAGAAAATTGGCAACTAAAAATTAAATACGATCATAATTGTTTCAATAATGTACAACTTAAAAAAAATGTATTGAAATAATTTCAACTTTAAAATAAAGTTCAATCAATTTTAAAATAAAGTTGTTTTACATTGAAACAATAAATTTCAACATTACTAGACTTTCGTTAATGTTTTACATTGAATCAATATGTATTTTATTGACATTGTTTTTTCTCTGGATGAAGAAATGCTTTTGAAGCAAAGACTTCTGTTTTGTCCTCATGGTAAATTCTTACGTCTAAATATATAAATTTAATAATTACTAATGAATTGAATCCAATATCTATCAAAAAATTTTAGTTTTCTGAAGAATATTTTAATTTCTGATTTGAAGAATTATTTAATTATAAATTTACAAACAACAAGGTCCCAAAAATAAGATGTCTAGCGTATATGGGTAAAAGATTACAATTTTAGAATAACCTTTATCGAGTGTTTCTCTGAATTTTTTTTTCTTTTTGTTTTTAATTTCAAATAGTGATTTACCTGTGCAGAGACTTTTAATACAATAATTCACAACTATTACGCAATTTATATATTTGTTTAAAAAAACAGGGACTTTTTAAACAACCTATATGAACACAAACAGACATTTGAATGAACAGTAAATTGTAAATGTACTAACTAAATATCTACTAGGTATATGATTTTTTTTAAATGTGCACAACTCAACATGAAATTATTACCCTAGTACGGAAATCAAAAGGAAAATTAACTTTTATGACACAAATTAATATTATCAAAAAATAAACCCAAACTTTACTCCCGTTTAAACTATGTAAATAGTTAAATGAACATAACACAATGTAATTGTATGAAGTATGAACCAACGTGGAAGAAGAGCAACCGTATAACTCGCTCTTTGTCTCTCATATTGTCATTTAATTTAATGGTATGTATGAATGTTGCGTAATCAAAAACTTTAATATTTAAGAGAGGGGGTTCCCCGTAATATGTATAATGAATCAAAACATTTTATGAATCAACCCGGCAGCAGGCAGTAGATAGGTACCTAGGAGCAATACCAAAACTATTTTATACGAACCAGTAAATTCAGCAATGTGTGCGTATATAGATACTTTGGTGCTGGCTGGATGGTGCTCTGGATGTTGTTTGGATAAATGATGATAACATTATCAACTTACAAAGACAGTTTTTGAACGGATGAGCTAGTAGCTCGTCTCTATTCTATATCATCCGTTACACATACACACACACACACATATATACAATCTCTACATAGATAATTTATAATTCGTGTGCTACAGGATGTCCGATTTATTTCTGAATTATTCCATCGCAGGCTTTAATGTATAGTTGCGGAAAACAAGAGTTTCGGGAAACTATAGTCAACGTAAAAGGAATGAAATTTTGTTGTTTTCCACAAAATTTTATGTACTGATAGGGTATTATTATACCGTGTTCGAATTTTGGTTGCAATTACTGAATGTGGATGAACGAATGACCAGGTGATTTAGTCATCGTGTTCATGCTCCCCGAAGAAGATGTTGGTTAGTTGGTTGGCCACACGTCATTAGGGTTTCCTAGGGATGAAAACATTTGGTTAAGCACCCATAAAATAAAAATGTATTATTTAGGATTCAAACTGTTTTCAAATAATAATGAATAATAATGTGGTTTGGCGCCTGTTTTTGATACGTGACCCACATCATTTTTTCCAATTATACTTTATAGGGGAAGGCTCGCCATAGTAGCCCAGGCCGGTAAAGTGGTCACCACTAGTTTGCAAATGAACTAAAATCTGTCATATCTTGTTATTTAGTTTAAATGATAGATTGACAGTTTATATAGTGCCATGGTGCATATCAACTCGTTAGGTGTTACTTACAAGGAAAGGTTCCCAGGCATCCGCCTCCGATATCAATGCCGCTGAAATATGTTATGGCGGACACCTGGGAACCTTTCCTTGTTGCAAAATTTTATTTAAAAAAGTGTTTCTTGTGCCCTTTGATCTAAGGTAAGAACTTACAAATATTGTATAAAATATATTGTATTATAAATACTTGGTTTCTGTGAATATCTCCTGTGTCTATTGTAGTTCTGAAGTAATTAATTTTATAGTCAACAATTACGAATCATACGTCGAGGTGGGATTTATTTCAGTTTTCCCATTGTATATAGTTTTGGGTAAAGTGGCCCACTATGTATAAAGGTAAAGTGGTCCAGTAGATCCAATGGTGGTACCAGAATTATGACCGGAATCAAAAGCAGAAGATGGCTGGATACGATGTACGATATGCAAAAGATGTAACCATGAAGTCTACTCTGGTTACAATGAGGAAGATGATGATTTTTCTTGTGAGTTTTGTCTTAAAAATGAATAGTTACCATCTGAGTACTTTGGATAATTAAAATTTTTTTTATAATTACTAATTAGTAGCGAATTGATTAAAAATTTTAATTTCATCTAAAAATTAAAAAATCAATTTTATCTATGTTAACTTTTAATACTAATAATACTATGCCACTTTACCTACCCAAAGTGGGTAATGTGGTCATTTTGTCACTTACGAAATAATTGACAATTTTTTTATTACTGTGAATATGTAAACCATATGTATGTTATAAAATAAAGACTTTATGAAATTTTCAATTGCATTATGTTAAGAAATATTAATTAATTAAAATCGTTTAGAAAATATATCAATTCAAACCTTAAGGTGGCCACATTACCCTACCTTCCCCTACAATACATTTATATTTAAATTATTATTGTGAGTGGAGGAGAAGGAAAGTGTGTGTTTGCAGCCGTCTTTTTAAAGGAACTACACTGATATATTCATCTGGAATTGTAAAGGAAAAACTGCAGAAAACTAGCACGTGCAGATCCGGAATTTGAATCCTACACCTACCAGTCGGCAAGTATTTGTGCCCAAGCACGCTCTGCCACTCCACTAGTAATTAAAACTATTTTAAATGAAATATTTTCACTTTTTGTTTCTGTTAAATTATTCGCATAGTACCTATTGTATGTTTAATAGATAGGTACATAATTATTTTTAACAGAGGAGATGCATTTTAAGACTAAAGCAGTATATTTTCTTAGAAAAGTATTGTCAAACAATTATTTTAAATAATCATGAGAAATTTTATATATTTAAATCCTCCAATCAGAGCCAGTTGCTTTCAGTTGAATATTTATAGTTTATATTTACAAGGTAATCTAAATTTATCATTTTAATAACATCATTATTATAGGGCTGGTGGAGGAGCTAGGAACGCCAAGACAATTTTTGGTGTTTTTCTAATCGGTTACATAACGAAATATATAATATTCAACTTCAGTGGAAGCGCTGTGTATAACGTTTTTTTTTAACATTATTCACGGCGCTCCCATGGTGCAAAATATTCTGAAAGATTTTTCTAAAAATTTTCGTTTTACAAAATTTTTGTCAGTATGGTTGAAGAACATCTAATTTACACCTAATTCTCTATACTTTAAATTACCGAAAACACTCTTTTTTACCTAAGGGACGGCTAGGTTTACGTAAACATAACCGTCCCTTTTGTTTTTCAAATTTTCTCGAAAACGGTAAGAACAACTAATTTTTTTATAGCACACCTAAATAACCTATTTTTTTTCTAGTAGTTATTTGGGATATTGAAAATTTTTTTTTTGATGGGGGACGGCTAACTTTATGGAGGTTGTTTGCTTTGTAACTCTGGTTAAAAAATAAATAAAAAATTTGGGGGATAGGTCTACCCACACTGTCAACTTCCCATTGGGTGTCCTTAAAGACTAGAGACTACTGTACATAAATAATTCTTTTTTCATTTCAGGCGACTCCTCCCCTGAGCCCCCGATAGAGGCTTTGCCCCTTGCACCATACCGGGGGCTTCGCCTTCTGTACCTAAGGGTGGGGGCTCCACCCTTATCAAACAAATGATAACATCATTTGTTCTCAAGATATGCGAGACAAAATATATTTTGGCAAAAACTAATTTTTCAAGTTTCTTATTTTTTTTTAATTTTGTAATAAAATACTGGCGTTTTTAACGTCAAGAAAGGTTCTTAGGCCATTATATAATAATGTTATGGTAAAAAATCCATATAATCTATGTTACCTTAATAAAGTTAATTCCGTTTTTTTACCACAAAAAACAAACCGCTAATCCGAATTTGCTGAAAACTTTATCCAGTCTTCATTTTTTGATTACGCATCTAATGAAATTAGTCCGGAGTTGATATCATCATTTGTTTTTGAGATATATGCGAGATGAAAAAAATTCACGAACGAACGAACTAACGAACGCACACAGAGAATCACGCTAAAAACGATGGATTCGGATTCTAGTGACCTTGAAACGTGAAGATATGTCAAAATTAGCGATTCGTAAAATCGGACCCATTACAATAACTTCCTATGGGAAGTTAAAAATTAACAATTACCGATAAACATTTGTCAATAATTGATTTAAAAAAAGATTATACTATAGACAATAATTAAGAGTTTTGAAAAAGTGGTAAACTATCAATAATACTCCGTTCTGTATAATGAATTTGAATATAATTGCTATTCAACAGAGTCATCAATACTGTAAACGCTGTATATATCAAAAATCGTTTAATAGATAGGGAAATATTTTGGAAATTTATATGTGAAAATGTATGCAAAATCAAATCAGAGTTTATAATGATTAAATATACCAATTGATTTATAGAGAAATTTACGCTTCACTTCAGTATTTGCTCAAAATTTAAGCCACTCACTTCAACGAAGCATACATCATATTTCCGCTAATACCCGTTTTGTGTATATTTAATATTCTGCATGAATACAAGAGTTATTTTTGTTTTATTACTGCAGAGAGCTGTATAATTTTCCTGGAATGAAAATCGACTAATTGCATGTAAATATGCGCGGTCCTTTTTTTAACAAAACGTTCTTGAAATTAATCAATTATTTACGAAAATTGGAGAGTATCTATGACCGATATTAAACAAATAAATTAGTACCCCGTTTCAAATACAATTGAGCATGAGTCATCGTTAAAAAATTAAATAATTCTTATATTCGAAACAAATCAATCTTCTATTCTTTTCTAAAAACAAACTGCAAACTTAAAATTTACGCAAGTGTAGTAATGAAAGAGATAAAGCTAAGAAAACGGAAATTCTTTAAATTCATAAGTGATGAATCATGGTCAAGCTTAAGTGAAATGGATTATTTATATATTCAGTTCAGATTTTGACTGATTTTATTATCATACATATACCCTGTTTCAAATACAATTGAACATGAGTCATCGTTAAAAAATTAAATAATTCTTATATTCGAAATTTCCGTAAAGTAAAATAAAGAAAGAGATTTATATATAGAGAATAAATAAAGAAAATTTACGTAAGTGAAATAAAGAAAGAGATGAAGCTAAGAAAACGGAAATTATTTAAATTCATAAGTGATGAAGCATGGTTAAATTTAAATGAAATGGACCATACCTTTAATTTACACTACTGAACAAAAAGTACCGACACGCATAATCTCAAAATTGAATTAGTTACGCAATGTTTTGTAAAGCAAAATTTTTCTGTTGAAATCTTAAATAGTCTGTTTAAAATGATTGAGCTATATAATCAAATGTAACAATTTAAGCATAAATAGAAAAACCATAAAAATAGTAGTCACTTTAAATCGGGGCGTAATTTTTTTTTGTCCACTGGGCTGTGAAATATGCAATAACTCGTGATTCGAAAGAAAAATATTAAGAGTGCGAATTCTCAAAATAAATGACGAATGAGAATGAACAATTTTTAAGTCACATTGCCTGGCACACACAATGTTGAGTTTTCGGGAAAACTTGCTTAAAGTTTTTGTGAAAAAAATTGTACCCCGATCCGCAAACACAAGTAGATCAATACAGTGGAAAGAGACTGATAAAAGAAAGAGTGTTCGATAGATACAAGCGTGCGTTAAGGTTAGAAGAACCTATTACTTTTTGTTTGAAATGTTTGAAAATGCAATTAAGCGGGTATTCTGGTCTAAACGGTCAAATTTCAAATGTTTTTCCAGGAGTAATAAATAAAAAAACTTAAACATTTTTACTATCGGTTTTTTATCAGTTTTTTATAAACATTTGAAAAGTACATAAAAGTAAAAAAAAAAAAGCAAAAGTGAAAAAAAAATACAGGCTGGCAAAATAGATGTCCCCTGGTTGGCATGGCTCCGACCCTCTCAGTGACCTGAAACACAAAATAAAGAGTAAGGATGTCATTTTCGTTCGAACGGAGCAATTTAAACAAAAAATTCCATCACTTTTTTCAGTTTTCCATCCAATTCCATCCAATTTTTTAAAAAATAGTAAAAAAAAATAATTTTAGAAAGACTCTCGTCAAACGAATTTTGAATATAATAAGAGACATTGTATACAAACTCTCAAAGCAATCGGTCTACTAGAACTTGATATCATACCAACCGTTTCAAAAGACATAGTTTCGAGAAAAACGGGTTTAAAGTTTGGAGTCTCATTTCGGGCAGTCTGAGTCATTTGATAATGTGGTTTACTTACATTTTTTAATCAGCGATCCCTACCGTGTACAATGATTCTTTCTATATACTTTGAAAATGTGCAACAAAAAAGAAAAACGAGTTTTAGGGCTACGAAGGGTCAATGACCCTTCGTTGACCAAATGCGATCATTGAGATTTGGACCGCAAGGTCGTGATGCTTGTACGGAATATCACAATGCCGTTAAAAGTAAAATTTCTTTGCGGTTTTTTTTTTAATTTCTAGAGGGAAAGCAATTTTACGTTATTATAGCAGACAAGGTATGACGGTACGTATTAAAAAGTCGATTAAAATGGAATACGACTTCGTGAATCCGACATTTATAGAATTAAAGATATAGAGTTCGATTTTTTTTTAAAAACTTACAACTAACATTTCGACAATTTATAAATGACTTTTATATTTAAATTAAAAAAATCTTTAAATATATCTCGTGTACTAACAATATGATTACATCTGAAATTTACACTTAGTTTCCATAAAAATTTTCAACGTTAATTGTAAAATCTATGTGTTGTACTTACTTTATCCGCTTCTGTAGGTGAAATTATAGATATTATGCAGCAGACATGTATTTGTTGAATTTTGTTGACAATGATTAACTCTCATCAGCCCCTTTCGTCCAACATTAGTTTATAATAAACTTTTTCATTTACAAGCATAACTTTTATATCGTGCTGAATTCCATCAAAATTGTTATAATTTTATGTATATTACATATTTATACAAACACTATCGTACTTTATACGTTCATATATACGCGGGATACAGTTTGTTGCTTTTTATTTGAAATTAAATCATTTTAAATGAAGCTGTTTTAAAAATTTTTTAATTAAAAACAGTTGGTGTCATTGCTATTTTATATAAGTTATTTTGTATCTGTAACTGGATATGAAAATAATAATTTTGATGATGAAGTTTCATTAAATTTATTAGTTTTTTAATTAAAAAAAGTGATCATTATTTTTTGAGTTCAATAGTTGCATCATTTTCTCAATACAAAGAAATGCATTTTCTTTCCTTGAACTGAAAATTAAGATTCTCTATTCCGTTTCAATCCACACTCTCAAAACGATTTCTTTTTTCAAAGAATAAAAATTTCTTTGAATTTTTTTTTTTTAATCAAAAAAAAAAAAAAAAAAAAATTATTGGTTCAGAGCAAAAAGGAGACTACGAATAACCACAGCTGGGGAACCTTGAACTCCCATCAGTTTTTCTTGTCTTGCAGATTTATTAGTTAAATCAGAATTAAATCAGAATAATTGGAAGTCACTTCTCGGTAATTTGAAAGCAAATTAAAATTATTCAAAACACTTTCTAATATATTGTTGGATACTAAATTAACTAATGATGAGAAAAATAAGTCTTTTGCAAGTAGTCAGTTTCGTCTTCATTTTTCGCTTTTTTCAAAACTAAATACAAAATTATGTATACTCGAACAAATATAATATTTAAGTGTTCAAGGCCAGATCAGACCAGTCTTACTTTTTTTAGTATTCTCTAGCAATATCTAGAATCTAGATCATGGCTACAAGACACAGATTTTTATTCGAAAAGGGATCAAGGGCAAAACTACTAGATTTTTGCGAACATCCAGAATGGAATTTAACTATGACAGCCACTGTCATACTGTCATGACGCGATCTGAGCCCAGGACTACGGCAGAAATTTATTTCCAGGTTCCTAGAAACCGAAAATAATATTCACTATACGAAATTTGGTGAAAACATTGGAAGTCCCAAACCCTTGGATGAGTTCTTCAGCCAGACACGTCGGATGCCAGGAACATGGTTTTTGTTCTTGCAAAAATTAGTTTTTTCCCAAAATTTCCACTTATTTAAAAATTTTTGTAGGAGAAAAAGTTTTTAAACTATTATTCTATATCAACTAGATTCCGAGAAAAACTTATTTTTATAAACGGAAACTCGCTATGTTATGTAGGATGCTGCGACAGGGGTATTTGGTCTTGAACTTACATTTATAAAAGTATAATTCCTGTATATCTTACAGAGGTAACTCCGAATACACTCATAATTTTAATATGTAGGAAAAACAACATTTTTAAGCCACTATACTATAGATTAGTGTGCGAAAAATTTCTCCCTGTTAGTGATTTAATATAGTTTAAACTTATTTAATTATATTGCGGTTTTTCTTAGGATTTTAAAATAATAAAATAACGGTTGACATGTACTTACTGAAATAACTACCATTCGTAAAGGGTTGTTTTCAACAAAACAATTTTAAATGCATGACAGCCACTGTCCATCCTAGAGTGTAATACCTACAATCTAAACTAAAAGTAATTTAACAAATTCCAGCCTAGTAGTTTACCAAGTCATTTGGCTACTTCTGTTTCAAAGTTATTGTCAAATATATTTGACCAAAATAGTTTTCGTAATAAAGTAGTTTTCGTCAATTACAGAAACCGTAATGTGACATTACATACTTTAATTAAACAATCCTCTGAAAAATTATTTTGTGTTTCGTATGTCCAAATATTAATTATTGCCATTCCGGAAAGTTATAAATTTTTGCAATTTTTTTTTAAATTTTGTCTGTTTTGAACTAAAATTAGAAACTTGAAACAGTTACGGAACCACTTCGTTATTGTCAGTGTCACAAACATTTTTCTCTAAAACTTTCGACGTGAAAATTTGAAATTTAGTATTTCATAAATAAGGTAGTATTTTAAAAGGACATTTAAAATATAATAATCCAATTAAGTTTAAACAAAAGTAAGTGAAAACAGCATAATATTTGCTTATGAAAAGTTAGTAAAAAAATACAACTTATTTATTTAAATGTAGACATTAAATGTACCAATTTTATGGTTCGCCTAAAATAAACGTTAGTAATTAACAAATGAGTTTACATTTAATTAATAGTATATTGCAATTAAATATTACAAACAATTAAGCTAATCTATTTGTCAAATACTTTTTAATTTAATTATTATAATTCTAAATTGAATCTTTACAAATTTATTAAATAAGTGTTAAATCAGTGAATAAATTAAATATCCTCGTCGCATAATATAGCGAATTTCCGTTTATAAAAATTAGTTTTTCTTGGAAACTAGTTGATATACAATAATAGTTTGAAGACCTATTTTATGTGTCTCCTCTTTCCAATGGTGTAAGAAAATTCCGCAAAAATTTTTGAATAAGTGGAATTTTGGCAAAATACTAATTTTTTTCAAGAACAAAAACAATGTTCCCGGCATCGGACATGTTTGATTAACGAACTTGTCCATCGGTTTGGGACTTTCAACATTTTCACCAAATTTCGTAAAAGTAGGACACTTCGTTCGAGAGCTATACACACACACACGCATATATATATATATATATATATATATATATATATATATATATATATATATATATGCATGTATGTATACGATATGATACGATATATATACATACATATTGTGGCGTAGGTATATGTAAACTGTGACCAACTTCACAGTTTATACGAGATAACGGGCACCGTCTAAATAATATACAGTGAAATTGGTTATTTTTAAGTTATTTTTCACGAAAATTTGCTAACATAGGAAAATGGTATAAAAACCTATCTTATTTCACTTTTTCCGTATTTTGCAATGATGTAAAAAAAGAACTCATTTTTCGAGGTTCTGGGCATCCGCTCTCGGAATCTAGTTGACTCGGAAAAATAGTTTAAAGACCTTGTTGGTGTGACTTTTCTCCTCATTTTAATGGTGTAAAAAAATGTCACAAAAATTTTTTAATAAAGGGAAGTTTTGGCAAAAAACTAATTTTTTTCATGAAAATTGCCAAGAAAACCATGTTCCGGGCATCGGACGTGCCTGGTTAACGAACTCGTTCAACGGTTTGGGACTTCAAATATTTTCAGAATGTTTCGTAAAAATAGGACCTTTCGTTCCAGAGTTATCGTGCGGACACACCCACACATATAAATTTTAGCGAATATTATTTTCGGTTTCTTGGGACCTCAAAACAAATTTCTTTCATGGTCCCGGGCTCAGGTCCCGTTATGAAAGTGGCTGTAATATCTGAATTATATTCTGGGAATTTGCTAAAATTAAAGATATCTGAACGAAATTGATTTAAAAATAATTAATAAAATTTCGATGAGTTTAAATTATTTATTTTAAAAAGTCTGTCTGAAAATTGTTTGTCCAACATTAGCGCAACCTCAAAAACTGATTGAAAAATAAAAAAATACTACAATCTCACATCTCATAAATTGAAGAACATCGAAGTCTCGTTTTGTAACGTTCCTTTCTCCTGGTCGACTACTAGCGTTGTTCAAAAAAAATTAATTTCACCGGCTGGCTATAGAAATATACATTTTTCGAGACAATATTGTTCGTAAATGTAAATAATAAAATAGATAGTAATTGATTGTGAATAAAGAGTAAACAATAATCTTGTTATTTATATACGCTAGGAGCAAGTTCGAAAAGCTCGAAACTTTAAGAAAACAAAAGAAGTATATACATAATAATAATTATATGAAAGGATTTACCTACCTAATATGTACCTATATCTATATCTTAACTAAAATCAAATAACTCGCTTACTGTTAATAGTATTATAATACCCTCCCACTCATCCGAGCACAGTGTATACGAACGAGATTAGGTTAATTGACTTAAATGTGCCTAATGTTTTAAAGTTTACAGTCATTAGCGTGGCATACTCGACTGTATTTCTTATAGTATACAAGTTTAATATATGTGTATTTTTTGATAATAATGCTTCATTGTCCAATACGCGTATATGGGTGATTCTTTAAAAGTGGGAGTAATTTTAGTCAAAATCTGTTATAGGATGATTTCGCTTTTCGTTGTCAATACAGTTCTCCTATGGTACCATCAAATTTTATACGGTGATAATGAATATTTAGTGTAAGGTTTCACAAAAAAAAATTGTGTTCTGCGTAAAAAAAAAAAAAAAACAAAAAAACCAGAGGTTAAAATTTTTGTGTTAAATAAGTAACATTTCGTGTTTGTGTTAAATGAAAATATTAACACAAATTTCGATTTACAGAATAAAAATGTTAACCTGTTTTAAACAGCAAGGAAGTAATACAATATTTGTGTAGAGCAAAGAATGCTATAAGTACCTAACTTACATTAGAATATATATCTACCACGATATATATAATGAAAAAAATGAGAGTAGTTCTTATTATTAAACAAAACCGAAATATTATAAGTTTTTTTAGTTATTGACGAATATAGTTTTATTAAACGTTTAAAAATGAAACAATTTTCTTACATTTTAAAGTTATTTTGTTACAGATTCAGTTAAAAAAAATCATGTGAGCTTGTTTGAGATTGTATTATATAAGATACAATCTTACATGTAAGTAACCTTTTAGTAAGCTTTTTTTTAACTGGACTTATAACAAAATAACCTTAAAATGTAAGAAAAATGTTTCATTTTTAAACGTTTAATATAACTATATTCGTCAATAACTGAAAAAAACTTATAATTTTTCGGTTTTGTTTAATAATAAGAACTACTCTCATCTTTTTTATTATACATATTTTGGTAGATATATATTCTTATCTAATTTACTTAATTATAACATTCTTTTGCTCTACACAAATATTGTTACTTCTTTGTTGTACAAAACAGGTTAATATTTTTATACTGTTAAATCGAAATTTGTGTTACTATTTTCATTTAACCCAAACACGAAATGTTACATTAACGCAAGGTTGTGTTACTTATTTAACACAAAAATTTTAACCACTAGTCTTTTTTTACGCAGAACACAAATTTTTTTACTGTATTGTTAAATTTAGGCACACATTAAGAAAAGTGGGAAAAAGTATCTAATTTCTTTCAAATCATCCCTATATTAATTATCATTACAATCTTGCCGTCTTTTCGATTATGTACATTGAACCGGTTCGGTATGGTGATAAAGTGCACGCAGTGGGCGGATATCGGAGGTGTGATGAATTCCGTTCATGTATTATTTTGTTTTAAAAGTTTACTAACTTGTTTTAACCCATCATATCTATCTACGTCTTTTAAATACTTATTCACAGTATCTACTCGGTATAGCAAGCACATTATACAATAAATAAGTACGATACATACATGCGATGATATCCTTTATATTTTCGTATCATGGAAAATGGTTTATGATCAAAATATAATTATGGAAGTTTTAACTGAAACTTATTATTTAATAAGTTGCATGTATTTGTATATAAAAGACTTGTAATATGAAAAGACTTTTACATAAAAGTTTTTAATAAATTAAATTTTGTAAATAATATTAAATTATTTTATTCCCCTTTTTTTTTAATGCTAATATTGAAGGCTTGCAAAATTTATTTGTTATGCAAAAGTAAAATTAACACTGAATTATTTTTAATGTTGTTTGTAATTGTTTAAAAATATATTATTTTAAAATTCTGCACAAATGTGCAAAGGGCATAGCCAGGTAAGATAGGGAAAACGGCCCTTGACGTAAAATTTGATTGTTTTTATAGGAAATAATACTTCTTAGCCCTAGATACATTCCTGCCAAATTTCAACCTTCCGAGGCTAATAATAATTTATGAATACACAAACAGACAAAAATTTTCAAAAAAAAATTTTTTTGACGAAATTACTGAGCCGATTTATTTGAGTTTAATATATATTGTGTAAACACCTTAGGCAAAGTAATAAAAAAAAAATTAACGTTATATTGTTTTAATATATTAATTTTTTAAATTTTTAAATTTAAGTAAATTTTTTTTTGGCACTTACGCGTTAGCGACACCCACCAGTTTTTGTTCAATAATATGTATCTTACTACTCTATAATATATAATTTTAAGGAACAAAAAGTTCAAAAATGACGACAAACTCGCAGATTACAAAATTTGCGGGTTTTTCGTCGTTTTTAAACTTTTTGTTCCTCAAAATTATAATTTCCCCGCAGTTGGTTGTGATTTGATAAATTACTATAACACAGGGGTGGCCAACCCGCGGCCCCGCGGGCCACATGTGGCCCGCCTTGAATTTTTTTTGGCCCGCGAGATTCATTACACTTATACAAATTAGGTTTATTTTCTTTTTACCAAGGTAGTGAAAACCAATGTATTAAAAAATACATAGTATATGGGACACATAATTCTATATGCGGCCCGCGGAGTTATGATGCACTTCTAAAGTGGCCCGCAAGATCATTTGGGTTGACCACCCCTGCTATAACATATATTTTTATGGAAATTTGGTGAAAATATTGGAAGTCCCAAACCGTTGGACGAGTTCGTTAACCACGACATGTCCAATGCCCGGAACATGGTCTTTTTGGCAATCTCCGTGAAATGAATTGGTTTTTTACCAAAATTTCCCCTTATTCAAAAATTTTTGTGAAATTTTTTTACACCATTGTAAAGAGGAGAAAAAATCACTTAAAAAAGGTCTTTAAACTATTATTCTATGTCAACTAGTTTCCAAGAAAAACTAACTTTTATAAACGGAAATTTGCTATGTTATGCCGCGACAGGGGTATTTATAATTTACTGTAATTTACACATCTTTCTGTGGATCGTTGAAATACTATCGCGGACCGGCAGTTGAGGAATACTGCTCTAAACGATATGTGTTTATACTAATTTAAACTATAAAGAGAATATGCAACGTTTTACGAAAATGTAATCAATACATTTTCTTTTTTAACATTTCATATTTTATATGGTACAATACAAAAATCGCATTATAAATTATGATCTCGTAGATATATAACCGTACAACAAAAAACGCCACTAATGTGCAGGTATGTATATCTATTTCAACTGCTACTCATTCAAGATGAAAGTACCTAGTACCTAGTATGGTTGCAGCCGTTACAGATTAAGATATTATGTATCCATATAGTAAATAACACTTCCAATAAAAAGCACAAAGCAAAAGTGAGCAAAAAATAAAAAGAAACGTGCTCGAAGATATAAACTGATTATCTTTTTATAATGTTTTCTTCAGGTTTTTCTCTTAATAAAACCAAAGGAAAAATGACGAGTATATCGCGCTAGCTATCTATGATGCACGAGCAAATACACATAGCCATATTTCTTGGTAACATTGTTCGGGATCACGGTATTTTTGTTTATTATGTCTTTAGTTTAATGCAGATACTTCATTATTATATGACGTTATTTTATTTATTACAGCCATTTTTGAAGTTTAACATTGTGTACACATTTGACACATATAAAAAGAATATAAATAATATGGATATATTATAGCTGCTACAGTGGAAATTATCGTTAACGAAAGCCTTTTGTAATAGGAAATAGTCTGCGAAAAGTAGATAATTTGTTAGATTTCTATAGGAGCAGATATGTAAATTCACTTTACCTACGACTACCATGAAATTGCCTATTTATTGTACAAAATACTATCTAAGTAAGCTACGTTTTACGTACAGCCACATATCCAACTGTACAAAAAATGACCCTTTACACGTATGTATGCTAAAAATAACAACGCCTGCTACATTTTTATTAATTCTTATAATTATTACATATTATACAGTGACTAGCCGTATGCCCGATGGGAATTCCAATCGGCAACATCTTTTTATTAGGTACTCACTTTTTGCTCACTTTTAATGTTTTTCAAAAGCCTAAATCAATATCCACGTTTCTAACTTTAAAAATGACGAACTTCCCATATGAACTTTCATTTTCTGTTTTAACTCCTTAGGGAATAAATTTTCAGAAACAACTGACTTTTATTTATAAATAGAAACCTAAACGCCTTTTTTTTATAACTCCTGTGCTTAATTTCGTCCTTCTAAACCCAACAGTTTAGGTTGTGCGTTGTCTGTCAGTCAAAGTTAGAGATTCATTAAATAAGATATTTTTTATTTTAATAGTTCATAGTAACATATTTTTCTAACTTCAAAAATAACGAATTTCCAAAAAAAATTGCATTCCCTATTTAACCCACTTAGGGGGCGAATTTTCAAAATTCCTTTCTTAGTGGTCACTTACGTTACATAGGGAACTCCTGTGCAAAATTTCATTCTTCTAAACCCAACCGTTTAGGCTGTGTGTTGTCTGTCAGTCAGTCAGTGTTACAAATTTATTAAGTAGATATACATGATACATATTATGTTAGAATCTGTATAAAAATTTTACCTAGCAACTGACTGTTTACGTTTGTTTTTAATAAATTTCAAATATTATATAATTTTAATGTATTGGTATTTGTAGATTTGTACCAAATTATTGTCGTTTATTGTGAATTTCATGTTAATCGTAGAAAAAGTATAGTACGTAACTCAATTATAAGGCATATTTCACACTCGCGCAATTACGCACTCGCCGCTGCGCGGCTCTTGCGTAACTTTTTCGCTCGTGTGTAATATGCAACTTACAACCTCAATCACGAAATATACTATTACTTATATGACGGAAGTATTCACCTTTCTATAACTATAAAAAGAGAATTAGAAATTATATCTGCACATTTTTTTTTATCTGCTGAAAAACGGTTTTAAAAGAATCAGATTCCTAACATATTCAAAAGTAGTACATATTTAACTCCAAGAATACTTAGTCATTTAAAATTCCAGCAATTCCAACAATTAAGAATTAATTGTTCACAACAACTAAAGGTTCTGAATTTAAAAATCGACACTATTTCAATTCAAAAGCTTATAAATAGGTCTTATTGTTAGTTTTTAGAAGATTAATCTGATATTTATTCTTAAGCAGCTGGAAGGATGAATTACCTAATTTCAACTCATTATCAGTCCCCTAACTAAAATTTTTAAATTCTTGTTCGGTGCGAAGAACTCAAAATTTTTAATCCACGGAATATGAAAGCTCACAAATAGCTTATAATTTTGTGCGATTTAAATTTTTAATTTGACTAAATGGGTAAGTCAAATCGAGTGGGATCGAATATTTGTAGAATTTAATGATCAAGTGATTTAATTTAATTTCTTGAAACAATATTAACCTTGCAGAAATTAGAAACAAAACCTTGTAGACACTTTTATAAGCTTAAAATTAAAAAGAAACAACAACGAACTGGTAAAAAAATAATATTTTACCCCTTTTCCTTCTTCAAAGAGGGTATACGAGGGGTTTTTAGAGGTGGGAAAGTTCACAATAAAATTCAGTAATGACATTTAAACGAACAGTTTTATAAAAAAAAAAAAGCCATTCGGAATTTTTTTCATTAAACAATATTTAGCGACGGGTCTAATATTAAGGATTTTCAAAAATTCTAAAAACCATATTACGAAAATTTGTAAAGTTTCAATGTCTAACATACAAAGGTCTGATGATTGTAAAATACTATCGAATTCCGGAGGTTTGAAACTCAAAAAACATAAATTGATACTACGAATCATAATTGCACCGACTATTGGAATTAAAATCACACATATTTGTCCGGTTTATCTAGTTTCCTTATAAGGAATTTTCATTATGTTTTGGGTATGTGTCTACTATGCGAAAGGTCACGCTTGTATTTTATGTCAGAAATAAGTCATAATTTGGCGAAAAACATACATATTATAAATTACCAAGTTTATGCCCATGTTGACATAAATTTGTTCAGTGATTTGCTCTTTTACGAGTATAGTTGAAACTGTCCTCACTGTGGCTATAAAAGTTGAACAGCTTTGATTGAAGTTTAATATTAAAATATTTTTAATGAATTGGTTACAATGTTTGTAATATAATATTTGTTACAAATTCGCTCAGAGATAGGACTTCGTAAATGAGTTTCACTATTTTGCGAATAGTTTGAATTATTTTATCTTCTATTGATAACACAGGCCTGCGATGGTTTCCCCCTTTAAAATTTGACAACTGACTTTTATAGATTTTAGGGCGCTGATTACGAAAAAAAAAATATTCAAAAAATTCCAGCACGTTAGAATTTTTAGATATTGGGTATTAAAATTTTTGACTAAAATTACCTAGGTTGACCAAGTCAAGAATAGATTATGCAATTTTATTTATTTCGTATACAGGGTGTCAGAGAAATAAGTCTTAATATTTTGAGAGGTGACTCATAGCACCCTGTAGACACTAAAACCGCAGGAATTTTTTCGGAATTAACAGTCGCATCACCCCTCAAAAGGATAAGAGTTATTTCCTTTACACCCTGTATATAATAAGACACACATACATATATATATATATATATATATATATATATATATATATATATATATATATATATATATATATGCATGTGTGTATATACATAACTCTTATCTTTTTGAGGGCTGACGCGACTGTTAATTCCGAAAAATTCCTGCGGTTTTAGTGTCTAGAGGGTGCTATGAGTCACCTCTCAAAATATTAAGACTCATTTCTTTGACACCCTGTATAATAAAAGGTATAGCATTGCATAGTTGTAATTGGCTTTTGGGAACACATTCTCATCAATGGTTTCATTAAATAAAACCTAATTAACTAAGTGACATATCTTTATTTTGGGAAATAGGTAAATTTTAAGATCATCCGCTAATGAGCTTATCATTGAGGGTAATTTATTTTTTTCTATTCAGTTTTAATTGATAACTAAACCTCACAAATTTACGGTGCTAACAGGACTGTACTTATAAAAACTTAATAAGTAGGTAGGTATAAAACCAATTTTAAAAAAAAAATTATATCGATATATTCTCTGTTAATCATCGCCGGTTAATAAAAATTAGTTTAAAACAACTATAAAAAAAGTTGAAATTCATTTAAAGAGGTAGTGGAACATTTTTTGGGAAACAAAAAAGCCCAGATTATAAAAATATAATGAATAATATGCTCAGCAATTTCCATAAACTGGGTTACAGTAAGAGTGTAAAGTTATATTTTCTGTAATTTCATATTGACTTCTCTCCTGAGAATCTTGGTGCAATAAGTGAAGAACAAACTGAGCGTTTCCACCAAGATATAAAGGTTATGGAGAGCAGATATCAAAGAAGGTGAGACGCAAGCATGATGGCAGACTATACTGTTGGATGTTGAAAATAGATGAACCGGATAGAAAGCATAAGAGAAAAAGATTGAAGAGGAGTTTTGAAGAAAGGAGAAAAAGATATTATTAGTCCTTTTAATTTACTTAGTTTCTTTACAGTGGTATATCGACGGGGGTGCAAGGGGGTCTATCATCCACCGGGCGGCACTCGTAAAGGGGCGCCAAATGTGCGTCAAAGAGGGGTGTCAAATGTGCCCCAAAGGGTGGCAGGTCTTTGGGGGCGTTAAGAAAATGAGGTATGAGGTTTTTATTGCTTGTCACTTGTTTTTTGGGAGGAGAAAGGCAATATTTTTTCTACAGGGGCGCCATTTTTTGACTCTGCCTCGGGCGCTACTTAGGCTAGGTCCGGCTCTGAGGGGCGCTAATAAACTGTCGTGCCCCGGGCGCCGGTTATGTTCACTACGCAACTGTTTCTTTAGCATTTTGTTCAACTAATACTGTTGGTTTTCTGAGTAAAAATTTTAAATTCATTAATATTTATATTTTCATAATAATTGTTAAAAAATTTTGAAATATGCATGTCATCAATAAAAATAAACCTCGATGTGCTAGAAAAAAAACAGAGCTCTATTTTAACATATGTACCTAGATATTTAAAAAAAAAAACCATAATTATTGGAAGGGGGAAAAAAGTCAAATTTCGCAGGCTTGGGTAATTTGATTCAATATTTCATTTCCGTGAATTTCATCTAACGTTATTTAAAGAACTGAATCCATATTATACGGTAATATATTATATTCGAGACAAGTATGTTTATAAATACATAATAATTCACAACATTGTTTGTTAGTGGAAGTTTATATAGAATAAAGTTTTTCAAATGTACATCTTTTGTATGTACATCGGAATATGTATCTACACGCGGGTTTGTTGTTGGGAAAACAAAACTTTTGGTGCATAATTTAATAAATCATGAACATTATAGAAGCCAAACATATTCGTACAACAGACCGAAATTCAAGTAACAGTAAAATAATTCGTGGAGATATTTATTTACACAAAACAGTTTTGTAAATTTTAAAATTGTATACATGCATTCATAATACAACATGGAGGATTGAATAGAGAAGAGAGAATGTGGTGTATTGCAAATACATGATTAAGAAATTAAAGCAAAAAAAAAAAAATGACTGATAGGCTGTTTAATAGTGGTCAGACAGAGTCGCAGAAAATTAGCAATTTGATGAAAAAAGATTTTCCATGGTTTAAAATAAATCATAAAAAAATATTTTAAAAATAATTTATTTTCAAAAAAATATATAATAAATTCAAATATTTAAGTGTACAACTTTGATAAATCATATTTTGCTTTGTTTAATAATTATTTTGGGAATTGTTCAAAGCATAGCTAATCGCTTTGTCAAAAAATATTTTAAAATAATGTTTTATTTCATTTGTCTAAAATTTGTTTGCGGATTTAATTCACAAAAACACAAAATACATTTCAATGATTATAACTGTGGCTTAGTAAAATGGAGTCGTATCTCCTAACATTTTAGTAACTATATTCTCTCGGTTTAACATGTGTTAAATATAGTAGATATCTCAAAAATACCTTCCCAAAATAAAGGTGTCGAGTAAAAGAAATATGACACCAAGAAAGAAAATGGGACACCATAAAAAGTCTCCTTGTAATATTTTTCCTTTGGTTTTCCCTAAAAATATAACAGCGAGTCAAAAAAAAAAAACAGTCTCATAGCCATTTTTTTACTTTACCCGGGCCCCCTTACAGACACCTTTGGGCGCAGGGCCTACAATCTCAACTGCCCCCTCCCCTGCCGCGTCGAGCTTGCTCAATGATAATATTATGTTAATTAATATTTGGATTTATAGCTTAATGGTACTCGATTCTAGATAGCTTCCGATTGCTCATACTTAGATTTTACGTAGTCTACTGGATTATACAGGGTGTAAAACAAATAACTGTCGTCCTTTTGTGGGGTGACTCATAGCATCCTGTAGACACTAAAACCGCAGGAATTTTTTCGGAATTAACAGTCGCGTCACCCCTCAAAAGGATAAGAGTTATTTCCCTTACACCCTTTATATATATCTATATCTATATCGATATATATATATATATATATATATATATATATATATATATATAGGGTGTAAGGGAAATAACTCTCATCCTTCTGAGGGGTGACGCGACTGTTAATTCCGAAAAAGTTATTTGTTTTACACCCTGTATATAGACCGTTACATTTTTTTAATAACTATTTTTTTATAACGATTTTTTTTTCAAATATACTCCAGTTCAAAAGCATATCCATGTTAAAAAGAATTAGGCAAATCTATTCGCAAATGCCAGGGAAATCGGTGTACATATTATCTATATAAAAAGAAAAATACATGTTGAACTGAGAACCTTCCTTTTTGAAGTGAGTTAAAAATTATATAAATCTGGAATATGAAACATATTTACGCATACCGTAAAACCGTCTAGACCCGAACACTTTTTTACATTTTTTGGTTAATTTTATATTTATACATGTTTCCTTCATACATATCACCAACAAAAATATTACCATTAGAAAGAGTGTATATTATTTGTTATATCCATGACCCATTTGTTTCATTATAAGTAAAAAAAAAATAAAAAAAAATGAAAAATAATTAGTAAGTGTCCGGGTCTACACCCTAAATCGGTCTTGACCCGGACACTTACTTAAATAATGTAATAACATGCAAACTAGCCTCTCCCGTCGGGTTTAGTATAGTGTTTTATATCGTGTGATGTCTTTGAACCTGTCAAAGACTTCAAAATATTTTATGATAAGGATGGGCAGGGGCAATGCATAGTATGCCTCTCTATGAAGTAAACATACGATATGACACCAGAAGGAGGCATGAACCGCGTAATTCTGGGGAGGATATTAACGTATCGATAATGGTAGTTACAGCTGGTGCGAATCGCGGCCATAGTGTAAAAAGCTGATGTGTACGGGTCTAAACGGATATACATATATAGCATGTATTTTTTTATATATAGGTATACCGAATATAACTTCAAACATTATTAAATGATGCGCGATAAAATTCTGAACACAAACATATCAAAACTAAAACAATATGGTAATTATGACGAAAATTACATGTTTAAGTTAGACACACATTTTATTTCTTTGAAAAACTGGAGAATAGTAGTCCTGTAAAATGAGATAGTAAAAGTTGAAATCGGTAGTTTTTATTGGTACAGCTGTTTAGAGGATATTTTTTTCTCTCTAATGACGTCAAGAACAAATGTTTATTGTTGCAGGTTAATTTAGAAATTATTTACTTTTAAGATTGGTGCAAAATGTACGGGTCTAGACCCCCTGTCTGGGTCTAGACAGCTTTACGGTATATGTAATAGGTAACAGGTATATTATACTATTAAATTCACTTTATGAAAATTCATGTATTGTACGGTATTTTGCACGGTACATAATGATATTACATACATATATGTATATGAAAATTATTTATTGCTTACTAATCAAAATTTAAGCTGGGATTTATTGTAATAATAACACACACACATTCATTGATTAATATTTTATTATACGAAATGAACATATGCGAAACGAACCAGGGCTGGAACTCATTTAAAATGATTTAATTTTAAATATGTATGTAAAATTCAAAATGGTAATTTACATTTTAGCAAATTTCCAGAATGGAAATTCAGCTATTACAGTAGGTCTCATGACGCGACTTGAGCCCGGCACTAGGGTAGAAATTTGTTTTGAGGTCCCTAGAACCCAGAAAAATTTATATATATATATATATATATATGTATATATATATATATATATATATATATATATATATATATATATGTATATATGTATTTATGTATCAGCACGATAACTCTCGAACGAAATGTCCTAGGTTTACGAAATTTGGTGACAACGTTGAAAGTGCAAAAATCTTGGATGAGTTCTTCAGCCAGACACGTCGGATGCCAGGAACATGGTTTGTGTTCTTGCAAAAAATTAGGTTTTTGCCAAAATTTCCACTTATTCCAAAAAATTTTGCCAAATTTTTTTACACCATTTAAAAGAGGAGAAAAAATTACATAAAAAAGGTCTTTAAACTATTGTTCTATGTCAACTAGTTTCCGAGAAAAACTAATTTTTATAAACGGAAATTCGCTATGTAATGCAGGAGGCTGCGACAGGGGTATTTTGTCTTAAATAAGTTCAGTCAAATCATTTTTCATTTGGCAGTCAAAATGAAAATATATGTATATAACCAAATTTGTTATCGTGTTCAACTAGAGTCATCTAACAAGTAAAGGTCCCGAGGCCGGACCTATCGATTTTGATGAAACTTAGATATGTTGTAGAAAACTAAAAACTAAGGGACACTTATTTTTTTTTATCTTCGAAAAAACGGTTTGAAAGGTTGAAGTCGCCCTTCAAAAATTGGGGTAAAAATTTAATTTTTCAAGTATTTCGAAAACGGTAAGAGATAGAGCAAATGTTTAAATTGGCGATATTGCTCTTTTTTAAAGAGTTATCTACTGATATGCACTTTGTTCAAATTACATCAACAGAGGTGGTTGGAGGTCAAAATTTGACGGTTAATTTTGCAAAAAAGGGGTGAAAAATAAACAATATAAAAATTTTGTTTACAATTTGAAATCTACGTCATTAAATTGAATAGTCCTGTTTTTGCTCAATGTCCCAATATTAAGTTTGGGGGAGTTAACTAAGGGGTGTCTGTGTTGAATAGTCGTACTATTTGGGTAGTTCAAGAAGTTCTTCTTCATGGAAAATAGTTTAAGACAATTAGAATAATGTAGAAATGAAATATCCGAATTCAAAATGCAGTTTGAGCAACACTGGAGAGGGGGTGAGTCACCCTTTTAAATTACATACTAGTTTACATACGCTCATTTTTACTATTAACACACGGACAGTAGGTAATAATGTCACAATAAGTGGTTCTGAAGATGGACTGGCGTATGTAAAGTTTTTATTGGGTTTCCATTCATTTTGAAAATATAGTTATTTTCGGTATCGATAATTTTCAATACCGAAAACTATAAGATCCATTAAAAAACAAACTTAATAAAAACCTTTATATAATCCAACTTCAGAACCACTTATTATGACATTATTACCCACTGTCAGTGTCATTCATTTTAAGTACTTTACTATTTCCTATTTTAAATAAGTTAAACAAAATTATTTTCTATTTTATACTTCATTTTTAACCCTTTACACTCGATAGGCGCCGCCACGGCGACACAATAAATACCTTTTGCACTCGAAAGGTGTCTCTCAGGCGCCATCCTATTCTTTACTTCAAATATCACACTAAGGAAAATTATAAAATTTAATATTAAAATATAATGTTTGTAATATGCAAATAAAAATAAAATATGTAAGTAAACTACTTTTGTTTAAAATACTTAGCTTTGATGTATTACAATTTTTTATTAAAACTACTGTCGAGTAGCTGAATACCCATACTAAAAAATGATTCGAGTGCAAAGGGTTAAAAATTGTTTCCCATTTGCAGTTTAGATGGATTCGGTGAACCATTTTACCCAGCCCTGTATGTAACGGTATAACATGAAGCATAAGTACATATAATTTTCTCCATTGCCTCTTGTTTGTTTATATTAATGTATAGGTATATACGTATGTGTACAAATAAGTGAAAATATTAAATTTTAATTAACATTATTTCATCTGAACCTTATAATCTGAAATTTCGTATAAAAGTTTTTGTATTTATAACACAATACACAGAATGAATCCAATTTATCAGTGACCTTGAAATCTAAATAAAAATGAAATTTAAAAATCACCACGAATTTTCGATTCGACTTTTCGCGAAGTGTACTTGAATACACCTATCGTTTCTTCTGTAAGAATATTTTATCGAATCGAAAGCGAAACAAGAGCGTATCGGGATCGGCACTATCGTGTGGAATGGGCCTAAGCTTCCCAGTAAATCGAATCAATATTTTTGCTAAAATAATTCAAAATCGTATCGTTTTAGCTTTTTACTGAACCATATATAATTTTCTTATTCATCCACAGCGCCAATTAATTTTATGATATATTTAAACGATATACGTACATATAATATTGTAATATTGTATATTTCCGTGTGCTATATTCTATTTATATATGCTATACAATAAAGTCCAAATAGTGGGAGGTATTTATAGTACTAAAATTCACTCAAAAATCAAGCTATTTTCGATAGATATTCAAGAAACAGGAACTAATTGGCTATAAAAAATTACAGGATTGTAATTCCCTGCAAGCTCTTGAAGTTCTTTCTCTCAAAGTTTAAACTCACAAGGGGAGTATCAAACATGGGAATCACGGATTTGGGAGAAATTAATATATGTTGTAGAATATATTTCTCTGAGTATTGTAGTAATAATAATTTAGGCCAATGCGGCTTCATTTAGAAATTAAACACACGAAAAGTTTCGAATAAACATATCTAGTTTGATATGTATCAGTTAAGTTGGTATTGTCTGCAACGAGGGCGGCTGGTAGTGTGGTTAGCGTCTGCTCTCATGTACATAACTTGTTTTTAATATACAGACGGAGAGGTTCTATGTTCGAATCTATGCCTTTCCAACATCAATGATTCTCTTTTCAATTTTTTTTTTAACTTTTTCATAATTGTACAATGGTCAATTGCATTGACGATGCTATAATTCGTTTTTAAAAAGGAGATATTCTTTTCTATGTCATTTGGGAATATTTCTAAAAAACATACTAGCATTATGCCTGCCAAAATTCATTGTGTACTGTTTTAAATTATTTAATTTTTATGCGGAAATTCTAGGTGTTATGTAGGTAATGACATATTATATTACCAAGGGACTATAGCATGACTGTTAATTGTGAATGTGAAGTTTGCTCTCTGAGGGCCTATAAAAGTCCGAGGGCAACAATTTACAGGAGGGATCAAAAGAGCAACTTTAGTCTTGTAACGTGTATACAATTTTTTGCAACTCTCTTTTAAATTAGGTGGAATGATATGACATGAAGTATACTGTGGGTAAATTAAGCCAATTTGGCAATACAATAAAGGGCGATTCTCGCGCGACGCACGGGACATTTTTGCAACAAAAACATTATTTTTATAAAAAATGCAATTAATAATAAACAAAACAGAATGTTTATTACACGCAGAAAATGAAATAAAATTTTTTGAGCATATTCTATTTTTTATCTGCCATCCAGTACTCAAGATATGTCATAAACTCACGTAACGCACGGGACATCGTACAAAAGTTTATGTCTTATAATTGGAGTATTGCATTTCAGATATAAAATAAAATATGCTCAAAAAATTTTAATCCAGTTGCCCCGTTTTATAAACTATTTGTTTTTTCTGTTATTAATTTCATTAAAAACAAAAAAAAGGTTTCTGTTGCAAAAATGTCCCGTGCGCACGCGAATATCGCCCTAAAAATGTTTTTATCTACAAATTTCAACGATTGTTAGTGATTTCAAACATAGAATCTGTCTTATTTGGGTACTTTCTTCTCTGCTATATTTAACCATTAGCCAACAACAAAGTCGTATTTCTCACGGTGGCACTGTTAACGGTAGACGATAGTGGGCGACAAACGCATGGTAAACACATTATACTATATTCACCGAAACAATTCCTAAATGCAAAACATCAAACAACAACAAACAGCTCGTAGGACACTCCCACAGAACATCAGTCATCGTGCTTTGTTCAAACTGAAGCGATATATTCAGGTATTTTAACAGTAGAGAATTACCAGTAAAAATAAATAAAACAACTTTATTAAACTGTACATAAGTATTTAAATTTTTACTAAAATTTAGGTTTATTTATTAATCTTGTTTATGCTTAAGTTATGTAGAAATTTTAATATTTTGTCCAATATTATAAAAATGAAATTGTATGCAACTAATCAAAATAAATAGTAGGTATATTTTATTATTTAAATTTTTTTAAGAGAATACTCAAACGATAAAGTAATCTAAAAAAAAATCATACTAAAATTAAAAAAAAAAAAAAAAATTTTTAAAATCCTCCCAATTCACATATTACCGTTTTTGCGTAATCGCTTGTACCAACTTCATGAAATATAGTCTGGGCGTCAACTATATTGTACTTTATGTGTTCATTTTGGAAATTTCAACCAATAAAAATTAATTTAGTCACGTGGTTTTGTTTTGTAGCTAGGAATTCTTTGGATGAATATAGTATAAAACCTTCTACAGACTCAGCCCAACAACAACACACATCGATTACAATGCCCAGCACAGCAGTTTGCTTGGAGCCCAGTAACAAAATCAAGCAATCAATTTCGCAGCGAAACAAGTGTCATGTGATGCGACAAAATATATTGATTCCTGTAATAAGGTCCAGCATTTTTGGTCAAGATTGTACACCAATTTAAAAGCTCTGTAGTCCATCCAGTCAGTCTATACCTCCGACTAAAGCTACATCTATCTACCGGCGTACACACACACACACACACAAAATCATCGTTTCTTTCAACAAAGAGCAGCAGTCAGCTTATACGTTGGATACCCAGGATTAGTTTACCAATTCCCCCATGTTGTTATTAGTAATGCTAACAGTAGAGTTTATATCAACGTAGAGGTATTCTCCATAATATATTTCAACCTAAAATACACGTACATACCTGAAACCACGTAAATGTTTGCTTGTTTTTGGTTGCTGTACGATTCATTTTATCTAAAGTAAATACGTTAAATGTTTCTAAAATTCTCTGAGGTTAAATATAACATTTTTTTTTCTTATCCCATTTATTATTATTGACCGACCAATAGTATATAGTAACTTATAAAGACTTACCATACCTCCGATATCTGCCTTTGTATGCGAACAAAATTGTATATTTGAATGTGTGCTTGTGTTTGCACGCGCTCTATGTACCAAAAATAATATATTATGAATAAGGAACTTTATCACATCATTTAAAATAAATGAATTGAACCCGTGACCGTACCTTTCTTATTTTATTCATACACTTAAAATATTACGTTCTGCGTTCAACCGTAGCGTAGCTATACAGAAGTATCTTCGGGAAGGACAATTTAAATAATATTTTGTAATAAAATAAATTAAAATACATTTGAATCAAATAGAGTGGGTATATTGTAGATTATTTGATGTGATTTAAGAAAGAAAGAAAAATCGAGTGAAAAATGATTTGTCATATTATACGCAAATCTCTTAGTAATATCATAGGTTTGTTCCTATATGCACTGGAATTTTCAATACGAGTGAATACAATGTGAGAACACTTTAGTTGATTATGAACGTTTTCAATAAATGTTTTTACTTAAAAATAAAAATTGTTATGATAAAGTTCTGTATAACTGTATAGTCGATAATTTGCCATTAGACCATACAAATATTAAAATATGTGCCACACAGCGATATGTTTATCATTCGAGCCAAAAATACTCGCCAAAAAAATCTGTTTCTGAAAATCCTTCTCTGCTTTGAATTACTAAACGTTTTGAATTACGGGAATGTTTTTCTCTGCTTTATCCTTTTTTTGTCTGTTTTTAATTCAAAATTTAGTAATTAAATGTAAAAATTCTCCCAAATCAAATGGACTCACATTAAATAATAATACTGACATATATTATCTTGTTAAATTCTTGTTATTTTACTCTCTTAGTTATGAAAATGTAAAAAATTAGTAAATTTTTATGAATGTCAATTTAGGCAAATACTTTAAAATACATAGGGTAAAAGCCCCTATACCGGAACTCGCGTTCAATACTCGGACAGTTTTGATATTTAAGGCGAGGTTTACTTGAGCGTTGTTAAAAAAATCGATTTTTTTTTTGCAGAAATTGGTAGCTAACTATGTGTAGAATATGTTCCCAAAGTGATTTTGCTGAAAATAACTTTAAAAAAAGGTTTTTGCACATTAACCGAATCCAGCTTTCTATAAAAAAAAAAAACAACTCAAAATACGTAGTTCACGCAATAATGAGTATTAAATATAAAATTTTGAAAATAAGTTTCTTTATATATATTTTATAATATCTCGGAACCATATTTTTGGAACTTGAATTTTTGAATTTTTTATTTTAAAGATAATTCAATTCTCCGGCACCTATACCTAAGTCCGACACACTTTCAGTATTTTTTATTTTTTTTATTTTACTTTAAAGAACGAAAAATAAGACAAAAATCGTAATCAAAAGTTCACACATCCGCCATTTTTTTTTTTTAGCAATTTATTGTAATTATAGGTATAGGTACCGGTACTCTTCCAGAAAAATACATAATTTTTAAGGACTCTCAAGTAAACCTCCCCTTAATATATTAATGAAGTTATTTCTGAAAAAACCGATAAATATTAAAACTGCTCGAGTATTGAACGCGTTTCGGTATAGGGGCTTTTACATTATAATTAAATCAATAAAAAAGAAAAAAAAATTGCCTTTACAGAATAGTCTAAAATTTATTCGTTTAACAATTATTTACATTTTCCAATAGACTTCGCACAATATCCTGGATTTGAAATAGGCACTCTGTATAGTAAAAATTTCACCAATTCGGATGACAAATTTAAATTCTTGATGAAACGACGATTTTGAAATACGAATTAATTGAAATATTTGCTGGAACAGACCTCATATATGGTGGCGTGAAGCTTTAAAAATGTACAGAAGCGTTTGAAAAAACGAAGGAAAAGTAAAATGACATAAATGCGAGATAGTCATTCAACATTTTGATAGGCTCCAGTAAATGTTAATATTAAAATTCTTCCGTAAGGCATAAATTTGTTGGAATTATAAAAAAAAATACCTGGGCTACAAGTTACTTTACGATCTAATTTTCTGCATTTATGATTGCAGTAATTAAAATTCACTGCCAATTTGTCAAAATTCTACCAAAAGGTTTACGAAAAACCATTAAAAATATAGTAATAGCTGATCTAGAAAGCAGCCTCGACGACAATGTATACAGAATATGTGATTAAAAAGTAAATTAATATTAAAGATATCTAAAATACGTTATTGCATAAATTAATCCCGCGAACAGTTTGCTTACTGTTGCATTTTGTGACAATAGTTAATCTGCATACATAAATTATATCTCTTAGCGTAGTGAATTACATTATAATTTCATAGTCTCAGACAGTTATTACTGTATACTTTCCACCGTATCATTTCCAGTCTAAGATTTCAACACAATATTTATGCAACTAGTTATATGAAACGTACCTCCGTGTTTTAGATATTTTACATACACATTGTATAGGAAGTTAGGCACATATACGTTTATTTGTTATTCGTATTTTGTGAATAGCTTCCGGAGACGAATTACTTTGTGATAATATTAACAGATTACACCCATCTAAATACGTACCGTACCTAGACGACGCAGACGTTAGACTTACATATAAGAAGAAGACGTAGATTACAGAAAGAAAACATATGTGAAGAATTTTGCTTCTAAGATTAAATACTTAACCAAATGTGCAACTGTTTTCAATAATTTTAAATATGTGCGGAATCTTCTATTTCATTTTACACTCATAAATACCGTAAAAGCAATCAACATTATACCCGAATTTTCGATTTAAATTTCAATAAAGTGAAAATAAGATTAATTTGTTTAAATAAAATACATAATATAAAATCTTTGATCGGATTTTAAATAAATTTTGTAGATACATAAATGACTATAGTCAAAAATAATTAAATAAATAAAAAAATAGGTTAAGATGTCAATGAAAATGAATTAATAATCTTGTTTAGGTACCTATGCATTTTTATAAAAATACCGAAGACTTTGTAAAATTCTTATATCACTGTTGTTTAGACCTTGTTATCAATCCCAAATACAGTAGTATTTTAACTAAAAGAAAGTTTTTTAAGGGGAATTCTGAGGTAAGGGAATTACAAATATTTTAAATGTTAACCAAGGCAACACTGACAAATAAATGAAAGAGAGATAATTATATATCTTTTATATTCAATAAAAAGAGATAAATTGTAACTAAGAGAAATTTATGCTCTTTCTTTTAGTTAAAATTCTACTGCAGTATCTATTAATAAAGCGTCGTAAATTGGAAAATTTCGGTAGTTAGGCTAGTTGTTTCATATGTACGTTAAAATGCAATGTTTTCACCGTTTCTATTAAGCGTACACGGGCATGTTACCAATTGCTGAAGAATGGTAAATTTGTAGATACGTCGAAGACAAACATAAGCTGAAAATAAATTGAAGCAAAAAAAATGTTTTTTAAGAAAAAGCTTTTATTTAAAAATGGGCTAAAAAAATAAAATAACTTTGTAGTGAAGTTTGAAACTATATGCAATATAATTTATAAAAGCTTGAGGCATTATCATTAATTATTTCAGTTTTGGATATAAGCGTAGCCATTTTACTTTTTAGTAGTTACCAGACTTAATTAAACCCCTCAAGCTTTTATAAATTATGTTGCATATTGCTTCAAATTTCTCTCCAAAGTTATTTTATCTTTTTTAGCCCATTTTTAAATAAAAGCTTTTTCTTAAAAAACATTTTCTTACTTCAATTTATTTTCTACTTTTTAGTCTGATTATAATTAATTTAAAAAAAAATTAAAGAAGTAGTTTTTTTACCCACATTTTAATCGGTTAATTTACCTAAATCAAACATAACTATGGAAACACAAAATTGCGATGTAAAATCAATGGATAATATTTGACAATTCGAAATGTCAAAATGTTGCGCAGGGATAAAAATCACAAATTTTGGTTTGGGATGATTTAGGACAAAACTAATTATACAGTATTGCATTGTCATCAAAGTTGTACACGTATGAAAAACTTGAAACCTCTAGCTCAATTAGAACCTGTTTAAATTCTGATTCCAAGATTTGATCTAAACCAACATAAAGCAAGTTAAATAAAGGCTTTTAAAAAATTTTGATTTGAAGAAATCGAGTTGTTAGTGTCTAAAAATTTAACCCTAAAGTACGAGCAATTTATGAGAAATATCCTTGTCACTAAAAACAATTCTACAGACATATAAGCAACTATGAAAGTTTTAATATTTTTAAACAAAATATGACATATCAAAGTTGCTTTCAGTAATCAAAGTTGGTTGTTTTTACGGTAGCTAATCGTAAATATAAAGATACAGTGATTGTTATAACATTGCATACATAATAAATAAAAAAGTTAAAGACAATTCTTGTACAGTAAGAATAGCTTAACAACATAGATATTTCCAGCGAGGCTCACGGTGAAAATAGCACAAGGTAAATAGTTACGGAAATTGAGGATGGGACTATATACATTTTTATTCCACTCAGTACTTGTCTATTTTTCTGTGGAGAAAAGTCCAAAAATTCAACTCTGTTTCATTGTTTCACAAGACCCTTACTTATTAGAAATACATCAGATGGTCCATTGATGTACAGAGTAGTGATGTGCCAAACTGTTCTTTTTACGGAATAGTTCCGAAGAGAACAGTTCTGTAAAAAGAACAGTTCTAGAAGAACAGTTTTAAAAGAACAGTTTACAAAAGAACAGGTTTTCAAAGAACAGTTTCTAAAAGAACAGTTTTACGTATACGCATACCTGTTCATTAAGCGAGAACTGTTCATGATACAAACAACAGTTTGTAGGACGACATCGTTCTAGTAATATGTATGTTCAACTAGGTATTTCATTTACAGTTTTATTGGTGCCTAAAAATAGTTTTTTTGATATTTACAAAAAATATAAAATTAATAATTGGTAAGCTGCAAATACAAAATAAATAATGAGTCTCAAATATAAATATCAGTTATGTTTTATTCTAAATTCACACATTCATCAATTATTTAAAAAGTTACTTTTGGAGATAAATTGTTAATTCAATTTTTAATAAACCACATTAGTATTTTTTTTAAAGTAAAATATTTTTTGGACATATTTGGTTTTCAAACCACTTTTTTAGTCGTTTATTATTGTGTCCGGTTTTGGAGAAATTCATTCCGATGGAACTGAAGTTGCCAATATACAACCATTTTTAACAAAAAACATTTAATTCTGGATAATATATTAATTTTTACGATATCAACCATCGATTAGTTTTTTGGTTTCACTAAAATTTACTAATTAAACTTGTTTTATTTCTTGTACCATTGCAGTATTATAGTTTGCTTAATATAATCTTCCACAGAAATGTTGAATTTGATGCTGAATAGCTGAATGCTTGTCTGACAATAACCATTAGGTATATTATAAAATATTATTTAAATTCAAAATTTAAATCAAACAATGCTACTTTATTCGTTATACCCGTTAAAATTTGAAATAAAAATCTAGCAACAGACTTTATTGTAGTGGAGACATCTATAAGATTAAAGTGACACCGTGGTCAACTATTTAAAGAACAGAGAATACGTATGTACGTTCATATATAACAACACAACGCTGAACAGTTTTACAAATTGAGCAGATATATGAATAAAGCACAGAACAAATGAACAGATGAACAAGTGAACCACAGGTGAACAGATGAACAGATGAACAGGCTAAACAGATGAACAAAAGAACAGTTTCAAAATAACAGTTCTGTTCTTTTTGGCAAATCACTAGTACAGAGGAATCGGAAAGGCACTAAGAAAGTTTTATGATTGTTTTTCTATATAGCAAATTCACGAATAAGCTCAGTCTAATAAATGCGAATGTACAAGCGTATATAGGAATATGATATATATCAAAATGTAAATATACAAAATAAATACAATATATTAATAATTTTAAATATACTTAATAACACATAATATTACGTAATAATAAAATAAATACGTATCTCATGTAATACTGCATAAAAAATAAGTAAATTACGATTTTTCTTTTGTTATTAAAATTATTAAATATATTAGACTTTCCTTCCTTTTTTTTCCTTTTGCCGTCTATGCGATTACATAGCAAAACTAAAGCTATAAAAGGGGAAAGTATGATAATAAGATTTTCACGTTTTGATGCTTAAGGCAATGCCCAGAAAGTCAAAAATCCGGATGAAAATCTTCTGAGCCTAAATGTATTTACACTTTCAAACTGATTTCTTTGTTCAAAAATTAAAAATTTCTTCAATTTTTTTATTTGAATCAAACAAATACTTTCTTGAATAAAAAAAATGTTTTTTTAATTCAAAGATATTCAAAGGTGTCCAAATTTTTTTTATTCAAAACTGTCCCAATGGTACTTTGAATACATTTTTTTCTAATAAAATATTTTCAGTTATTTAGGTATAATTTTCACTAGTACTATAAAAATTATAAAGCTCATCACTATCTCGAAATGGATGTTGTAAATCCTTACAAATTTGAAGAAAAAAAAAACCTGCCGAAACATTCTGCACAGTGTAGTGAATTTCGGCAAAAAAAAAATTTTTCCGAAAACCTGCTTATACAGAATAATGAATAAAAAATAATTTTATGTGATTTTATCCGTTGTTTGCCATAGTGTAAAAAAAATTCGAAAACTATTGTAAATTTTTGCGAAAAACCGATTTTCTCGAATTTGGAGGCTTCGTATATGTCCATTAGATACATATATTTTAATGAGTATCATTTTTGACTTCCAGGAACCTGAAGACAAATTTCTGCCAATGTCTGTAAGATAGGTCAACTTCGTCATCGAAAACAAAGAGAGCTTATAACTTGATTGTGTTCTGTTAGACACCGGAGATTACAAGTGTTAGTTCTGTATGCCACTTTAGTAAAATTGAATTTAAACTTAATTCGGAAATACAATTATTCAAAGCTGCCTCTTTTACCTTTAATTTGGAAAAATGGAAACATTATTATGTGTTTACTTAACAAAATACATATTTTTAGAATAAAATAACATATTCCAATTATTTCTCTCTCGATAATGTGACAAAAACATTGACTAGCAATAAATATTTTCTTTATTTAATCAATTTTTCCTTTCAGTGAATATCATTCCTAGCCTAACAAACAGTTCTTACAAGAGCTTTTTAAAAAAAATAAACAAAAACAAAAACATCCCCGTTTTCATTTATAAATTTAAAAAAAAAAAATTGTAAGAAAAAATAGCTATGCCAAACAATAAATTTGAAAGTATAACAAAGCTAAACCGTGTATGTAGATAGATATCATACGTATGTATGTGTACAGGAGAAACTGTTTTTGTGCCGAGCATAGGGACCACATAAAAAAATCGCACAAAAAAAATATTCAACATTACACAGTCTACCACTGCTTTTTTAGACAAGATAAAGGGATAATTTGCACATGAAAACATTTTAAAATATTTTATTTCATTTTTATATTGTTGCAAAAATTGCCATACATGATTGCCAAAAACTAAATTTAGCTCAAATTTGCATTTTAATGGGTATTTAAAAAAAAAAAAAAACAATATGAAAATAATCATACAGAAGCAGGCCGCATAAAAAAAGGTTATTCTGTTTACCCACTTATTTATTATTATTATTTTTTTTTTTTTTATAAAAGACGCAAAAAAATTTGAAAAAAAAGAAGTTAACAAAAAAGAAACTTGTGTTTTTTGTATATTTCAGCTTTGTCAAAAAGGAATCCTCAATTATGTGGATGACGGCAACAGAAAAAAAAGAAGAAAAACAAATAACATGTGAAAATATTTCCAAGTAAATATTTTCTTCAACGGGAATGATAACGATTTAGTAAAATATTACGCAAAACAAATTAACTTCAAAATAATCAACCCAGATGTTTTAATTGTCACAGAGGGAAACCCCATATAACACTTATGTATATAAATAATATGTACCTATGTATACTCGTATAAGAATGCTTTGTGGTTGAGCAAAACAAAAAAAAGTGGGGTAAGAGGACATTATAAATAAAAAGCTAGTTGTTTTCGTAATTAACAGAAAACAACAGCACATAGAGAACACCGCAAGTTTATTTAATGTTTTTTTTATTTTTTTATTTTTTTATATTTGTTTTTGTGTTGGGGATATATAGAACGAATGTCTGTATGTAATATATATGTATAATACCTAAGCATGTATGTATATAGTCAGTGCATCACATATGCAAACATTCTATGAATTTTAGAAGAAAATAGACTTGAATAGACGAGGATAGAGAGTAATTTGTTTTATATCGTGGTTTAGATATAATGTGTTACAACAAAACTATCAAATATCTATAGTCTTTAAAAATTTTTACATTTCGGTTTGTCGTGAGTAGGTACCTATCGAGGAAAAGCTACAAAATTATTTCTCTCGTACTGAACTTTGTTTTAAGAGACCATTGAACTCCCAGACCATGGAATCTCGAAGTGCAACCCCTGGATAAATGCGATCCACGAATCGTATCCGATTGATATTTTCCGTTGAAATATCTCACAGTCTATTAAAACAAAATCTTAGTAAATGTAACTAAAAAGTGACAAAAAAATGTTTATTTTTGGCGTAAAAATTTTAGTATCTTTTGAGTGATAATAATAATAATTAGAATTATTAGAATATCACTATTACTATAACTTATAAAAATTGGTGGTTTATCAACGATTATTACGAAACCACGATAATCACTTCCGATCTGTTGTTCACTTTTTTCCGTACTACGTGCGGACCGAAAACGTCGTTACTGGCTCAGAAATCTCATAACTCCCCTACTAAAAGCAAATATCTCACATAGAACCTTTTTTGAGTGTAAAAAATGTAAAAACTGTAAAAAAGGTAAAAAACTAAATTTTTTTAAATTTAATAGATATGTAAGCGTTACTGATGGTATTCCATATTTGTTATTGAAGTATTTGCTATATTTGCAACGTAAAACTTAATAATTAAGTAATTTGAAAATTAAAAATATAAATGGGGGCAAACAAGAAAAAGAAAGGTTAGTTTTGATAGAATAGTTTATTTAAGAATTCAGTATTAAAAAGATTTTTATTTATTCAGTTAAATTTTATTAAAGGTATCAATCATCTTCATAATCATTATCATCAGTGATTTTATTGTTATTATAATTTAAAGAGAGATAAATATGTAGTAGTTTTTTTGATCTGTCAAAACTCTGGTTGTTAATTTGGAAATTTAAAGCTTTGTAGTCAGTTGTGGATGGCCTTCCACCAGCAGAAAATCATTTTTGAGTCGACATTTTGTTTACACGTTTTTTTTATGTGAACTTATAAACAAGTAATAACCGTCAAAATAAATTGTTTGTCAGTAAAATGAAAAATTATTTAGGTATTTTACATTTTTTACAATTTTCTGTAATTTTTTACGGTTTTTTACAATTTTTTACGTATTTTACAATTTTTTACGTATTTTACAATTTTTTACACAAAAATGTAAAAAACTGGTTTTTTACATCACATGGCACAACTCTGAAAAAATACCCCCGTAAGTTTGATTCCGACCACCTAATACTTTTACCCATTTTTGTTTTTCCACAAATATCTTAATGTGGTACCAGTCGCACATGACTGTATACAATTATTATATTTTATTCATTTCTTAGAAAATTCATTCCTTTGTTCAATTTTCTTGTATGTGTAGTCGGATTTTTTCTCAATAGTCAGTCAGCAGTATGTATGATAGCAACTCTGAAGCTATTTTTCCATAAAAATAGAATAAAGCAATTTATTACTTTTTTATATATTTTTATTTTCCAGGAATAATGCCAACACTTGTTTCATCAAAGTAGACACACACATATTACACAATTACTATCTTCATTTCTTGTATAAAATACCAGTGTTGTGCTGTCGTTGAATTGGTAATCTTAATTTTTCGTCAATTTGTCACTCTTCATGGAAAACGGATAAATATTTTCGATTTACTTAATGTTCACACTTAGGTAATTTTAATGTGGCTATGTCATGGTGGCAGTGCCGTAGAATTATTCAAGTTAGAGTTCTTTTCAAATGCGTTGACTACTATTACTATTGAGTTTACAAAAGAAAAGTGGCTGAGTTATTTGAAATGAACTCTACATACTCAGATATAGCCACAAAGACAATGCTTTTAGAAACAGGAATTGATAATGCAATAATAGTTGGAACGTTAATTAGAAAAGTGGACCTTATACGCTTAATAATACGGCGTAATTAATTTTGTACAATTTATTGAAGTCTTCTGTAGATAATTTAAAAATTTAAAAAAAAGTTTGTACAATACTAACTCTGATGTAGAAATAATAGAATAATTCAGTTGTTGTTTAATGCATATGAACTTTTAAATGATAAAATCTTGCAAAGCAGTAAATAATTGTCTTCAAAGATTAATATAAGTTAGAAGATTTTACAACTCTGGATTTACAGACAATCCATAATATTGTATAATATCAAATTTTGAATAATATTATATTTTCAGAGTCTAAACCTTGCGATAATGCAACTTTAAATAAATATGAATAAAAATATAAAGAAGAAATTCCAAGAATTCAGAAAGATAGAAGAAGGCAAACCGGCGATTTAAAGCCTTTTAGATCTATTATATTACAAGGAAAGGAGATGGCTGAAGTCATGCAAAAAGAACATTGTCTAAGCCTTGCGTTAATGACACTTTAAATAAATATGAATAAAAATATAAAGAAGAAATACCAAGAAATTAGGAAGATAGAAGAATACAAACAGGCGATTTCAGACCTTTGAAAAATCTATTATATTACAAGGAAAGGAGATGGCTGAAGTCATGCAAAAAGAATACTAAAGAATACTGAATAAAAAATAAAATTTGAACTCCCAAGCATAATACGAAATAATAATAAGATATTTGTACCTCTTTCCCATAAAAAAATTTTTTTCTTCTATTCTTCTTTTTTCTTACTAGACCGGTTTCGATCACCTTTGAGATCCTCTTCAGTAGTTTTTTTGATGAAATTAAAAGGTTATTAATTTTGTGCGTAAAATAGAAGAGAGAATGAATTTGGTACTTAATTCATTCTTCCTTCTATTTTAGGCACAAAATTAATAACCGTTTAATTTCAGCGAAAAAACTACTGAAGAGGATCACAAAAGTGATCGAATATGTGCTTAAGAAACTGATCCATTTGGGTAAATAAGTTTTAACGAAACTGCTGAAAGATTAATCCTAAACACTAAAACAAATTACAGTGGAAGCGCTGATTTTATATTATAATATGTTAAACAGACACATTGATTTTTTTTGTAATCCCTAACACTAAACCTTCCTCCACTTAAATATGCTGTAAGTAAAATAAACTTTGCGACGATGTGATAATGTTAATAGAATGACAATTTGATATAAAGGGTTAAAACAATTTATCTTGGTACTAGAAAACAAGTTTTCAAATAAATACTACCCAGCATTTCCACCACCACGTCGGCACAAATGACACTTGTGCCCTTCTAACTTGATCAGACGTCACACACTGAATTTCCATGCTAGATAATAAAAATTTACAGATTCACAATTTTGTCTGTTACACACTGTATTGAGTGAAATAAATGTGATGATGAGAATGGTAAGTGTTTGAAAACGTAGCCAACAAACGTTTCAAAACTCATTTACAAATGTAATTTCACGCATGCGCTAGCATTTAGTTTAGCGATAGCGTTCAAAACTACAAACAAATCTATAGTAAATACGGTTCTATACCAAACCTACATACTAGATGACTATGTATATAGCAAAAAAAAATGTTTCTTTATGTATCATAAAATGTGCTTATTTATACAATATGTAGCTAAAACTAAAGTTCTAGTTCTACACAGGACCGGGCTAGCCACAGGGCAAACTGGGTAAATGTCTGGTGGGTCGCATTCCCATTAGACCAGTCTGGTTATGCAGTTTTAAAAATATCAATTAATTCATTCAAGGTTTTATTGCTAATAAAATAATTCACTATCAAGTCTAAAATAACAATGACAATTTTTTCCCAAAATATATATGTAACCTGTTGTACGGGTCACTTTTATTACAGCGAATCATTGTGGAATTTTTTTTAAACAGTAAACGATAAATATTCATAATATTCAATTAAAATTATCAAATAATCAAACTGGATCGGGTGGGACTCGAACCCACGATCTTCTCATAACTAGCCAGGTGTCTTTCCCCCAAGACCAAGGATCCTCTGCTTCTACAGCCACTTTAGTCCAATAACCATTCAATCACATATGTGTATTACTACTATTTTTAACGCGAGAAACAGTTATTATTCTAATTTTAAATATTATCGAGTACTCGTGAAACATTACTACAAATGGCGAACATAAGCATTCGACAATATTTGAAATTAGTGTTTATAATATTATTTTTGGTATAGTTACTGTGAGCATGTATCACCGTTTTCTCACAAATAGACTATAATTATTAATACTGATTTTTCATGTCTAAATCCGAAACGTTTCCCTAACATGCGCAATAAAAAACTTCAATATAGTGAACTAGATGAGTTAAGAAAACTCTTGCTGAAATTTGATAAAACAGTTATAGGTAAAATTTGCAGACTGAATTGAAAAATTTGGAAGACTATGAATAAAAATAGAAACTGAGTCATTTGCTGCTTCAAAATGTGGCATTTTTTTTACAAGTAAGGCGTTTAATTTATTAAAGAAATCTAAAATCTGTTAGTTATCTGAGCAGTAATCGTTGAAAATTGTCACCTGAAACAGTTAACACTTTCAGTCCCATGGCTTCGGCATCCGAAACCAAACAAAACATCCCCAGAGGCCGACCGCGATCAATGATTAATTGATTAGTTGGTTACGCATTATGTGTGCGATCTTTATTATCATTGTAAATAATAAACAAATACTTTACTTTGCAAAATACTACTTTTATTTTTGAAACTGTGGCAATATTGTTTTGAACCGTTAGTTCATTTTCAAACAGAATAAAAATTATATTCGATACATGCCCTTATATACTAATATAATATAATTTTTATTCTGTTTGAAAATGAACTAACGGTTCGAAATAATATTGTCACAGTTTCAAAAATAAAAGTGGTATCTTGCAAAGTAAAGTATTTGTTTATTATTTACAAATATGGAATACCATAAAGTAACGCTCAAATCAATTAATTTTATCATCACTCATCACACGGATGTGTTCCTACTCACACAAATACATACCAACACACACTACTCTTTTGGTTTCTACGTATAAAAAAGTTTAAGATAAACAAAAAATACTTTAAAAAATAAATTTATCTTTTTAAATAAAACTGATTTGAATGTCAGTGTATATGTAGTATGTACGTATCACGTACGTATGTTTACAGTTTTACACATAATTATTGAACGGTGTTGAATCTATTCAGCGTTTGAATCATTTTTTTTGTATTTGTTTATATAGTTTTTTTTTTTTTTTGCCGGTTTCCAGGGAAGTTGACTATGAAAGTGCTCGGGCCCCATAGTATTAATTGTGTAAGCTATGAGCCTTACAAATGGATTATTGTAATCAAAAGATCAAATATTTTGGCATTAAAGACAAATTTTATCCATCTTCTCCCCTTACCATATCGGTTTTATGGTAATAAATATGTAATAATATTTTCCTTTTTATTTTTCCTTTTTTTAAAAAGGAAAAAAACATACCTATTATTCTCATTTATTCTCCAAAGATATCTCAACTATGAAAACCGTTCGGTTACCCATTAATTAGTTATATTGTATGAATACGGCGGAAAACAATGAAACGTAATATTTCGTTACGTAACATTTGCTAACGCGTAGAATAATTTTGAAAATGCCTTTTTTAATTTAAATATTTTAATTACGAATGGAAAAAAAAGGTTAGGTACGCCACGCAGCGAGTGGCCCCGACCAAACACATAAATAAACGGGCCGGGGCACATATGATGTTTATTCTATGGATGAAAATAAATTAAATAGCTTTTTATTATCTGGTTTCGAGGATCCTTCCTTTTTTGCATTTTTGCTCCTTGTTCGTTCGTTAGTGAAAGTATATATTTTCTTTGAAATTCTCGTGGTGTTACTTTATTCATTAAAAACAAATAATGAATCATATAACATAAATTATATTGTTTGAAAATTTTCTTCCTTTTTATCATTCCTTTTTTTTTTTTTAAAAAAAAAGTATTTTCAAATACAGAGGACAAATTTTTATGTATTTCCTCTTTTACTTAAAGGTCATTTTTTTTTTTTAAAAAAGTAGCTTTACTGCGCAGAAAGCAAATATACTCTTTTTATGTGCCGAACAACTTCGTGAAAGTTCGGCACATAATAAGATTGGACTGTGTAGAATGAATAATTATTGAGTTTTACATCCATATTGAATAAACGCAAGAGGTATTGGTTGTGTATTGTATGTATTTAATGTACCTGTGAACTCTATAGTTCGATTAAACGATTAAGACTTGTAACAGTACTGCTATCTAGCGATGTATATAAGTATTTCAAAGTAACTGGTATTGTTCAAAGTACATAACTGGTATTGGGGACGCAAACCCCGAGTAAGCAGTGAATAGTAATGACGAACAGAAAAAGGAAGTTTGAAATGGCGGATTGATAATGAGTTAAGTTAGAAACTGTTTTGGAAAATTAACAAAAAATTTATATTAAAAAAATATTTAAAAATAAAATAATATAAAAAATAATCAACCAATATATTTGAAATTATAAAAACAAAAGGAAAACCTATAAATAAAATATTATCATTACTTAAATCAAAAGAAAACAAAATTAATAAAATACATGTGCTTTCGTGTTTAACCTACAAGAGAATATTATATTTTTTTTTTTTAAATATTCCCTGTGTTTCATTTATCTACCTTGGAACCATAAAATCTACATCAAGAAAATCTTCCAGTTACGATAAACTCATTAGAAATAACTTTTGTGATATAATAAATACGTTGTCTTTGTAATTTTGTGTTTTTAATAAAAAAAATCGTAGTTAATATTTTTTAAACCTTTATTTATTTCTAATTTTTATTATATACATAATTAACCCTAGAACGACAAACTTATTTTTTCTACTCTTAAACTACAAACTGGGGTATATATTTACCCCACGGGATTTTTGGTCGTAAAATCGATCTGACAGCAGCAATTTCACTTAAAAGAACGCGAATTTGTTCGTTTTTTCATGCTGAAGAGAATGGTGAAGAGTAAATTCAATTTAATCAAAGCTTAGTCGGTGAAAAATCTATTTAAATAGCTAAAAGTGTTCAAAAACGCTCAAATTGTCATTTAATAAACAAAAATTGATAACTATTTTTCTAATGAACCGATTTTCAGATTTCAGACGGTATTTTAAAGAGGACACAAGGGACTTCAAGCATATAAATGACATCATGATGTTTTGCCAAAAAAGTCGATTTATTTTGGATTTTGAAAATTAAAAAAATTGGGAATTTGATATGTGGAAAAATCAAACAAAAATGCATGAAATTTTAGTTTTTAAGAATATATTTCATTTTTTTTCATACAAAATGTAAAAAAAAGGAGAATTTAACTTATTCAAAGGCACTACAATCGCTGCAATATATATTTCCATGATTCTCGCAGGTCGGTCGCTTGCACTTCGTGCAATATATTCGCGTTTTGCGGTCTTCCTCGAGGACACAAGCAGCATCGGGCTGGCTATATCTAATGTTTTGTTGCAAAATAAGGTCATTATAAGTGAATCCAAATTATTTTAGCAAGAAAAATAAAAATAACTTACCTAAACAAAACACTGACGTAAACTACAAACTGGCGTACATATCAACCCCATACTAGCTTCACGTTTTCCCTTCGTCGCAGTAGACAAGAAACCGCAGGGTTTCCCGACCTCACTTTACTGTTAGAACCTTGAACTAAATTATGGTATAGGTGTTCAGTCGATAATGTTACTGACTAATTTAAAAACGTAGTTTAAAGTTTACCTGGGGTAGATTTCTACCCCAGTTTGTCGTTCTAGGGTTAACTTTAATAAAAACAAGTCGTCAAGTGCAAGTTGTACTTGCGCTAACAGTGTTCCGTACAATCAGTTGTTTCTAGGAATTTTTTATAACGGGATGTGAAGGTGGATAAAATATTTTTCCTAATAAATAAATTTTATTCCTAAAGTATAACCCATTTTTAGATTTCAGAACGATCGTGTTCGTATGTGTCACATCGTGAACGTATGTGTCCGGACTGTTATATTTTAAGAAGTTTTAGTTATGACCACTGATGGTGAGGGACATTACTTAGTGCGTGTCAAACACGCACTTGACGAATTTTTAATTTTGTAATACCTAGATTTATTTCTAATAAATATCCCAACAAAAGCATAAATGTGAAAAATTTCGATTTTATTTTGTTAGCCTAAAAAAACTGTCAATTTCCAAACACATTCTTAGTACGGTGCAATCAGTTATTCAAAAAAACGGCCTAACCTCAACATCCAAAGTAACACTTTCACTCCAACTCCAAATTGTTCTATACAGTCCACATATTGTTTGGCAGAAGGTTACACCATTTTGAGCGTCGGGTTTTTTTTTTTTGGGGGGGGGGGGTAGAAGTAGACAAATTAATGTTTTTTTTTTTTAAATAGTTCGGAAACTATGGGGTTTAGCGTAAAAAGTGTCATATACAAAAATAATCTACATTAAATTGCGAACAAAAATAGTCCTGTGCATAATCTTGCTAAAGTGAACAGTTCTAGAGTTACACAAGGTGTAAAAGTAGCAATTTTTAGTATTTTTAGCCACTGCTACACCTATCACCAGGTGTAGCAGTGGCTAAATAAGAAGAAGAATCCGCTTGAGTGGGGGTGAAAGAAGATTGACGAACAAATGAGACCAATTACAGCACGTCTAGCAGCTGCCGAGAAATTACTTTCCCTCATAGTGTGCGCTTGCAAAGACAAATGCGTCGGTAACTGCGAATGCAGAAAGAGTGGTCTAAACTGCTCAAACATATGTGGTAATTGCTCAGGGCTAGGATGTGATAACAGGGATACGAACATCATAGACGAAGATTTAGAAGAGGAGGGCGCTATGTTTGAAGAGGACTAATCGCAATTTCCTTTTACAAAACACCATCCTGTATAAAAAAAATTAGTTTCCTTAGTGATAATGTGTCATATTTTTTCCAAAATATTTAAAAATTGCTACTTTTACACCTTCCATAACTCTGGAACTCTTCACTTCAGCAAGATTATGCATAGGACTATTTTTGTTCGCAATTTAATGTAGATTATTTTTTTATAGGTAGCTTTTTGCGTTAAACTGCATAGTTTTCGAAATATTTAAAAAAAACTGACGAAAACCGGTAATTTGCCTACTTCTACCCTCCTCCCCCCAAAACCCGACGCTCAAAATGGTGTGACTTTTTTCCAAACAATATGTGGGCTGTATAGAACAATTTCGAGTTGGAGTGAAACTGTTACTTTGGATGTTGAGGTTTGGGTCTAATTGCACCGTACTATTTTCGTATAGAATCAGAATCCAATAAATTGATTTAAAAATTCATATCAAAATTCAAAATTTTATCCATTTATCATGTTTTTTTTTTTTTTTGAGGTTACAAACTCGCTAAATTCTAATAGAAAAGAAATTCTTACATACCTATATGGTGTATAATATAATTATGGCCTAACTGTCAAATACTTTGAAAATTTGACTGAAATGGAATTAGTAAGAAGTAAAATATGGACCATAATAATTAAGCAAACATTGTAATACATCATACCGATGCTAATAACCGAAAAGGTTGATGCATCAAAATTTTAAATAAAAAAAATATAGAGATTTAATGAGATTTCACGGTGACACCGTGACCACCATTAATTACTCCGATTGCGGTGCAATTCGTAGAGCACCATCTGGAAATCAAACCCCACAATTCTAAAACATTTGCACCATAGAAACACGACCAAATAGTTCGGACGTTATTCTGCTTGGCGCGATTTTCAGATACGCAGCCAAACTCGAGAACAGATTGTTATTTATAGAAAGCTTTAAAATATAAAATCGGCATAAAAATTTTCATTTTGGAAGGGGAAAAAATTTTCATATTTCAAAAATGACCTCAATTTTTCTGCTATTTTAGTATTTTCGGAAGTAATTCAATATAGATTCTAAAAATGAGGTAACTATATTTTTAATATTTTTCAATTTTTTTCAAACCAGCCATGCAGAAGTGTATCAACATGTTTGAAATCAACGTAAATTCGTCTATGTATTATAAGAACCATATTTTTTCTAACAAAAAAAAAAAAAATTTTAAATGCTTTTAGAATTATAGGTATTCTATGCAACATTATTCTAAAAGGACCCATTATACAATTACCAGATAATAATTTGATTTTTTAAAAAGTCTTCCGTATATACAGGATGTAAAACAAATAACCCTCTTCCTTTTTTGGGGTGACTTATAGCACCCTGTAGACACTAAAACCGTAGGAATTTTTTCGGATTTAACAGTCGCGTCACCCCTCAAAAGGATAAGAGTTATTTCCTTTACACCCTGTATATAATATATCAACACATACATATATATATATATATATATATATATATATATATATATATATATATATATATATATATATGTATATATATATATATATATATATATATATATATATATATATATATATATATATATATATATATCTTATCCTTTTGAGGGGTGACGCGACTGTTAATTCCGAAAAAATTCCTACGGTTTTAGTGTCTACAGGGTGCTATGAGTCACCCCACAAAAGGACGAGAGTTATATGTTTTACACCCTGTATAGTTAAAATAAAATAAAATAAAATATTTATTTTACACTAAATTTACAACAGAAGTTATATAAATTTCTACATGACATTTTTGTAGACCTTCCTTATAAATAACCATCCTAATAATTTATAATAGATTTTAAAGATTGTTTTAAAGTTCTTTGGTAGGTACATGTGTAGAGATTTAATTTGGAATTTTTATAAGTAGGAAAAAAATACTTAGTGCAAGATAAAAAAAAACCCAACTTTGTATACTATGTATATATAGTTAAAATTTTATTTTAGAACGCAAAAGCCTAATGTCCAAAAATGACAGAGCGGTTATTTAGGAAAAGGATATTTTGGAAAAAAAATCACAAAATAATTTATATTTCATGACGTACGTTTCGGGGCTTAAAAAATCCCCCTCATCAGGCCCTTATCAACAAATTAAAATAAAATAAAATAAAATAACCGTTATTTGAAACTAGATAAGTTTTAAGAATCATTTCTCCTGATCTCCTGTATAACAAAGTACTTACGATGAAACAAATGAACCTTCTATATATACGCTTATTTCGTTTGTCATTGCGAATAAATTCTATCGTTAACGAAAAATAATTTGACAGTATTTACACTTTATTTCATCTCTTTTGGTAAACATAATATATACAAATAAATCATTAAAACAGCCGAATGTCGAGAGAAGGATGAATTTTTCTTTTCATTATTTGCTCTCTTTCGTCAGTTTTTCTTAAGTTTCTTAAGTGGCAATATAAAAAGAAAATTATGAAATGATTTCGCTGTTGATGTAGATATACCTACCGTGATTTTTCTCGAAATAAAATAGTAAATGAATGTAGATAATGTAGTTAATAGCTGTTCTATATAGGTATTATTTAATAGAATGAGGAAAATATTACTCAGCGTATAATCAAGTAAGGCTTAAGAGAGAAAAAAGAATCTGTAATGCTCCCATTTTTAAAAATATATTTTATAGCTTAAAGACACTTTTTGTTTAAGATTTCAGATCGTAGTGGCACAAAATGGATACTAATTGAATGTACAGATTTATATATTTGTAATTTGGTAGTGGTTTTAGAAGCCTCTCTTTATGTAAAAATTTTCAAAACTAGTTTGAAACAGGCTTGAAAGGTATGGTAATTTAGACACTGAGATTTCTTGAATTTTTTCGAATATAAATAAAACAAAATATTTGAATAAATATGTTCCAAAATCGTTTAAGTGTTCGGAATAATTTTCCTACATAATCTGTTTTTATGATGTCGTTCGAAAGCTAAATTTTAAGTTGAGAGTCTTTTCTCACTTTTCATTTTTAAGGTTTTTTTTTTCTTTTTTTGTAAAATATCAAAGCTTTAAAGTAGAATGCAATATCATCGTCCTTTTCCTCTCCCATAGCTAACTTCTCACCGTACGTTCAGAAAATCTGAAAAAATTGCCAATAGTAATTTAGGTAATCTAATTGCTACGTAATTGGCTTTCATAGTAACACAGAAAGTGAGAATGGATACACAAGGGTGTATCTAGCTGTAACAAAATATACTTAAATTTCTTTTTAGAGGTATTTTCTTTTTAAGGCTGTTTTGATTTGAGGTTTGGTAAATAAAAGTTTGCAAGAAAATAGTCTTATTCGAAAAAAGAAATCCTATTATGTTACTGATCACATATAGATTCCTCAACGAATTTTTCAACAGAGAAAAAAAAAACGAAATCAAGCAAAAAGATAATATAGGTATAGGTTCACACAAAATACACGTAGTCATCTTGAGCCATCTAGCGGTGATAAACGGTATCAAACACATGAATAAAAATTGACTGATATACTTACTTACTTATACCATATACCAGTGTTTTTCAAACTTTTTTCATCGCGGGCAAGGTTCTAAATTCTAATCAACTTTGAGTTTTCGCAAAATTTATTACGCGCACGATTTAAATTAATTTATTTTAAAATAACAATGGGATTATTACGTTCGTTTTTGAAACTTGTCAATAATAGACTTAATTCACATCTCTATTTTTTTACATTTTTATTACAGAAATTATGTACATTACAATTACATTATTACATGATATACTTTGATCTATATAAAATGTTCTTTTTAGAATAATCGAATTTTTGATATTGATATGTGTAGCATACGAAATAACAGGTGAGTTTTTGCTTTATATTTTGTGTTCAGTAAAGATGTATAAATTTTTAAAAATATAAGTATAAAGGTTTAAAGTATGATCTTAAGCATTTTTCTAAATTCAGGAAGTTTTTGTGTTTGGTGACATCTGTAAATACAGCTTTTGCTAAACGAGACAATTTTACTATGAAAAGGGACAAATCGCATTTAGGGTCAGCACTAGCACTTAATAACTTGAACGTTATTGTTATAATAAAAAAAAAAAAGATTGCTACAACCTAATATGTAACTCTGATTACTTAAGTTGAAATGTAGAAGAGTTTCAAGTTCAAACACCATATTCATAAAAAAAAAAATGTTATGCCCATTGTGTTTAGTTCGAGATTTTGGATAGTATTATGTTTCTTTTTGTAAAAATGCATCTACTTTCTCTTATAAGCTATTTTAATCTGATATAAAATAACTTCATAGAGCTAAATTTGATACTTATTTTTCACTCAAATTATTTGAAGGAATAACTGTGCTCAGATCCTGTGCTGCTCAGACCTAACTAAATACTTAAACCAAGCTTAGTACAGGACCTTCTAAGCCATATTATGTAATTCACTAAAGTGGGTCGTAAATTTTGCTATAAGAATTACGTTTCGTTCAGTTTGAAAATTATTCAGTGAAAAAGAGCGTCAAGTTATATATATATATATATATATATATATATATATATATATATATATATATATATATATATACATATATATATATACTTATATATATATATATATATATATATATATATATATATATATATATATATATATATATATATTACATGTTTATAATATAGAAATATTCATCCTAAAAATAACCTCTGTCAAAGAGACACTGTTTCTCTCCTCTAAATTTCGTTTAAGGACGTTCCTGCGTCAAACCTAATAGTAGATAAAAATTTTAATTTTAGAGAATTGACAAGTTCAATTACATAGTTATCTTCCTTCAAAGATTTTAAGGCCTTCGTAGGTCATTTCTTAAAATAATTGACGATTCAAAATCAAATTTTTAATACAGAGCTATTAGGAAAAAATATTTTAAACAGCATTTTTTCATTTTAAAAATTATAGTAAGACAGTAAGTATATTATAAGAGTAGATACCATAATAAAAAATGTTTAAAAATATGAAATATGCAGTTTATATAATTGCACAAAAAAATCGTGTTGACGAACGTTATAATGAAATATTAGTTATTGAAATTAATATTCGGGTAGATTTTGATGTGTAAACGTACATAATATACATACAAGGTCAAATCAGACTACTAAATTGCAATCAACAACTGTGTATGCATTGATGTCATAGATCATTATATAGGTGGTACGTATAGCAATCACCCATATACACGACACGATATGACACATGAACAAGTACAAGCTCTGTATGCATAACATACAGGTATAGTGTTTTGTGGTAGCTACATAACATTATTCTGTAGTGTTTTGTGGACACGCTGGATACAATGTCATTCTATAAGCTCACTTTCATAATATTTCCGTGGAACACAGTTTGAAAAGCGCTTCCATACATCTCATCAAGTGTGGTGAAAATATTTTTTTCTTCACAATTTAGTAACCTTTTTGTTATAGAGACAATCTCACACATACCTGCAGATCCAATCTCCAAGTGTTTGTTGACTGACTAACGGGCGGACGAACGGACAAATAGACAGACGCCCATCTATTGTTATGAATAAAACTTATTGTGACTTAAAAGTTCATATACAACAATATGTTCCGTACATTGTTTGGATGAGTGTGGGTTGGCTGGCTGTTGGTTTGATGAGACAGTTGACTAAACGTAATATTGACCGCTTGGGGTGATATAAATCCTGGATATTTGTTATGAGAATAACATACATAGCTTTACTTGCTACATTGTGTATGATGGACTCTGCTCTTTATTGGATATAGATATTGACTCACGTAGTACGTGTAGGTACCCATGGTTGACGTGACCTGACGTTTGAAAACTATCCCGCCTAACCAGCGCTAAGTCTCCATTACCGGGCATTTGTAACTTACGACTTTTTATCATATATACAACTTTTTTTTTTGGTAATAGACATCAACGAGGTGGTTGCTTGATTTTGTTGTATATACACGTACGTGTGCGTATGTGTGTGTACGGAATTGTATAAATGTGTGCGTGTAGACATATTTGGTTATCTATATACGAATGACAAACTGATTGGTTAACCAATCAACTTATAACAATTTATATCAAGGAAAGTACATTGTCAGACAAGGTTTTGTGTAGGGGAGACTGGAGTAAAGTGGCCACTCTAAGACAAAATTTGCTTAGTTTATTTGTTTGAAAAGAAATACAGATTAATAAGTATTTGGCATATAGTTGTTTTAGTGCAGAACCAATAACCATCAATATAACAATATCTTGAATGGTATTTTTGCAATTTTTGTTTTTCGCAACATGTGTAAAGTGACCACTTTACCTTACTATGTTGAGTAAAGTGGCCAGGGGTACCCATTTTAATCCAAAAAGAAATCTTCAAGTAATAAACATGTTTATAGTCCTGTGAAGTTGGCACACCGAATGTGAGAACTTTAAATTTTTTTAGAGTTCTGGCATCCTTATGAATAGTTCTAGAGTTCCCTATACATATTTTAAATAGTTCCGATGATTTAGTACCAAAAATTCAACTTTAAAATTAGGTGTGCCAACTTCACGCAGCGCACCGAATCCAAAAAATCAATTATTTTTTTAGAGTTTTGGCATCCTTATAAATAGTTCTAGAGTTCCCTATACACATTTTAAATAGTTCCGATGATTTAGTACCAAAAAATCAATTTTTAAAAATTAGGTGCGCCAAGTTCACGCAGCGCACCGAATCGTAAAAATCAATTATTTCGTTAGAGTTCTGGCATCCTTATGGATAGTTCTAGTGCTTTCTATCAAAAATATCAATAGTTCTGGTAATTATGAGTATATAATCGAGTTTTAAAAATCAAATATCTAACAATGACATTTGATTTGAAATATTTTTTTCCAAATTTCAGTTGGTTTGATGAAGGTTCTGAATAGTGCTCCAAGAGGTCTACAGAAAAATGTTATGGCATCTTCATGTAAAATAATTACATTGAATTTAAGGCTATTTCTATAACTATAACTTTTTTAGAGAACTTTCAAAAAAATTAATTATTTTTTTAAAGTTCTGGCATCCTTATGAATAGTTCTAGAGTTCCAAATACATATTTTAAATAGTTCTGATGATTAAGTATCAAAAAATCAGTTTCAAAAATTGGGTGTGCCAACTTCATGCAGTGCACCGAATCATAAAAATCAATTATTTTTTTAGAGTTCTAGCATCCTTATGAATAGTTCTAGTGTTTCCTATACATATTTTAAATAGTTCCGATGATTAAGTACCAAAAATTTAACTTCAGCTAGCTAGCTTAATAATAGTCCTAGAGTTCTCTACCAAAAATATCAATAGTTCTGGTAATTTGGAGTATAAAATTGGTTTTTGAAAATCAAATATATGACAATGAAATTTTATGTGAAATTTTTTTCCAAGTTCTGGTTGGTCTAATAAGAGTTCTGAATGATGCTCCAAGAGTTCTACAGAAAAACGGTATGACGCTTGAGTATAAAAGAAGCAATTAGTTTGAAAGTTAACGAAATTCTTAACAATCAAAAGTTAACGGTTCTGACAAGTTGGCACACCGAGTGTCAGAACATTCAGATTTTTTTAGAGTTCTGGCATCCTTATAATTAGTTTTAGAGTTCCCTACATATATTTTAAATAGTTCCGACAATTAATGCCAGAAAAACTCATTTTTTAACTAAGTTTTTCTAACATACAAATATTGATTGTTGTAGTTCAGATAATTCCAATTAAACAATTGGTTTTGGAAATTCTGATATGCATTTTTTATGTGGAAATCCGGAATTGGGATTTCTTGATCTCACGTTAACTTTTCTCGTACTTGAATAGAATTTGAGAAGAAATTTCTCTAGAATCCTGAACAACCTAATATAATATAGCCTAGTTAAGTCGTGAATTACTTAGCTTCCCAACAGCAAAAAATTTTCAAAATCAGCTGGGTAATTAATTTTGGAACCTTTGCCCTCTGGGACCCTGGTGGATAAAATCCAACATAGCCAAAGTCAATAATTTAAAACAATTTTTATAATAGTGAAAAATTTTTCAAGAATCGATTAAGTAATTCATTTTAGAACATTTTTGGTCTCCAGGATATCTCATAATCTCATATAACATAATCTATGTTAATCTGAAATCGTTTAAACTTCAAACTTCTTCCTAAATTTTTAAAATTGATACTCTTTGAGTTTAATTCGAATTTATTTAGTTTATATAAAATTAGGGTACTGAAAATTTAGTTTTGGTGACTAAATTTTTGAAATAATTACAGTATAGCACCGACAATGGAAACATCAATTTTGGAAATTTTTTGAGAGCATCAAATTAGTCAACATCACTTTTGGAAAGTTGCCTCAAAAATGTCAAGTAGATAAATATTAAATCCATGTGTAATAGACCATGACGCATGATTTTATCAAAAGAAATAAATAAATATACCGGTAATAGTAGTGACAAACAACAACAGACCTCAAAGCGTGGGAATTGTGGGAACGTAGATTTTAATTATTGTACATAGAATGTTTATCTGTATGTATTCTGTTCTATGGCTATTTTTATCATACGTAAAATGTAAACAAAATTATTTCAAAGGAAATTAATAAAACGACAAATGAAAAAATATTTTATGAGGTAAATAATTTTTAATTCTTCACTTCTTCTTTTCTTTTATTAATATTTAAAAAAAAAATAATTTTAATTCAAAACATAATCTTACGAAATTTGTGAATCGCCACTGGTCAAAAAGCATCACTTTTGTCAAGCACCACTTTTGGAGACTACTTTTTCTTGACAAAACTGGTACTCTACTGTAATTAAATTTTAACAGTACCTACTATTAAAAATTTTGGGTTATCGGACGTTATCCAAAGTAAAAAATATTCTACTAGCTTTTTACAGATAAAACTATTAGATATGGTAGCAACAATAAAAATAATCTTTTATATTCGTTTTATTTCCCTCAGAAATATTTGAATACATTTATTTATTGGTGGAAAAAAAACTGCCAAAAATTATTCTTCATATCTCATATTTTCGTTTCCTTTTACAAAAAATTTTTTTCTCATTTTTTTTTTTTTTTTGTTACTTTTGCTCTGTAATAGTTGTTATGACTTTTATTATTATTACATAATATATACTTGAAATCAAAAAGAGAGGAGTTATTGAGAACGAACCTTCTCGGCGAACAGAAGACTGTAGAGTGGATGAGGAGCAAAAAAAGGAATTAATTACAGTTATAATGACCTATATTTTTATACGATCAATGTAAATAAATTTAGTTGTTAAAGTTTTGTTCATTCATTGTGCAGCATGTAGCAAGCACTGTTGTAGTATGATATGACAAAATGACTGATGGATGCTAAAGTTAATGGATTTTTTACTTTCCGCTCGTCATCATTATTCCACACATTTTATAATGGCTTTGCTCCGTTTTCTCTTGCTTGTTGTGCTTTTGCTACTACTTTACGTCATCGTTCAAAAAATATGTATGTATGTGTGTATATGGAAATATGTTGATGATGTAGGATTACATTTATTTTCTGTTTTTCTTTATTTTTGTGATTTTGCCATGTATATTCAATTAGTTTTTTTTATGAAACGAAATATTATACAGTGAATGTGATTTTCGAAGTCTTTGTTCTAAATAGGTATAAGTAAGTACCGATACCTTGTGTTGTTGAATATCAAAGCACAAAGAATTTTTGTAAACTGTAAGCAAGATTAAATAAAATTTACAACAAATTAAATCGCTCCAATGATGATAATACTTACTTTTCACATTCCTTTGAGAATTAAGCAGATTTATTCAAGTCTAAGAGTGAAAGAAAAGTTGTTAGCTGTTATCTTTTTGTCATCTAAATATATATTCTGACTAAAATACAAAGAATTGATCATTTTATTAAAAACTAGCTGTACCCGCGACGTCGTTTGCGTGACGCATTGTTATGTAATAATTATACAGAACTTGTATAGAACAATAATTTTTGGGAATGAGACATTTTTCCGGAATAAAAAGTATCTTAAATGTTGAAGTAGGTAATAAGTTGTCACAGCACCAAATTTCATCAAAATCCGTTAAATAGTTTTTGCGTAACGTGCGCACATGCTCAAAATAGTTTTTCTCTCGTTTCCCATGGGACTGAGATATTTCCGCGGAGTAAGAAGTATTCTAAATGTTGACGCAGGTAATAAGCTGCCACCACACTAAATTTCATCAAAATCCGTTCAATAGTTTTTGGTTAATATGTGCACATGCTCAGAATAGTTTTTCCATTTTCCCGTGGGATTGAGACATTTGCCCGGAGTAAAAAGTATTTTAGATGTTGATCCAGGTAACAAGTTATCACCACACCAAATTTCATTAAAATCTGTCCAATAGTTTTTATGTAATGTGTGCACATGTTCAGAATGGTTTTTCCATTTTCCCGTGGGAATAAGAAATTTTCCCGAAGTAAAAAGTATTTTAGATGTCGACCAAAGTAATAAGTTATCATCACACCAAATTTCATTAAAATCCGTCCAATAGTTTTTGCGTGATGCGTGAACAGACAGACAGACAGGCAGAAAGACAAAAATTTTAAAAATCGCTGTTTTGATATCCACATTGATAACTAATTACAGTACCAGTACAATTTTCAAAAAATATTCCATGTACGGAAATGGTCTTGTTACAATTTTATTATATGTCTATAGATTTCAGAGAAAAAACATACATGTTTGTGATTTTGAGACTTTTCCTGGGACTATGTTTATTATCCGTCTGAAATACGTCCATTTAAGGTGCGGTCAGACCAGTACGGGCACCCGCAATCGTTTGAATCCGTCACCAAAATTACAACTACACTTTCATACAATTCTTGTAGGTTTTTAGAAATTGTCATCATCTCATAGGGGATCGAATTCAAAATTAAATTTTTCTTTTCTCTCTTTTCGAGCAGCATGCTTCTTTTTTGTTTTACGTATACAGATACGACAAACGGCTACCAAAAAAAAATCTTTTAGTAAAAATTGAAGCAGAAATCTTATTTGTTTGTCAAATTCTGACGTCCAATTACATTTAACAGGCGAACAAACGTTATTTTCTGTAACCTATATTTAAAATTCAATCTGTAAAAAACGGTAATATGAATTCAATGGATCGTTTACTGGAAATAACGATATTGCATTGTTGACGGAATATTTATTGTCCCTTCTCTTTTGACAAAAAAGCATATATACTAGCCTATAAAATTGTACGCAAATAAATGATGCCAAATAATAATAAAAGCGCTTTGGTATTAAATGTATTTTTATGGTTTTAATTTTAAGCATCAACGATTTGCATTTTTATACGCGCCGATAAAATATACCTATGTGGTATTAGGTAAGTACATCAAAATGAAACGGCAGTGAGTATTACGGAATTTATAATATTTTATATTCGTCAAACGTGCGGTAGCTAGTATTCGTACGCACAAGATGTTTTTTTTTTATTAATTTGAGCCATTCTACTTTTCGGTGACTATACAAACTGTTAGTTTTTACTTTACGATTACAACTCTAATTTGTTCGTTTTTCCAAAAAAAATATTTAAAAAATATAGTAAAATGGGTACTATATAGTACTATAGTTCTAAAATATAGTATTATGGTTCTTTATAATATTTATACGAAATATTATAAATTGTAAACCATACAATTGCATTTTTCTTTATTTTTTAATCTTATTAAAAATTGAACAAATTGAAATGTCAAATGTCAATGAAAGAATAAATTGCACGCACACTTATCTTTAAAATAATAATAATCAGGTATCGGATTTCTTTCGGATCAGACAGTTTCATCTTTAGCATATGCAGGTATACATATTGCACTCAATGTGATTAAAAGTTCAAAATATTTTCATAAAAACAACGTACACAAGTTACATACACACACATACATATGTGTATCAAAATATTATTTATACGTATTTTATGTAAACATCATTTTCTTTCTTTTATTCATTACCTGCACAATCGAAAAGTTCCACTGTAATTTTAATTGACTATCAAAAGTATTTTTGTTTATATTATGTATGTGATTTATGTGACATGTCATTTAAATTAAATAAATTCATCTTTTCTTATTGTTTTCAATTTTGAGAGATAGAAGTATAGTTGCTTGTTAAAAATTTGTTTTTCAATAATAAAAAATCTTAGTAAATACGTACGTCTTAGCTACTATAGTGGACCGTCTAAATATTCAACAACTTTTCGATATATTTTACAAAAATTTTTTCCGATTTTTTTGAATTTTCTTACTTTCGTCAAATAAAAAATGCTGTTAGTATTCTAAATGGTGAAAAATGTAATTTTTGACCAATAATATTCATTCAAATGTGCATAATTTAATGTAATTTAGTTGCAAAATTTTATTGAAATAAGTACGGTCGTGACCTGTACGACGAAACCCGGTACCTAATAATAATATGCACATGATCTTTCTTAATATTTTCAGTTTGCGCCATTTTGATTTTCAAAAAATCAAACTAAAATAGGATTACAATCTATTTTTATAAAAATCGTTTTAAAATCGAATGCAATACGATCATAATTGGATTACCGGTTTACACATCCGACTGTTATACGATTTTCGTTCGATTCGATTAACATTCGATTAAAATCGTAAGTCTAAACGTAGGGTAAAAGGTGAATTGGTCGATTTATTTATATATTTAAATGAATATTTCTAATTATTTACCTACTAATGTTAAAACAGCTACTACTCATATGCATATAAAAATTTTAATTACTAAATCAGTTACTGAATCAGCCGACTATAAAATCGATTATGTGCACCCAGGTCTACTAAACACTTCAATTTATTAAAGCTAACTAAGTATTTTCGAAATTCGAACACAGAGTCTTTTTGATATTACATCGCTAATTTCGAGTTCACACTGAGAGTTTTATAACACTACAGTGTGTATATGCTTGTGTATGTCTCTGTACTTTTATGTACTTGTTACTGAACGTAGAAATAGAGTAAAAGTTTGTTACAGACATAAATTTTACAACAACATATAAACTATATATACGTATTTTTAATAGCGACGTGTATTTATTACGAAAACAGAGCTTGGAATATAAAGGCTGATTTTCATGCATCGCTACATTTCAGGCTGTTTTATATAGTAAACGATTATTTTGCTAATGTAATTTTCGTTTGTAATCATAAAAATCAAATAAGCTGGTATGTACGTCTAAAGTCTGGTCGATATAGAATTCAAATACCTAGTTCTAGTTACTACAAAACTATACAGATTTGGAAATTGCATACATTTCCAAACAGCTAAATATCAATGGAGTTTTAGACTCGATTACAATATCAATTATTCGATTAAAGTACGGTCGAAACAGATTATTGAAAGCCAATGCCGAGACGGGAAAAATTAATCGCACATATTACTTTAAACTTAAGTATACTTAATTTAGCTTTAATGTTTATAAGTAAAATTCCTTCCTGATGCGTCCTCTTGAAAGTATACTAGTTTAAATGTGGCAGAAATTGTGAGAATATATTAAGTAAAGGTGAGAATCTTAAAAAAAAAGTCAGAACTATCAATTAAAACTGGATTCATAATTGATATATTTGATATTTTGATAAATATAACAAAAAGACTAAACAAACTGGCCTTTTTAGAATGATTCCGCCGAAAATTATCACATATCAGCTCACTTAGGATAAAATATATTGCTGTACAAAATTGCTCACCAAATTTTGGACCTTGCTATTTTCGATACAGAACTACAGTGCTTTTACTACTTTTAGTATAGAACTTCTGTGACCTTAATACTTTTGTATCGTGAATAGGTAGCATATCATGGGTAACACACTCTCAGTGTAGTGACGATTTCTGTAAACGTACGAGCTATTTTTTTATACCCTACTAGTGTACGCTTTTACTGACGTGGTATAGGTAGCGCTGCGTCAGCACCTGAAAAATATTGCCGATCCCTGGGGAAATCTATTGCGTATTGCATTAATTTATGGATTTCAGTATTGCATTTGTGGGTGCTAGGGTGAGTACTAGGTAGAATAACCTAGGGAATCTGGAAACCCTTTGATATTGTAAATTGCTTCAGTATTATCCTAGATTTATAGTTGTCATACTCTTTCAGTTGTTTGACTAGTTGATTGGCTGATTTTGGTGAAAACTATACACAGTAAAAAAATTTGTGTTCTGCGCAAAAAAAAACTAGTGGTTAAAATTTTTGTGTTAAATAAGTAACACAACCCTGCGTTAAGGTTAATGTAACATTTCCTGTTTGTGTTAAATGAAAATATTAACACAAATTTCGATTTAACAGAATAAAAATGTTAACCGGTTTTGAACAACAAAGAAGTAACATAATATTTGTGTAGAGCAAAAGAATGTTATAAGTACGCAAATTAGATTAGAATAGGTATATATCTACCAAAATATATATAATAAAAAGATGAGAGTAGTTCTTATTATTAAACAAAACCGACAAATTATAAGTTTTTTCAGTTAGTGACGAATATAATTTTACAAACGTTCAAAAATGAAACAATTTTCTTACATTTTAAGGTTATTTTGTTACACATTCAGTTACAAAAAATCATGTAAGCTTACCTACATGTAAGATTGTATATTATATAATACAATCTCAAATAAGCTTACATGATTTTTTTTAACGGAATCTGTAACAAAATAACCTTAAAATGTAAGAAAATCGTTTCATTTTTAAACGTTTAATAAACAACTAACTCTGATAAATCTGAAAAATTAACACAAAATGTATGTTCTCTTGTGTGTTAAATAATTGACACAAATCTTGTGTATAGATTTGACACATATGCTTTGTGTTAAAATAACACAAAAAAATGAGTGCACCGTTCTGGACATGTGACTTGTGTTAATTTTAACACAAATTTTTTCACTGTGTATAAGTATTATGACTCTTTGGATTTATTGTACTCCATTCTATAGTATTTCAGTGGACTGAAGCTATATTTTCATACCGTACCTTTTCGGCCGGTACGAGAAACAACAACCAGACCGAATAGTATGGAACTACTATAAAAATTAACTAAAATGCTAAAATGTAAAATTAAATTTTATGAAAAATACAAGCTTTAGTTGGTACTACCAACAGCGTAGAGTTGTAAACGTTCATATAAAAAACCATTTCTCTTAATCGTTTATGAAGTCATAATGTAATGAAATAAAAAAATAAATATAAATACAAGCAAAAAACATATTTTTTATCAAAAACACGATAAAGAAGTGGTACGTAGGTACATTCAAAAAAAAATATTTAAAAATGATAATCCATACATTTCAAAATAGAAAATTCCATATATGTATATAGGTTTCACTGCTAGAGCTATATTAACATGACAGATAGAGTACCGTAACATTACCTCCCGGAGCGGCAGAATTCATATGTTTTTCGTTTTATGTGCAGAAAAAAAGCAAATAATTCTTTAGCCCTTTTGAACTTGGTATATCGCAGTTGGCGTATATGTACATATATTGTCGTATTGATACGGTTTTAGTGTGCATATAGAGTATCGCGGTGTTTGTAGAAAATAATATCCTATCCTGTGTCTGCATCCAATCCGTAGAAAGTGTTGGTAACGTTAGCGGTATTAAAGTTAGACATTTATAAATATATGGCATCACATATGTATACCACCTAAAAGTGAATAGTCACAATAGTATGTACTGTATACACTGCAAATTCAAGTGTGTTAGTTTTATATTTTAATTTCAAATATTATCGAATGCCAGTAAAACACGTTAATAACGTATGGTGAACTGCGTTTGTATTTAAACATACGTCAATATTCAATAACAATGCTTACTTAATGTTGAAAACTCCATTTTCTTCTTTGGAAAATCATTATTAAAACTAAGATTCACATAAAGATTGAAAAATTATCAAATTGGATCGGCTAGGATTGAACCGGAGTCTCTTGGTGACTAGCGAAGCGTCTTATCCACTCTAGTCACCAGATAACGGAAGCGATGTTCGAGAACCCCTTCAGTTTGATAACTATTCAATCACGTATATTCTCTTTTAATGCAAGTAGTAGCTAAGAGATATTTTTTTAACTACTGAAAAAAATTAAAGAAATATTTTTTGAAACAAACAAAATATTTAATCACTCTTACTATAAAATAGCTTATTTACTGTACAAAATGTACTATGTAAGCTATGTTTTATATACAGCTGTGCAGAATTTTATATTTTACTCACGAGTATGTGTAAAGAACCACAGTTTACAACACTTTTATCAATTTTTGAAAAAAAAAAAATCTGAAAAAAGTTACCTTACGTCACTGTTTTGTTAATTTAAAAACTTTTACATTACAGGAGATAACTGAGTTAGCATTTTGGAAATGTTACCTTTTGTCAGTAAAACTTGAAAATCTCATTTTTGGTAATCATTGAATGGAAATTGAAGATTTAATTAAAAGTAATAAAATAAAAGCCCCTTTAGATGTCGATGCAGCAATAAAAATTTAAATAAAAAAATGAAATAAAAAATAAAAAAATAAAAGTCATTTTTTATTATTTAAAATCAACCTTTCTCTAGTGTTTTCAGCTACTAAATCTAATAATCTAAATTTGAGTCTAATATTACATAAGGAAATGTCACTTCTTGTTAGAACAAAAATATTTTTATAAAGAAATGGATATGTCCCTTTTTGTTCGAAAACCGAGATTGGGACCCGTTTTTAGGGAAGAATTACTGCTATTTAACACGCGAAATTCAACTAGGATGTGTAGTTGATAGATATAAGTAGGATTTTGCAAAAAAAGCAAAAAGTCAAAAACTGTAAATGTCACTTTCTGTTCGACCACTCCACAACTAAAGATTTACATTTTTTTTAATACATTTCAAGTTTGAAATAATTTTAATACATATTACATTCGTATCAAAATTAGAGGGGTATATTATATTATTTATTGTGAACGTCATATTAGTCGTTGATAAAATATAGTACGTAACTCAGTTGTCAGGTATATTACGCACTCGCGCAATCAGATACTTTACGGTTCATGTGTAACATGCAACTATCATGCGTACTCATATCATTCAGGATACGGAAACACATGTGGTATGGCTAACACAGCTACAGTTACAGTGTACCCCCCAAAAATGAATAGTCACAAATAGTATATATAGAACAGTTTATTCGATCGCGTTTATATAATGCGCTATAATACATATGTAGGTATATAGAGTGTGGTCCATAAAGATAAGCACTTCTGATAAACACTATTTTTGTACGACAGTTTAGTTGTGAATGAATATTGATTGTATATATGTATGTTAAAACATTTTTGTGAGTAAATACCTATATCGTCGGATCTATATGTGTTAGTGTTATTGTAGTGTAGAATTTCTACTGATGATGACCTTATAGAGTCATGTTAAGGCATAAAGACACATTATTGAGTATATGTATGTACATACAATATTTGGAGTTTGAACTTTGCTACCTTACTTATGTTACCTAGAAGAAGCTGGTGGTCGTAATGCCACGTTTTCGTTGGTAGTAGATAGGTATTTACAATTCAGTTCATATAAATGCATAGTGTGTAGAGTGTACTATTGTCATATGATAAGTCAATAATATAAGTGTGTATGCATTTCTTGTATAGCATCGTCGAAAACTTTAAGACCAAGGAAGTTTAATACAGTCGAATGCCCGTTATAAGACTAATCAAGGGGACGTGGGGGAAATTTTTCATAAGAATTTTTTGTGCCCTCACTACCGCGCACGTAATTTTGTCGCTCGACTACTTTTTATAAGACTACTAGCTGTTACCCGCGGCTTCGACCGCGTGGAATTTGAAATTATAGCATCTAGTTAAAACATATAAAGTGTACTTTCATCACGTCGCTATTGCGCGTCGAGTAGGTACTGTTACTTTTTTCTTTGGAATTTTCCCACAGAAATATAATATTTTCCCCGGGTAAAAAACAGACTATAACATTCCTTTAACAACATGCCAAGTTCAAATGAAATCAATGATTCTTTCTTATACTGTTTTAAATGTATATTTTCCCACGGGAATAAGACTTTTCACGGGAGTTAAATATTTGCCCCGGATAGAAAGTAGTCTATGTCCTTTCTCATCGTCTCTGTAAACAATATGCAAAGTTTGAAATCAGACATTTTTTTTTTAAGAGTCAGTTGTTATTTCATTGTTTCCTTTTAAATACATTTTCCCTCAGGAATGAGATATTTTATCGGGATAAAAAATAACCTATGTTTATCGCTGTATATCGTCATATTTGTCTATCATCATTTTTTGTTTCATTTAAAATATCTTTTTCCACAAGAATGAAATTTCCCGGGGTATAAAATAGTTTGCGCCCTTTTTCATCCCTTCTGTTAGCAATATACAAAGTTTGAAATCACTTATCCGTTTTTTAATAGTTAGCTGTTATAATTTAATGCATTTTCCCTCGGGAATGAAATATTTTCCCGAAATAAAAAGTAGCCTATAACCGTCTCTGGCCCGCAAGCAACGTCTGTGCAAAGCTTCAAGTTGATTGGTTAAGCTGTTGAGACGTGAAAGCCAGTCAAACAAACAAACAAACAAACAAACAAACAAACTCACTTTCGCATTTATAATATTAGTAAGGATTTCATTTCAGTGTCCCATTCCTATACGTACAATTAGTTTATAATATTTATAACGTACGGGCCTGGAAGAGGGTGGGGGCAGCTGTGGTTGTAGCTCTATAAATTTTTTTTGTTCGCCGACTGTATTTTTGGAAACAAATTTTTGAATTTTTTCGCTTCTCCCACGGGATTCGTTATTTCTTTCACCGACCCTCGGTGGTGAACTCAAACTGTACGATCAAAGAAATTTAATTTTTAGACATTCCTTCGTCCTGGGTGTAACACTTAACTTTATTTTTAAACAGCTCTTTGCTACTTTATTATTGATTATTCGAAACAGTATATTATAAGAATGATCTATTCTTGACGGAAAGAGTGACCGCAAGTTTAGCCTATTTGGCAGCCCTTGAAATCTAACTTCAAATGTATGCTAAATGATAGTTTATGATGAGGCTTTAATCTCCTGAAACTTTCAGATTGATGCTGCATTCGGTTCTCGAGATATCGATGGTCAAAATTGTCAATTTCGCATGGGTTCACAATTCATTACATTCAGAAGATAACACAGGTCAACATTTGATATACGGAGTATCTCCAGATCTCACTAAGAAACCCTAGGATTTTTGTGATGGCTGATTTCGAATTCGGGGTCGGTTGACCTCTATCAGGTCACTTGAAGGTCAAAGGGCGAAAAAATGCTTTAATATGACCTTGAAGCTGATGTGATAGAGTTCAACTGACCCCGGATTCCGAATCTAGGTTACCCTAGTGAGATCTAGAGACACTCCGTATATCAAATGTTGACCTGTGTTATCTCTTGAATATAACGAATTGTGAACCCATGCGAAATTGACAACTTTGACTCTCGATATCTCGAGAACCGAATGCAACCTTAATCTGAAAGCTTCAGGAGATTAAAGTCTCATCATAAACTATCATTTACCATACATTTGAAGTTAGATTTCAAGGGTTACCAAATAGGCGAAAAATGGCTTGTTTTTGCTGCCACTCTTTGAACTATATTTATATACTTCGAACCAGTCATACTTTTAAAGGGAATTTCGTCATTTTAGTCGCAAAAACGAAAAGTTTACAACATATACAGTAGCCTAATTTAACTAGTCATTCTAATTTCAAATGTTATCGGGTGCCTAATTTCAAATGTTATCGAGTACAGGCACTCGATAATATTTGAAATTAAAAAATGTAAATGCGTCTCGCATGAAAGACAGGATGTGTTTGATTTATTATCAAAATTGGAGTAGCACTCGAACGAACGGTTGGTGGCTTAATTGGTAAGCCGCTTAGCTAGTACCAAGAGATCCGGGTTCGAGTCCCAGCCGATCCAGTTTCGATAATTTTTCAAACACTATGTAAATTTTAATTAGTCATCCTAATTTAGATCACTTCCAAAATGCCTGATTTCCGAAAAAAGAACGACGAAATTGGGAGCAAATTATATATTTTCGAGGTCGTTCTTTTTATTTTTACCAAAATTAGGCACATAAAATTGCCAGAAAAAGACCTCTATCGAATGAGTTATATTTTTGAAATGAATTTCGTCATTTTGATAGGAAAACTGGCAAGTTCATACCTAAGTTACCGTAATTCAACTAACCACCTTAATTAAAATCACTTCAGTAGAACTTAACTTGAGAAAAAAGTTTTTTTCAACGATGACGTCATTATGTTTAGTAAAATTTTTTCAGTGCTTTAAAACTGTAAATGAATATAGGTTCTGGAAGTCGTTCTCGTAATTCTAGCTTAACGACCCCTCTTAATTTGACAGTTGGATCTGCCCCTGTAACCACTAATAGACATTAATGGTATTGTATATAGGCAATAACAAGTAGTTAGCAATTAAGGACTTCTATATTTAAAACAATACAGTAATAATTAGTAATTTTTATATATAAAATTTTAATACAATTTTATTTTAGCTGTATGCACTAAAAAGTCTTTTTAACGATATTGTTCACAACGTAATACCGTTTATTAAATAACCAATGTGCAAGTCACATCAATATCAAGCAGCTTTGCGCTTGATCTTCTGAACATACTAAACAATACTGGATATTTATAGTGATCGTCTTTTTTAATTTTTTTTTTAATTTACAATAACAATTTCTATTGTTAATTCCATAGACTGAACAAAAAAAGCATTTTTTGAGACTCTTTATAAGGAATTTTCACTGTACTTTCACACAATTCATTAAATGTACACACAGTGGTTTTTGTAGTTTATTAAATTCGTATATAATAAACAAAATTCATTTACTAAATTATTTTATAATATTATAAAACTATATATACATATTCACATAATACGTATATACATAATTATGCTTCGTTGTATAAAACCAAATATTGTGAATGAATATGTCTATTGAACAATGTAAAGGAGTGAATAATGACCCATGAATAGAGATAGATGTATGAATGATGAAATTTATAATGAACAGATTCCATAGTACAATATTAATATACACTTCTTATACAAATATGTGGTGAAACTTCATTGTGTTTGAGTGTGTTTGTTTTTTATATAAGCATCTACGTATTAAAAACCTCAACCAAACAAAAATTCTTGAGTTGTATGTTTGTATTCGTAAATTATTATGTTTTAATGACGTAAATGAATCTTTTCACCATTTGCCAACATTTTATAATTACGATATCGTAATCTTGTCTTATATAATTTGTTTACTTATTATATGCATATAAAAATAAATATGTTTTTAAATCAAATGTATACTATTTTGAAAGAAATGGGAGTTATACGTATCTTATTTAATTTTAATAGTTGCAAAAGCTAAAAAAATTGCATAGAATTGAAGTAAAAACGTCAAAAAAAACCAAATTAAATTGCAGTGTTCTTTTTACAAGTTGAATCGTCAACTTGTTCCTTGATAAAAGGACAAAAATTTTTGGTGTGTCGTACAAAAAGTATATTTTATTTATATACCATGGGGTCTTGTTTCGTTTTAAATAACACAAGTGAATGAATATACATAAAGAAAACTTTTGTTAACATTTCAAAATCATAGAAAGCTAGTTTGTATTTGGGGAACTTAGTTATAGCAGTTGTATAAGTGCGGTAATAATACACCAATATTGCGCAAAATTTGCTTTGTACCTAATATAATCGCGTTATTGCTTCCGAGACTACTCAGGTAGCGGAAGCATTGTGATCACTTTTGAAAAATAAAAAATTTTTTCCCTCCAAAATAAAATTTTTTACGCACATTTTACGTTTTAGTGCTTCCTGAACAATTGTGGTTTGGTGTCTGTCCGTCCGTCTGTCCGAAATTTTCAGAAATTATGCAGTTTGGTTTCTAGATGGTCCGCTATGAATTCGATCGAAATCGGAGTAACGGTAGGTACGCCGCTACCATGTCATTCCATTAATATACTAAATTGCAGCAAAAGGCATAACTTCTGAACTATTCAATTCCTTTTTATGAAATTGTCAGAAATTATGCGGTCTGGTTCCTAAATGGTCCCCAACAAATTTCATTGCATTCGGAGTAATAGTATCAACGGCGCTACCATGAAATCCCATTAAATATCAATATTTTATTTACTGCTAATCCCACTTCGCTCAAATTTTTGGAGTATTTTGGGGGTTAGTTTCTAAAATATTTTTGCCATTATTTTATAATTTAGCCTTTAAGTATTTTGAATTATAACAATATTTTATGAACTTTAAGGCGAAGATATAATTTCACGGTATGTATATTTGGTAGAATACTGTTTTAAAGTCTTTTACGAGTATGAGAAAGCTGTGTGCCACACCCCATTGGCAGCGTATTTTTGATTTGTACCCAATAATTTATTATATTGGTTTTAATTTTGTCGATCAAGCACGAGTTATTTATGATATGATCAGAAAAGATCAACGTCAATCACTAAAGATGCAATTGATGGAAGCGCTCAGTAATGGTGTTCAAGCGTTTGAATTAATAAATTAACAGATGCTCCCGTTTTTGTATTATAAAGATACAGTTATAATAAAAAAACGTATATTCATATGTGATTTTCATTTTATTTTCGTAGACCTTTTGGTATAGAACCGCTGCGACCTTATACCACTTTTAGTATAGAACTGCTGTGACTTTATTACATTTAATACAGATTTGTTGTAACCTTACTATATTTGGTATAAAATCACTATAACTTTAATACCAATTGGTATAAAATGGCTGTAAAATTTGAAACTTTTAGTGTGGAACTGCTCTATTGTGATCTTACTACGTTTGGAATAAGATCACTATAACCTTACTATTTTTGGTATAAAATTTCTGTAAACTTACTACTTTTAGTATAGAACTACTGTAACCTTACTGCATTTGGTATAGAACTGCTGTAACCTTACTACTTTTGGTACAGAACCGCTGTAACCTTACTACTTTTGGTACAGAACTGCTGTAACCTTACTACTTTTGGTATAGAACTGCTGTAATCTTACTACTTTTGGTACAGAACCGCTGTAACCTTACTACTTTTGGTACAGAACGACTGTAACCTTACTACTTTTGGTATAAAATTTCTGTAAACTTAGTACTTTTAGTATGGAAATACTGTAACCTTACTACTTTGGGTATAGAACTGCTGTAACCTTACTACTTTTGGTACAGAACCGCTGTAACCTTACTACTTTTGGTATAGAACTGCTGTAAACTTACTACTTTTAGTATAGAATGGCTGTAACCTCACTCCTTTGAGTATAGAAATTTGCTAGGTAAAATTATAGAAGATATAAACCGATCTTGCATAACGGTAAATCCGAAGTTATCATGTATTATCTTAAATCTTGAAAAAAATGTTTCTGTAGATAAAATAGTAATAGTTTATTTGGTGAAGTTAATACAGTTTTCCAGATAGTAACAATTTATATGTTACTTATTTTTAAGTAAATATTATAACACATATTTGTAAAATTGTGGTTCTAGAAGGTAAAACTCCAAAACAAGTTTTGGTTTCATTAAATAAATTAATACCGTCTTTTGTAAATTGACAAAACCAGTCAACAGCGCACGGCCTTCAGAATCATAGGACCTAGTATAGTCGCACCATTTACAGCACCTTCGGGGCGGTCCTAACCATAGTATAATAAGCCAACTTGTAGATATATTAAATCTAATATTTATTTATGACTCATCTAAGAACATTTAAAATTTATAAAATAATTTCTTAGAATAAAATTTACATGTTATTTACAGATATAAAATATGATGTTATATGGAAAACACAATGAAACCTAAACATCATTATTTAAAAAATAATGAAGACAGGACTTCCGAAATGCAAAACAATAGTTTCACAGTAAACGGTTAAATTTAATAGCGTTGCCTTTGCACAAAATTTTCTATTATACAAATATACATTGTAAATGTATAATATGGACAAATATATGTATACAAATTATTATCTCATGTATCACTTAAGGCAATAGAAAATGGAAATTAAGAGAGTCCAAATCCAGCAACAAACTAAATCATTTGAAGCATAATAATAAGTAAAACAGTAAAGTTCTTTAAACTACCATATTACATATAATCCACTATGGTGGAAACAGTTATACCTACCATTATTTGTATATTCTATGATGGATACTTTAGTGTTAAATATAGGGAAACTCAGGGTAGGTTACAGCAGTAGCTCTCGGTGTTATTACCATTAATTAGGCAATTATGTGAAATAAAAGAGAATATTGTGGGCAAATCTAGTTGCGAAATTTCATTGTCTCTTTCAGGTGTCCGCCTCCGATTTCAATGCCGCTGAAATATGTTATTTTACGTCGAAATCTCAGAGACACGTATTTTGTTTTATCGGCGGAAAAACGGTTTGAAGGGGTGATATCGCCTTTCAAAATTCGGGGTAAAAATTTAATGTTTTAATATCTCGAAAACAGTAAGAGATAGAGCAAAAGTTTAAATTGGCGATATTGCTCTTTTTTAAAGAGCTATCTATTGATATGCAATTTGTTCAATTTACATCAACAAGGGTGGCTGGGGGTTAAAATTTGGGGTAAGTTTTGCAAAAGGGGGGTGAAAATTAAAAAATATAAAGATTTTGTTTACAGATTTGAAATCTACGTCAAAAAATCTAATTGACCTGATTTTGCTCAATGTCCTAATATTAAGTCTAGGTGTCTGTGTCGAATAGTCGTACTACTTGGGTAGTTCAAGAAGTTCTTCTTCATGGAAAATAGTTTAAGACAGTTAGAATAATGTAGAAATGAAATTATCGATTCAAAATTCAGTTTGAGCAACACTGAAGAGGGGGCGAGTCACACTCTTAAATTACATCTGGGATATCTGGGAACCTTTCCTTGTAATAATTTAATATTTTTCTTTAGGAGATATATTTCAAGTCACTTTCCCAAAACTGGATGGGAGCTCTAGGGAGAATACTCGAAACGTATCAATTTGTTCCCTTGAGGTCAATATTTATGTGAGGAATGATTAACTTAAAGTGACTTTGTAAATAATAAACAAATACTTTACTTTGCAAAATACCACTTTTATTTTTGAAACTGTGACAATATTGTTTTGAATCGTTAGTTCAATTTCAAACATTTGTTTTCATTTTCATATTCTGTTTGAAAATGAACTAACGGTTCGAAACAATATTGTCACAGTTTCAAAAATAAAAGTGATATTTTGCAAAGTAAAGTATTTGTTTATTATTTACAAATATGGAATACCATAAAGTAACGCTCAAATCTATTAATATTATAAAGTGACTTTATCAAAAAATACAGCGTGTGCAGGTAAATAATCAGTTGTCAAAAAAGATCAGTTTATGATTTCACTGTTGGATACCTATTCAGCAAATACCGTGATCAGACATTAATCTTTTACGCAACATCATTTATTACACTGGTCGACAAAATCTTGAGGTTCCTTTTAGGTTATTAAATACATAGTAAAAATGTAGACTTCTCTTGAAAAGTCTGATTTTCTGAAAACGTAAATCAAAAAAAGTTAGAAATAGATACTTAGACGTTTTTGCTATTACCGAATAAAACGAAACTACATTTTAACGGCAAAGATTAGTGGTTTTTGATCCTTCAATCCTGTTTGGTACTGAAGAACCAAACAAAGTACCAACATGAAAATAGAGATTTAAAAAAAAGTTTTTTTTTGACAATTAGTCTTATTGATATGCAGGGTTATATTGTAAGATATATTTCTTTGCTGGGTGTGAAATGAATATTGTAAAACGAAAAGTAAGAGATTTGTAATGGCTGATGACATGTCTATTTGAACTGCTGCCCACTACATAATTTTGGGATTACCATTACCGTTTATAAATAAGAATCAATTTATGCTGCGATATGATTCAACACTTTGCTATCTTCTGCATATTATTTCCGTAAGAATTTACAAGTGTGTTCTTTTATATAACGATGGTTAAATTATAAAACTTTGTAAGTCAATTTTTTATACTTCGAGTTTTTGCTTTAAGTAGCTTCACAGTACTACTAGGTATCAACCAATAAAACCTTGTAACTAATAGTCAATATTCATAACTTCCAGAGACATATGAAATCTGTAAAAATAAAGACAATTTTTTCGACTTCTAAAAAAAATTAAGAATACGCTTACGAGGTTTTGCACTTTGACCAACGACAAGCGGTTTTGTTTAAGATCGTTACTGATTTGCAAATTTTTATGACAGTGGCTGGTTAAGCGCGGCCGGGCCTGTAGGTTATTCTATTTTTTTAACTCGTCGTGGCCAACGATATTTTTAAGGGGGGAAGTTCCTCCAGAACTTTCAAATTTTTCATTTTTTGTTTTGCTTTAAAAGTTTATTTGAACCTTAAGGAATATATTTCTAATGTTTTAATCCCAACAGAAAGATTATCTTAGATAACGATAAACTGCTTTTAGCTCTACTTTTCAAGAACGAAAACTTTTTAATAGCGTTTTTCTCAAAACAAGTTTTTTTCCGCGCCGTGGAACATAATTTAAAAAGTTATTAAGGTATTAACTTGAAATTTTGTACAGATATTCTTTAAGATATTTAGCTTTGCATATACCTAAAATTTTGCATAAATTATTACTATAAATATTGTTTATAACAATTTGTTCATAAGAAAAAAAAAGTGCAATTTTTTCTTTTTGATTTAAAATTGTGAAAAAAAAAATTTTCTCATCAGAAATAGGTATATGCAAAGCGTTATGACTTATTTTAATAAAATTTTTTTGTTCAATTGAATTCAGTTGATTATAAGAGGCTGGGAATTCCACGGCGCAAATTGAAAGAGTCAATTTGGAACAGCTGTAGCGCCGCCATTTTTTCTTTTCTTTGCATAAAAATTTATGAGTGAATACACCATAACATGTACTATACTATTTGATACGATAAATGTATCCAGTTTTTTTTTTTAATTATTAAAAATCCTGTTGCCTGGAGGGCCCTCCTCTCTTAAGGCCCCGAGTCAAAGTTGTTGACTTGCAACCTGGCATTAGAGGCCGGTCCAGTTTCCGAAGAGCCAAGGCCCCCACCGTGAAATGACTGGTTGTGACAAAGTGTGAAATACTTTGCTGTGACTCTACTATTTTCTTTTGTCCCAATTCTCCCCCATACTTATTTATGTACATATATATCTATGTATATATATATATATATATATATATATATATATATATATATATATATATATATATATATATATATATGTGTGTTATAAACTTAATGCAACATTTACTCAACAACATGAAAACCAAACTAACAACAACTTGAAGACACATTCACTAACCGAGCGAGCGCCACTACTCATCGCGTTGTTGTCACCGTGCGCCCCCCCCCCCCCCACGTCACCACCGCTCCTGCTGTTTGCCTGGCTCACATAATAAATATGTGTGAAATGTGAATATTTCTTCGAAAAGAGATGACGGTTGTAGTCGTGGTGGAACATGAGATGCTACTATTTGCCAGCAAGTTCTAGTGGTAGGCAACACAAGAACTAACTACACTTTAGCTTGTGATGGAATGACGACGTTGTGATTGTGTGTGAGTAACACAAGAATAAAGTAAATGGATAATGTTACTTGGGTGTTGGAGCAAGAAGTGTATAGTACAGAGTTAGAGCTACACGAGTATTTTCGAGTTGAGAGAAAGTAACGAATAATGTTATAATGTTTATGCAATATACAGTCGGTAATGAGAAAATGATGACAATATAGGCAGACACAAGTACTATATGTATATACAATCTATGAACTATCTACTTCACGTGAAATGTGGAGACAACTTTTTTTTTTGAAAAGGTGTCTTAATTAGAGCCGAGACAGGAGTTTTCTTTTTGTTAAAACTATAGGCGCCAAAAATTCGACAAGTGAGTGTTAGGCACACATTGACTCGTATGCAAAATAAAAATCAACGTAGTAAATGCTCACATTGTTTAAAAAGTATGCATTAGAATGTATGTTTACTATTATCAAGGACGATTTTTGAAGGATCATTCTTTTGTTACCTTATGGTAGTTATAGTTGAAAAAATATTCCCAGACACTTTTGATAGTTTCTTTGTCAACACAGAGCACTGAATCAAACATATTAACATATGTTTCCTAGAGATAACACAAGCATTAAATTTTGAAGCATGACTCCATTTTAGTAAGCCTAAATTGTAACCACGGAGACTTGTTTATAAATATTAGATAAACCAATTAAACTATTAAATTAATGGTTTGACCGCCATTAAAGTAATCTCATCAGTCAATTGTTTTGCTCACATCAGTCAATTTTTTTGCTTCAATTTCCTAATGTATTTGTAATACACAGCATTCTCTCTAGTCGATTCTCTCCTCAATGTTTGTCAACGTATGATTGTCTTTTTCTAATTCCAGTCAAAAAAATACAGTAGAGCACCAGTTTTGTCAAGAAAAAGTAGTCTCCAAAAGTGGTGCTTTACAAAGTGATGCTTTCTGACCAGAGGCGATTCAGAAATATCTTTGAATTATGTTTTGAATTAAAATAGCTATTTTTTTTATTTTTAAATAAGTTACATTATTTTTCAAAAAACTTAAAATTTCACATTTTGTGGGCCAGGTGTTTTATGGTACCTTAAAATCCTTTATCAATTGTTTAAAATTAACTCTTAGTATTGCCTTTTATTCTATTATTAAACAAAAAAGTCATTTTTAAATTAATTTTAGAGTTACACGTGTTTTATGGGGGTGCTCAATACTTTTGGCCAAGGCTGTATATTTAAAAATGAATCCGCATATTTATGTGGTTGGAAAAATATTTCTTCAATCACTTGAATCGTACGTTTGTGTTTACATAGCAGGTAACTTGACGTATGAAAACAACATTTATCATTCCGTTTTTTGGCTACTATAATTTCCAAAAATATTTCACAATTACCTATTTGGTTTGATAAATAATTTACTAATACCCAGCCTATAAGTTAATACAATTCTCGGTTTTTTTGACCTCAAATTCTTAAATTGGATCCTAGGTCGCTGAAATAATACTTACGGTCCTCAGTAAATAAGAAACTATTTAATTCAATTTTGATGAAATGATGTACAATAAATCCAAGAGAATAATGAAACCATTTTAATTTGTTTTACATTCGAATCAACGAGCTTCCGTTTACGAAATAATTTCACGAATAATTATCCTGTACATTTCATATACGAAATGTCGCATTAAACTTGAGCAGCAGCTTAAGTGAAACACTGCTTTGTTCCATCATATCTATTATTTGTTGCTCCTCTACGGTGACGACAACAGATCATAAGTATGTGATATATTATGTACACATATTTATTATACAATGTTGATGCACTTTGTATTAAGAAGTTCCACTCCAGGAAAATATATTGTCATACAGTTATATGGAGGTACATCTTATTGTAACAATTAAAACTTACAAGCTACTTGTGATGCTGGTAGCTGGTAGCGACTGGTATTGTATAAATTCTCTACAACTTTATGTTTTAGGAATGTTGTCTCTATATAGTAGCTTTGTAAAATATATCTTTGTGTTGTACGGTAAAAGATTTTGTTGTTGTTATAAAATGATCAGCAGTTTTGGTATTTAATCTAGAAATTTTCAAATAAATTGCTGTGGGAAAATATTTTGTTTGTTTAGTTTTAGCACAAGTTTCTACTGGTATAGCTTGGGTAGTACGATCTGTAGGTCAATAGACTAAAAAGGCAGATTTGTTGATATTTTTTATTTACATAAATAATAAAATTGAGTTTTGAAGTACCGTAAACACGGATTACTTGAGCTCAGATTTGCAAATCATCTGATAATTTTTAAAATTTAGCGTAACTGTTATATTTATTTCGGATAGGAAATTCAGTATTTTAATCTATATATGACTACGGTTAGTTTATTATATAATATGGTTCATAAATTTTATAGCTTACTAGATTTTGGCTCAAGTTAACCTCAAGATCAGGTACTTGAGTCCAAACCTAAATTTCCAAGTGATTTCCATTTGAAAGCAGTTTTTGACCATGCAGGATGTTGGTTACTAACTAAAACCCATTGTACAAACATGTATTTACTAGCCGTATACTCGATGAGATTTCCCATCGACAACATATTTTTATTAGGTACTCACTTTCTGCTCACTTTTAATGTTCTTCAAAAGCCTAAATCAATATCCACCTTCAAACTTCAAAAATGATGAACTTCCCATATGAACTTTCATTTCCTGTTTTAACCCCTTAGGGAATAAATTGCCAGAGACGTTTACACAACTGAAGTTTATTTATAAATAGAAGCTTAAATGCCAATTTTATTTTCATATCCCCTGTGCTAAATTTTGTCCTTCTAAACCCAACAGTTTAGGCTGTGCATTTTCTGTCAGTTAGTATTAAAAATTTATTAAAATAAGATATTAGATATTTATTTTAATAGCCATGGTAACATATTTTTATATACCACTAATTTCAAAAATAACGAATTTACATACAAATTTTCATCCCCTATTAAACCCACTTAGTAGACGACTTTTCAAAAATCCTTTCTTAGTGCTCATCTACGTTACATAGGAAACTCCTATGCAAAATTTCATTCTTCTAAACCCAAAGGTTTAGGCTGTGCGTTGTTTGTCAGTCAGTCAGTCAGTATTAGAAATTTATTAAATAGATTAAGAAAATATGAATAGGTACCAAAACTGAATAAAAATTTTCAAGCAAAAATTGTTATGGATACCAAATTACTTTTATGAGTTAGAGTGTGTCTTTTAGTCTACCTAAAGAGAATAATCCTTTTTTGATTAGTGTAGGTGGAGGTATTTTCTTAATTATATCTTCCCATTTATAGTACAATACGTCCTTGTTCTTGGACCACTTCCATGCCATTATATTTGAAAATTATACATTACAACGAAACTTATAATGGGCTCAAGTTACCCTAATCTCAAGGTTATGTTACCTGGTTTATCAAAACCTAAAATTAAAAAACTAAGGAAATAGCTGGCATATGAATATGTCTGAATTTGCTTTAGTAACGAAGCAAATATGAGGATTATGCAATTACCTTACTTTGTGAGCTACCGAAATATTTTTTACAGTTGAAAGTTAGCAACACAACAAAACAGCAACTTCAAATAGAGGTAAACAACACTCGTCTGACACCTAGTGTCAATTTTCAGAACTATCTAAATATAAACACAGTGAACCTAGTGCTGTTACTTGTCAGATAAACCTGTAACTTACTTTTACTACTGGCTACACTAAGCACAAAACAAAAAATAATACTTTTTCCATTTTGAACTCGAGTTAAACCTAAGGGCTCAAGTAATCCATGTTTTCGGTACCGATAATTACCATTAAATTAGCAGTGATGTTATTATAGATTAAAAACAATCACTGTCGCATAATAACTTAAAAATGAACACCTCCACCATCTGTAATTATCGAGAAAAAACTTTTACAGTGACCAAATATATGAAGACAAGGATAAAATTTTCTTTACATTAGATAGGTAGCTATTACGCAAGTAGCTTTTTATAAAGTAAAATACTGTTTGCTAATTTTAAAAGAAAGCTCACAACCCAGTTGTAGGCGGACTTTTCCGTCCCATTTTTACTTTTTGAAACCAGTAACTGGACCAGTAACTGATAAGAGAAGATTAACCAAAATAATTCAATGAAGAAGACCATTCTTCATTGAATTATTTTGGTGAGAGTGCATTTTTAAGGAAAGTTGTACAAAACCAACAAGGAGAGGTTCCAGGTTGGAAATTTACTTTTAGATGAGACTTGGAATATTAATAGTATACCTTTATGGTGTGAACGTAATAAAACAGTAAAACGCACTAGCCAGCCATTTTCGGAAAAGCACCCTTAAATTTTAAAAAAAATTTTAATGTCGTTTATACGAATTTAATATGACGTTCAGTCAAAGATAAAATAGCTCAGTGATTGAAGAAGTTGCTGCGTGTCCTGAGCTCACGGGTTCAAGGCCGGGTCCATCCAGTAATTTTTTTAATTTTATTTTTATTTAATTTAAAATATTATAGAAATTGACAATATCGTCGGGGATAGTGAAAATACGCGTAACTAGCATTGGATAATTCCGCGTATCTGACAAATGTAGCCAATTTAAAAATTCTTAGGCAATGAACGCAGGAACCTGATTAGCAGCTACCTCTTTGATAGATACTTTGTTCGACTAACGGAGAGCAAGGAATCCCCCAATAACAATACCGCAGATCTACTGCCGGCAAGTGGCGATCCCGCGTATGTGGTTAGGTCTAATGTAGATACGCACTCTTTACCTATGGTATATACGCGGATTTGCACTATCCCCGACGATATAATATATAAATTATTGCTGTTAGCATTAAAAATCGTTAACATCGATTTTGGTAGCTGTTATACTCCACATATATAGGGGTAGGTTAATTCTAGTGAACTCCAAGTAGATGGTCAATGTAGTGAACACCGGTCTCAGTGTCACATTGCACCATTCGCTTGGTGTACGTTTTGTACGGAATTTTTGAGGTGGTATAACGTTGCGGCAACTTGTTGAAAATACTGTTAGCCTCTGGAAAAGTTTGCTATATTGACCCACGGGTTGTATACTGTTAAATAGGTATTCTAGACTTGTATTTAAAACTGGGTACCAACTTTTATTGTTCCCAATACTCTCAAAGAGGGCGAGAGGTAAGTTATATATACGGTTAGATTCATTTGTGGGTGTTCTTTATGAAACATCCTATAAAAGCAAAAATGTCATCAAATATTACATGCATATAGCCGTGCATATAGTATTGTTATATATGAAGGTAAACATTATTTGAGGCAACGAAACTTTTGTCGAGGAAAAGTTTTTAAATCAAACGGGTTCGTGTGCCGAATACAATATTTTCCCATCAAAGGCACATTTCACTTAGAAATGGCACATATATGACGACGTTTGTCTCGATGTATATTAAATTATACGTTCGTCTTCACACTGTAACTGTTATTATATAAATTTCTTTTTTCTCATTTTTATCAACGACATGTCGTTATAAAGATAAGATAGATATAAAATTGAAGTCAGGACCGCATTTCGTACCATTCTTTATATAATTTGTTATATTATTATATGCGGTACCTACCTGTTATATGGAAGATATAATAAAAAAAGTTTCGTAGAGTTTGAAGTTATGCGTACTTATATTTAACGATGCCATGCATCAGAAAGGTTACCAAATTTTTTTTAAGGTTGGGAAAAGGTAATATAATAATGGACTTCAACGTCCATTTATCAAACAACAGTCTATAATAGGCGTCAGCCACATCATTAACTTTATTTATTTAATAGCGTATTATAATTTTATTATGATGTAGGTGGAACACAAAAGAAGCGAATGGCTAGAATTTGAAAGTATGCGTCCGCTGTCGTATTCTTTAGAAACTATGCGAGAGGGAAAACTACAGCCGTTTCGGATGTTTCTATTGCAAGGAGGGATTCATCCGTCTAAAATTATTTGAAGTATAAATCAAATTATAGTTTTAGAAAGGTTTTTATCTTTAAATATTTCGCTCGCAAATTACCGGAAATTTACCAAAGGAACTAACTCATTCCATTTTTGTAGCTATTAGGGGAGGCTGGGGTAAAGTCGCAAGTGGAGGTAAAGTGGCCATTGGCTTTACTCATCAGAAACCACTCTAATCTTGTGGCGAAGCTGAATACTAGCTTGTAGACAAGCCATTAGTAGGTACTCTATTAAAACGGAAGTAACATAGGGAAACCAAAGCAAATTTTAAATAGATAAATGAAAAGTTTGACTAGTTTCGAATGCTTTAGCATTCATTATCAGAAAACGAACACCAAACAAAAGCGTCAATCGATAAAAAATTGACGAACATCAAAAAATTTATATTATTAAATTTCAAAAGGTCATATTGTATGAAAATAGCAAATATACGTATATTTTTAAAAAATAATTTTGAAAACATGATTCTTAAAAATTTTTTAAAGTGTAAAACAAGTTTGAAAAGAAAACACTTTTTAGAAGTTTCGAGAAGTTCTTATCACACGTGTAAATTGAATAACATTTCCTGAACGAATTGGATAATTTTTTGACCTAAGAACCTGATTTATGTGAAAATAAATTAACAGATAAACTAAAAAAGTGACTCACGTAGTAAGAAAGTTTGAACAGCATTGATATATAAAATCGGTAATAAAAGATACAGTGCATAAAAAATTTAATATTTTCCAGCGAAAAAATGTTATAATATACTCAAATTTATGGGATTTAAAAAAAAATTGTGGGTAAATAATCTTTACGAATTTGAGATTATCAATGGTCAGGCATCGCAGGCCACATTTTGTTATTTGGTTCACGAGCCACACTTTGAGAACCCTTGATATAAAGCATTCAGAATGGTAGGAATGCTGTTAAAAACTTTGGTAAACTATAGCATCTTAAGCAAATTAAAATGTATTCTGCTTATCTTACTATTTCAACTATTTATATTATTTTAGCATCTCTTCTTTAAAATTCATCCTGTAGAAATGATTGCATTTTTACGTCAACAAAAATGATTCTTTTATATTTGTTTTTTAACAATTCAAATTACATTTACATAAAAGTATAATATGCGTATGTATATAAAGATCCGGTTCGACCAGTATGGGCGCCCGCATTATTACCCGCAGTAGTCATAAAATTTGACCTTAGTTGATTGTAAACGATAACTACTAAATAATAAAATTAAAGTAGCTAGGAATTAATTTTGTATACAATTTATTACGTTTTCGTTTTATAATTACTTTGTAGTTTTTAAAACCACTGCGGGAAATGGTGTGGACGCCCGTACCGGTTAGATCGTACCCTTAAACATCCGTATTTATTACACTTAAATAAAAACCTAAAATGGCACAAATTTCACATTCACCGAACGTAAATCATACGTTTGCTTGATTTTTGTTTTCTTCATCCTTTTGGGGCCCGATTTTATTTTTATGATGTCAATCACAAACGTATTCATGTTGTTTACTTGATTCTTGTAGTGTAGAGCAATTTTACTTTATGACTTTTCTAGTGTCATTTTGTGTGTCTATATATAAAATACCCCTGTCGCAGCATCCGGCATAACATGGCGAATTTCCGTTTATAAAAATTAGTTTTTCTCGGAAACTAGTTGACATAGAACAATAGCTTAAAGACCTTTTTTATCTAAATTTTTTCCTTCTTTTAAATGGTGTAAAAAAATTTCGCAAAAATTGTTGATTAAGTGGAAATTTTGGCAAAAAACTAATTTTTTGCAAGAACAAAAAGCATGTTTCTGGCATCCGACGTGTCTTGCTAACAAACCTGTCCAACGGTTTGACATTTCCAACATTTTCACCAAATTTCGTAAACCTAGAACATTTCGTTCGAGAGTTACTGTGCTGTCACATATATACATACACGGAGAGAAAAATCCTATAATTTTTGTAGAGAAAATTTCAGAAAAATTACTATGCTCCCCTATAATCCGTGCGCGATCGACGACCAAAATAAAAAATATATGCTAGCATGGTAAAATTTAATGTGGTGCTAACACAACTTTTATCACATTCTTATGCATGTATATTATAGTATAATTCTTGTTGTCGTACTCTTTCATTTGCGCATCTGACTCGCGACCTTATATTGGTTGCACTGTACTTGTAAAAACATGTATATAAAAATGATTACCAATAATATAATTCTAATACTTATACTAAAGATAAGTAAATAATAAAAAGATGAATTAAACGATGACATCATCCTAAGAGAGTATAAAAGCAACTGACTACTATGGTGCCTGGTGCGAGCTGTCTGTCAAAGCTTCTTCCACAGTCCACACCTATATGGTTCGCATGTAACCCATGTAACTCGCTGATTGAGGTGCATTTCATTACAGCGATTGCAACAAAACCAACCTTCTTTCTGTTTTTTTTTTCTATTATTAGCATGTTAGCATGGAAATTTTTTTAATAAACACAATTAAAAATTATTTTTTTGTCGGTAATGGAACTTTTTACTGTGCTGTTTTACAAATTTTACGGAGATAATATTACGAAAAGAACATTCCATCCTTTAAATTTTTTATGATTAATTATAATCTTTATATTTTTACCTTACAGAATTTAATATGTTCGTATGTTACACGTGGATTGTAGTGCTGAGCACAGTAATTTTTATAGGAATTATTTTTTCTCCGTGTATATACATATATATATATATATATATATATATATATATATATATATATATATATATATATATATATATATATATATATATATATATATATATATATATTTCTGCCATAGTCCCGGACTCAAGTCGCGCTATGACAGTGGCTGTAATAGCTGAATTCCATGCTGGAAATTCGCTAAAAGATGTATATGTACCTATACGAATCGATGGTATAAAACTATAAATGAATACGTCCTTTTTAGTATAGACCAAGAGCCAGCTAGCGTATATTTCATTCGAATAATTTTCTATCGGTTGCAATTTTGTTTAAAGATATGTTTTCGCCATGTACCAAAACAACTATGTAGCGGAACAAATTCGATTCCATCAAAACTTGTCATTTATTAGAGGAGTAACTTAAGGATGTATACCCGAAAAGAAAATTCCAACTTTTTCCATTGAGTTTGAAATATGTTAATCAATAAACGATTGTGCATCGATTAGCAAAAAGAAAATTGTATGTTACGGACAAATGAAACGTAATAATTAATGTTAATGTTCTCATTTATTGGGTGTTGTTTGACCCGGAAGTAGCTTAGCTACGAATAAATTTGTAATATATTTTATCCAACTTTCGTGACAAACAAAATAGTTTTATGAACCTTATACTTTGTATTATTTTTTAATAAAAAAAAAACCGATCCCACCGGCCTATCTTTTTTGTAAAAATTAAAATAAAAATTAGAAGCCGGAACCACGCGGTTTTGAGACTATTTTAAAAAACTGTGCCCGCAATTTTCGACGAGGGGTGGTAAAACCGGTAAAACCTAAAATGAATGTTTTCCATTTAGAAAACACAGATGACACAATGCATTTTTTTTTTACAAAAAAACTATTTTCTTTTAACTTTTAACCTTTTAATTGCTTTTAGATGCAATTAAAAATCGGTTTTACAATAAAATTTTCATTTTGTGAAAAAAAAAAGAAAATGTACTGGGTCACACAGTGTTTTCTAAATGGAACATGCTCGATACATCAACTGTCAGGTAGCAACTTCTGATTAGCTGCTAAATCCAACGTCAACCATAGTCAAATTAAACCTTTATTTTATAGAAAAAATTTATTAATTGATGTAATTTCTTATACAGTACACATGCTAATTCATAATATAAGTGTTCCTAATAGGAGCAATTTAATATTATGATTAATTTTCAAAAAAATTTAGATGTACTACTCGATGAATTTAAATGTGGAACAGGTAGGGCGACTGCTTCACAGCGCATGACAAAAAGCGCGCAGAATCAAAATCGTTTCAGGACGCAAAAATCGTAGTTAGGCTTCTAATTTTGAATAATATCGGCCTCTAAACAAACATAGGCTATCATCAAATTTGTTGCTGGTAGATTTTGCGACAGAAAAGATTCAGTTACCTTTCACCGCAAAATGAATGGCTTCTGAAATATTGTTGTGTTAAGGACTCACATAATTTGTTGATGTTAGACAGGCAAATAGGGAAGAATTAGCATCAAAGGGATATATATTGAACGTGACAAATGAAATGACGTACCAGCTCAAATCCTGCGAAAAAAAAATTTTTGTACTCCTGTTGAAGAACACACTCATTATATATCTGTTAATTGTTGAGAAAGTTAGGGATTAATTCAAAGGTGTGGAGGAATGGTCAATACTCAATACCTTTTTGACCAATGAAATCACAGTATTAATCATTATTCAATGGGTTTGCGATTGTTTTGTGAATGATGTATGTATCAAGTTTTAATATAATATATATTGCGTAGTAACTTCCAAGTAAACAAAATAGTTTATATTTTGTTTTGATCGTTTTATACATAGTATACAAACATTTAATGAAGTTAGAAATAGATTAAAAATTTGATTTAAAATTTATATGCAATTTTATTTAAATCAAAAAAGTGTAGAAAAAATATGGAAATATGGAAATATGGAAAAAGTCGTAGAAAAAATATCGTATTCTACTCGCTTGCAATGGCAATTACTCACTTAGATGCATTACGACACTCGCCTTGCAAGCTCGGCTCGTGTCGCAATTTCATCTTCGTGAGTAATAGCTATCATTACTAGCTCGTTGAATAATACATTATTCTTGTATGACAACAATAATGCACAGCCATTCACTCCTAACTACAAATTGCTGTAATTTTAATGATAGTACTGGCGCCCTTTATATACGTGTCTCTGCTCATAAATATCTAATGTTTTCTTCCGTTTAGTTACTAGAATCTTCCGAAAAACACTTCCCCTCTCATTCCATCTCAACCCTATGTTAGAAATGGTGCGTTTTACGAGGAAAAGTAACTGAATTTTTTCTATAGTAAAATTTGCAGGGAGTCAATTTTCTAATATTCTTTACTGAGAAGTAAATATTTTTTGAATTATTTGCAAAATTCTATTTTTAATACCGAATTTTAAACAAATGACTGTTGAATCCTTATGCGTAGCTGACATATGTTTCAAACATACTCAAAATGTGTTTATACAAAATTACAAGTGGTAAAAAATCCTTTGAATGAAGTGTATGTTAGCTCTTGTCCTATTAGACGTTTTACGATCGTTAAATAAAAACTTTGGATATTGACTGTGCTCTATGTATTATATATTGGTATGCGTGTGAAAGCACTTATATGGCATAAACTTAATTTTACTATACGACTACTGGAGGTAGTAATGGTACGACCAAAGCTCGTTTGGTGATAAAATCACCGGCTAGGGTGATGAACGATCAATGCGATAACAGATAAGTATAAAATTAGAAACAAAATTAAAAATCCTTATCGATATAGAAGTAATAAATTATACGATTAAGCGTGTTTGCTATACTTGTAAGATAAAGAAGATGAATGATATATTTTGTCGTCCGTGTTTTCGAAGATTAAGACTTGTGCCAAATAAAAATTAATTTTCTAGAAAACAAGGTACTTCAATGTTTTCGTAATTTACAACCTTCACTCTGAATGTGGATTTGGGAAATTAAAATAATATTTGTTGTAGTAAATTATTGGAGAGCGGTCTGATTTTCGAAATTCCCAGTTTTGATGTACCGCATTATTTAGAATATTTACTGTAATTTGTAACTTCTTCCATCAATATTTTATAAAAGAATTTTTACTATATTAACACATTCAGATAATTTGTATTTTTCAACCATATTGTGGCGAAATTAAAATATTTTGTTTTTTAAGGTGAATCGATCAGTACTGACTAATTTGTGACAAATGAATCATTAAGTCTATTTTTTTCTCTATAAATCTGTAGAAAAATAAGTTAAATTTTATAATACATGTAACAGTATTAATATTTGATTACTGTTCTATCTTCTAATTTTAATAATTTTAAACGTAATGAATTTGATTCTGGTAGTGACGTGTATGCACATATAGTAACTAACACGTACACAAATATATTATGGGTGTATTAGTATAAAATGACATTTTTATAGTTTTTTTTTTCTATTTATTACAATAACTAAACGTCGAATAGTAAACAAAATAGTTTTTTAATGGTTTAAAAACATAGAACACTAGAAGCCAACTAACATAAAAAAAGTGAAATTCGCTTGGAGTCATTTGTTAGTCAGTCACAGCTTAAGGCATTAGTCCGTCAGTAGTCGTCATCGAGTCAACACACCATTATATTAACAATATACCCATTGTTAGTTGAGCACGTTGAACAGCTCTCTCTGGTAATACGTGTGATGTGATTGTATGCGTGTATACACATACTACTACAAAAAACCAAACTAATACACTGCAAACAGTGTGTATGTACACAAACAGACTACGTCACAAACTCATTACAAGTGGAACAGAGGCAAAGCCAATCTAGTTTGTCCCCTTGTTTAAAAACATAAAAGAAAATAATTTTTAGTTTTTTAAATCTTAAAGTTGGTTTTTAATGACACAACTTATTTAAATACATAACACTAATTCACCTCCAATCATTCTTTGGCATTTACTCGTACGTTAAAAATTCTAACTTTGAAGATTTGATTCTTCTAAACTAGACGTCAGAAATTATTCAAAATAGTGTCAGTGAATGCATCATACCTTTCTCTATAATATACTAAAATTTCAAATTATAATCTTGTAAAATTCCAAGTGATCGATTCACTTTAAGAAGTGCATAAATTCTTATATAAAAAAAAAAAAATTGTACAAGAGGGAGTCGGACTCGCACAATTAGAATTCTGTACAGTGAGCAGTCAATACACCAAATTAAATTTTTTTATTCATGTATATTTAAATTTTATGTAAATTTGCTTGTAATAACTGAAAAATACATGAATTGTTCTACATTGTATTGAAACATTACGTTGTCTATTAGCGTGTACCGTTTTGTGATTACATTTTTTGTTCAGCTACTTTTACACTCTTGCAAAAGCACATTCTTTTCCGCTAATAATAAAGACATTTAGTCTATAACAGAGGTCACTCTTACATCATACTTTTATTATGTGAGTGGAGAACAAGGGATTAGGATTTGGAAGGTGTACTTCTGCAGTTGTCTTCTTAAAGGAACTATGTTGATATTCATCGGCAATTGTGAAGGGAAACTGCAGAAAACGTTCGCAAGCATAGCCGGTCCCGGGATTCGAAGCACATTCCGCTACTTTGTTGGTTGTTTTTAGCTAATATATCACTCAGGATCTGTTAACCCTAATAACGCTATGAGGCCCGAGCACTTTCACAGTGACTTCCCCGAAAACCGACAATATTTTTAAAGAAACTTTATATAAACAAACACATAAAATGATTCAACATGTACATATATGTGATACGTCCATACATATATTTGATATTCAAACACATTCAAATCAATTAGAGAATTACAGAAAGTTTAGATAACAAACTGGTGAAAATTAAAAAAAAAAGACAAACAAATATCTACTTTTATTATTTTATTAACAATTTCTATATCGTTTATTTTAAAATGTTTTATACAAATCAAGAGAGTAGTGTGTGTTGGTGTTTGTGTAAGTTGAGTATATACACATCGGTGTGGTAACATCGCACACATACATAATGCGTAATCAATTAATCATTGATTGCAATCGGCCTCTGTAGTTGTTTTGATAATTTTCGGATGGCGAAACCGTGGGACTGAAAGTGTTAAAATCAAAATTTGACTTAGCCTATAAGATTAAGGTGGAGACGGTGAAACTCTAGTAAAGAGCCTTAGAGGTAGCTCTTTCAAATGATAACATACCCGATGTATAAATTTAACACTACGGGAAAGTTCTACATTACGTAATTTTCAAGAAAAACATCTATGACACACTAGGATGATTTTATAAGCGCTCCATTTTTCCTTTTAAGATACCTACGGGATCCTTAAAAAGATGCATATTTAGTACCTTCCATTTATTTCCATTTTGCATAATTTAATTAAAAAACTGTTTTAACAATGATTCAGAATTAAATACAGAAGTAGCAAAAGGTCATTTCAAAAATTCCCTATAAATATTATTCGAATGTTAAGCCAAAGACCAGTAAAATCTGTAAAACCGTAACTGGGATAATAGAAATGGAGTAACAAAAATGTGAGTAACAATTCCTAATGATCGATTAAATATATTATACAACCTTTACTCAGCTTATTGATGTTTTAGCTTATTAACATTGCTCCTAAAATGACTCAACTTATAAAGAAACAATACATGTGTAGGTACCCAAGGTGATCATAGGTGTTATGTGCTATTGTGGCCATGCATACTTAGATTCGTCCATGGTTTGTCTATAAGTCGAGTTAAACTGCAAGCAATGTTAATCAATTAAAACGTCAATAAGTCGAGTAACGACAATTCTAGACTAGAGTTTATCAAACTGATGATGTTTTTTCATTTTCGTAAATAAATAACTAATAAGGCAGTAAAGAAATGAAAACAAACTAGTTAGTATGTACCTGCCATTACTATTATTGAATTAGTTTTAAAAGTTTATTTAATAAAAGAACTATAATTGCTTCCGTCAATATTTGCGAAGATTTAAAACGATGGACGACATTCTGTTTATTATTTAACTTGCGGAATTTGTGTTGACGGAATAAAACACAGGGATATTATTTTTTAATAGCGACTAATCTTTAAAATAATGTGCTCACGTTTTAGATTCATTATTTTGCCAGCGTTGTTCGTACATAGAAACAATAATGATTTTGGCAACCTTTATAACGTAGATTTATTTATAACATTGTATAACACACGACTATAGCAGTGTATAGGTTAATATATGTACACAGAATGTGGACAAGGAGAGAGGATAGTACCGTACAACCGACCAGGAACGAACCGACCAGAAACCGACGACCGACGGTGCCATCTGTAAGGGTAGTTTTTAGTATTATCATCATTGTTCCCATTTCACAACATCAGAATATTAATAAGTCAACCCGGGAGAGGAGTGGAGAGGTGGGCCTTATTCATAATCTACATAAAATGTTCTAACCTTATTTTTTATTCGATAATCGTGTTGTACGGTTACCGCTTCTTGCCTTGCTCGTTTCAACACTGTACGAAGGACCTTTATACGTTTGCTAGTGATGGTTATGGCGTTGCCTCTCAAAGCGGTTTGTTGTTATTCGAAAAACTAATTTCTTATACAACATATGCACGTAGCAGGCATTAAGATTTTCATTTGTTAAATTTTCAATCGAAAATTTAATTTTAAACCAACGGCCTCGATATGAAAACAAATTATTCGTGAATATTAAACGATAAGGTACAGTGGGGTAATCGTAATAGAAAAACTGGCGTGTTAAAATTAATTTTTGGCAAAATATTTTTCTTTAAACAGTTTGTTCTCATAAACCGAATTTTTTCAGTATTCTATACTAAAATTGGTAAACGAAACACTTATGGGATCACTTTCTGACCCCAAATTTCGCCCATATATTACCAGCCTCATGAATTTTATTATAGATACTTATTGGTCTAAATTATAGTTTAAGATGAGATATTAATTCTCACAAAGTTTCAAAGAGCATATTTTTTTTACAAAAGGTGTTCCATAAATACATAAGTATATAATGTCAGTTTTGACATGTTCAAACATGTAACGCTCAAACATGTATTATATCAGTCGTAATCGTATGACTAATGACAGTCGATTGTTCGCTGTTCATTAGTTCTCATGTCTGTCTTTATAATAATCAAGCTAATACAGTAGCGTAGTTGTGGTGACTGGCGCCCCTGGTCAGTCTTGAAAATGGCGCCCCTTTTGATAAAAAGGAGGAGGAGGAGGAGCCCCACAATCACATCATACGTCACCTCTCCTCTTTTGCACAAACTACAGCCACTTGCGCTTCTGGGCATGATTTATCGAACTTTCCTGAATTACGCGATAACGACGTCCCGTTCCTTTGTTTTCAAGACTTGTAGAAATGCTAGCCAGTGTAGACATATATCTTAATTGTTATTTTATCTCAGTCTATGTTTTTGAGTACTTTAATACCTTGACGATTAAGCAAAACCGTCGAAATGTTGCTCCGGCGCCACTAGCGAGAGCCACCCTGACACCCGCTTGCTACGCCACTGAGCTAATATTACTTAAATATTGAAACTGACATTACTGATAAACCGACATTATTTATGGAACACCACCAGCAAACATCTGACGAGTCAAACCTGTCGCCTGACCTAATCACACTATAATAAATCTGACATTCTCAGTGATAGACAATAATATTGTTCTGCAGAACAACTGAAGTTATTCTATTCAAGATTGCCAAATATAGGGTGAATGCGGGAGAGATGCCGCACATTTTGAAAACACTTACACAATAAATGCAAACATTGTTCTTTAAAATTATTTATAAATAATTTTAAATTTTGAGTCATAAAGGATTCATAATTAACATTTTTGTAGAGCCTGCAAAGCGGCGTCTCTCCTACACCTATGGGAGAGACGCCGCATCAAAGAAGGTGAGACGCCGCATAGTTCATATTAAAAATTTTGTATTTTACACACATCTCCCTACATGATGCATGCCATATGTAGCCATTTTTGGCACTTTATACATCTTAACCAGTCAACTTTTTTTACATTTCTGAGTACTTTTCAAAACATTCAACATACAAGCAATCTTCACTAATATGAGAGTTCGTCCTGATCCAATTAATGGATCTTTTATATTTACGTGACATAATTTACAGTCCAAAAAAAAAGATTGCATAATTAAGGTATAAATCTATGTTTTTAACATGTAGGTAATATGATGCGGCATCTATACCAACTTTAAATGCGGCATCTCTCCTTTTTGTTGGGACAGATGTCGCATGTTGCTATAGCAAGCATAGTGCGGAATTCTAACCTAAAATTTTATACAGTACTTTTAAAATATAAGGTACCTAAGGCATTTAAGGCCCAGCGGGTAATAAGGCCCATTAGCTATATTTCTTACCAAGAAAAGTTCTCTAACTTATCAACAAGTTTAAAATGAATTTTCAATCATTTCAAAACCAGATACAAAAGTTGAGCTACTCAGAGTAAAAAACTCATGTCATATTTTAACAAACAAATTTAGAGGTTACATTTTCGTTCGTTGATATAAAAATTGTACACATTGTGAGTGTTATATTAATGATTTTTTAAAGGTATGTTTCTTTCAAATTGTTATCAAAATTGAAAAAAATTAATATTCTTTAAGTTTTACATCAATTAATTTAGTTTATTTCTAAAGTATTTATATAAAATGTATATAAGCATAAATATTGACATGTTGATAATAAGGCCCATGCAAATTTTGTTTGGGCTTTATTACCAACACAATTAAAATCAAACACTACAAAGTCAAATCAATTAAAACAGGTCTGAAGTCATTAACAAATGAAGCAAAATTAGACGCACAACCTTAAATTACTATAGTTACTCTAATATAAAAATAACAAAAAGGAAAAAGGACAAACAACTAAGTACATTTAATTTTGATTTATTTGTTGCATTTGTTTAATGATGCCAGATCAGTTTTAGTTGGTTTGGTCGAATTTTTATTTTTATTCCTTAGTGTTTGGAAGTATGGCTGATAAAAAGAAGAGAGCGTTGTGGTCTGAGGAAGCACTGGCATCAGCCTTAAGCTATGTCACTCGACATGTCAATCAAAGAGAGGTTGCAAGGAGATTCGGAATTCTAAGAAGAACTCTTAGATTTAATATTTATTTAATACTTAATATATTCAAACACCTAATACTTGACTTATTCGAAAAATATGATAAAAAAATTAAAAATTAAAAATAATGACAGGTAATTTTTTTTTATTGTTGTTTTCAATAACAGTCACGCAGTCAAGCGGGATTCAAGGATTTTCGAAACTTTTTTGAACGTGTAAAAATAACAAAATATTTTGATATATGAGTTCAAGTTATTCTTAAAGTATTTTCAAGTTCACGTTATTCTTAAAGTAATTAAAATCCCCCAATTAATTTTAAAAAAAAAAATAATAAATGTACTATTTCAAGCAGTTGTAATAGGTGGGCCTTATTTTCTACACCAGTCGGAAATAAGGCCCAATTGCAGACACTTTTTAGAATCAAATTTTTGACTTGTATAATTACAAACTCATTAATTTTTTTAGGAATTTTTATCAAAAAATAAGTCAATTTTCATAATTAAATACTATATTTTTGATATTTTATAAGATATATAAATAATAAGCATATTTTGCTTAGGTGGGCCTTAATTGCCTTAGGTACCTTACCTAAATTAATAACAAAACTCATTTTCATTAAAACAATGACATATATATTCTTAAATTCTAATGAATTAAATGCTTGATAAAATATTATGTTAAAGAACTTACTTTTCAATAATGAAAAGTTTGATAATTACTGTAATTACTAAACTTTGGAAAATTTTTTAATACACCTAATAGAATGAGATCACCAAGAATGTCGGGTTTATTATAAGGTGGATAGGTCATACGACATGTTTGGCTCATTGTATATATCTTCGAAACAAAAAATCTGCTCAAGCTGAAACTTTAAAATGGGCGAAAAATCACGATTTTTGGGCCTACTTTTTCAAAAAATATACAACTTCAACGCCTTTTATATCATTATTCGTCATTGTAATAAAAATTTCTAACTATCCTTATTCATATCGTTTGTCTTCTATCGTTCCTTCTTTGTCAAATTACTTTCGTTTTACTATATTTTTAAAAAAGACTACTACGAAATAGAAATACAAGAAAAAAGCTGAGTAAAATTTTGTATGTAAAAACCCATATTTATACCTTTGTATAAAATACAATTTAAAAGTCATAAATAAAAATTCTATTTACGAAATATTATATAGTATTATAATATTTTCAATTTATGCAATATGTTCAATTTTGAATAAAAATGCAAAATAAGAAATATACTAATCCGTACCGATTGGTAGTGAAGGCAGGACTGAACAGAAAGAGAAAATGCTTACAAAAGAAAAAATGAATGTGAAAGGTACTTGAAAATTGGTGAAGTAATCCAGCTAGAAAGATTGACGTAGAAAAGAAATGCCTCATAAATTTATACAGGTATTTTGATATTTAATAGGGGACAATTGGGATCAAAATGTTAAGAATGCTATTTATTATAATTCAGTACCTAATTCAAAAATATGTGACAGTAGTTGGCATAAGGCCTCTGTATGACAAGTTTTAAGGGTTTTTTCCATGTTTTCATAACCTAATTGGTACAGCACAAATTTCTATTGTTCCCGTATATCGAAAATCATCGTTTTTCATCCGTCTATCGATAAGTCTGTCGTATAACTTACCTATACGAAGTATACATACTTTATGTAGTCTAAGGAAAGCTACTCTTAATAGTTTTTCATCATGGCGGACATGGCGGACGCATCAATTTTATTAAGTGAATTGAATAAATTTACAAAAAATAAACTAATTGAAACATTAATAAGTGAAAATATTCCGAACGAATTCAATAATAATGGTATAATTTGTTGTTTTTTTAATAATTTATTCAAAAAAAATAAACAAAAAATTGTGACTGATGTTGAAAACAATGACAAATTTTACGATTCGTTGTCGCCTGACGAAATCAAAAATAATATGGAAAATAAAAATTATTTAAAAAATGAACTAATCACAGAGTTAAAAGAAAAGAATAATATTTTAAGCGACAATATAAAATTATTAAAAGAAAAAATAATTTATCTAGAAGAGAAAAATGTAACCTTAAATGTGGTAAATAATAAAAAACAAAAAAATAGTGACATTGTAATTCAAAAAGAAAAACCAAAACAAAATAAAAGTAATCAAGCTGTAGACAAAAAAAGTTATCCAGAAAATAAAGATGTCCCGAAACACGGCGAATCATCAACGTCTACACAACATGAAAATGACATGTCAGAAAAAAATCTGGAAATCAATGTTAATCAGAAAAGAAAACAAAATATTATGATAGGAACAAATACAACTCAAAGTAAAATTTTACCTTGTGTAAGAAAACTATGGGTATATTTGGGACGTGTTGACAGAAAAACAACAGTGGATGATGTAACATACCATTTGACAACTTCTTTTCCGAATCAAGATTTCACAGTCGAAAAGTTAATAAGTAAAGGAGAAAATGCTAGTTTCAAAATATCTGCTCCTTTTAACCTGAAAGATGAATTGTTCAATGAGAAGGTGTGGCCCGCTGGTGTTCTCCTGACGAGGTTTCGCTTTCCACGCCGACCAGCAGCCGTATTCACAGTTGCGGAATCAAACCAATAAAATAAACAATGACGATAGCAGCACATATCTGAACATAAATTTTTATACGACTAACATCCAGAGTGTTAGGAAAAAGATTGACGAGCTGGCTTTGCTAGCAAATGAAAAAAATGTTGATGTAAAAGAAAATCACGAATGCCAGTATCGCTTAAAAGGGGACACTGATTATACAGAAGCTCACCACATGTCTAGTGACCCAATTCAATCAAAAGATCACCAGGAAGCTTCTCTAACAAGTAACTCACTCGAGAGTATTAAAACATTGAAATTAGTTCACTTAAATATACAGAGTTTAAGGAATAAAATCGAAGAAGTTGAACTTTTTACTCAATACGAAAAACCTGATTTTCTGTGTTTAACAGAACATTGGCTATCATCAGAGGAAATTATTTATTTTGCAGAAGTTGGTAATTACAAATTAGCTTCATCATATTGTAGAGAGCGCTTCAGTCATGGCGGTGTTTCTATATATGCAAAGTCAGATACTGTATTTGAAAATTTTGATAAGTGTAACAAACTAGTTATGGAAAAAATATTTGAGTGCTGTGTTATTAAATGTAGCAATCTGAAACTTATAATAGCATGTGTTTACCGATCACCCGATGGAGATTATAAAATATTTTTAAAACAATTCGAACAATTATTAACCATAATAACCTCATTTAATTATAAAGTTTTGATAGCTGGTGATTTTAATACAAACTTTTTAGCTGTGTCTGATTCTAAAACTAAACAACTTAATGAACTATTTGTGTCTTTTAATTTAACAAGTACTGTTATGCAAGCTACAAGAGTGACAAACAACAGTCAAACACTAATAGATAATATTATTACAAATGTTGATAAACAAAATTTGTTTACATCTTACAACGTTGATTGTCAACTGTCAGATCATTACGCTAATGTGTTATCTTTTGACCATTGTTGTAAAGAAAGCAACAAAATAAAAGTTTACAAGTACGTAAGAACGTACACTGACGTTGAACACTTTAATTTTTGTATGTTGATGAACAGTGAAAACTGGGATAAAATTTATACTAGTAATGACGTAAATGAAAGTTACAACAACTTTCAAAATATTTTTAATTACTACTTTGACGTGGCCTTTCCAGTCAAAAAAATCAATTGCAACAAACAATCAAATAAAAAAATATGGATAAATAATGAAATAAAAAATATTAGTGCTCAGAAACATAATTTGTATATTCGAATGAATAATCTAAGGCGTGATGGTTTTGACACGGAAGAGCTTGCAAAACAATACAGGCAAACTAGAAATAGGTTAAAAAAAGTAAAAAATGAATCAAAGAAAAACTATTATAACAGTATAATATCGACTGCTGACAATAAAACTAAGATCATTTGGAACATAATAAACAGTAACGTACAAATCAACAAAAAGACTAATGATATAGTTTTAGAGTTATTAGATAGTAACGGGGAAATAGTATCGAATACAAAAGATCAAGCTAATTTATTTAACGACTATTTCGTAGACGTGGTACAAACCTTAAATATAAAAGACCCCACTCTGAAAACAAACAACATAGATATAAATCATGAAACTATGTTCCTTTATCCGAGTGATCAATTAGAGATTTACAGCGTAATAACTCAACTCAAAAACAAAAAGTCTACAGGATGGGATCAAATCCCTGTTCATGTTATAAAAAAATATGCTTCGTATATAGCAGCACCGTTGTGTTATGTAGTTAATCTGTGTTTAGCAAATGGTTGCTTTCCGAATTTATTAAAACGATCTATAATAAAGCCAATTTTTAAGAAAGGCGATAAAAATAATCCGAGCAATTATCGTCCGGTTGCATTATTATCAGTATTTTCAAAAATATTTGAGAAAATTATCTACAACAGACTTTTTAATTTTATTCAAAAAACTAAAATTTTAACAGATTGCCAGTACGGTTTCAGACCAAAAAGGTCTACAAACTTAGCACTTTTTAAAACCATAAACGCCATTTTAGACAACTGGAACCAAGGTAACCTCTCTGTTCTAGCTCTTTTCGATTTAACAAAAGCTTTTGATTGCGTCCATATAGATGTTCTGTTAGAAAAATTATATCAAAACGGTATTAGGGGTATACCACACAGATTAATTCAATCCTACTTAACAGACCGCTATCAAACAGTCGAACTAACAGACCTGAAAAATAATGAGTGGCTGAACACCCATTCAAATACGAGGCTGGTAACCAGAGGAGTACCACAAGGTTCCATACTTGGACCACTACTATTCCTTTTATATATTAATGATTTAACAAATATACCAAGCATAAGTAATGTAACATTATTTGCCGACGATACTGCTGTTATTCTTAACGGTAAGGATATTAAAACCCTAACGAGTTCAATTTCAGAACAAATAATGGAGATAGGTAAATGGTTTGGGGAAAATAGCCTAAAATTAAATATCGATAAAACACAATATATAAAATTTACGAACAGAGAGAATTTTAGAGTTCTAAACGTACCTCACATCGGTAACATTGAATTAGTGGAAACAGTGAAATTTCTAGGATTACAGATTGACGAAAGCCTTAACTGGAAATATCACATTGACAATATTAATAATAAAATTAATAAATACATATTTTTAATACGTAGATTATATGACACAGTTTCCACTAAAGTGCTTCTCTGTATCTATCACGCATACATTGAATCGGTGCTGCGCTATGGAATTGTATTATGGGGTAACTCGAGTAATGCATCCAAAGTGTTTAAAATTCAAAAAAGAGCATTACGCGCCATATGTAGAATTGAACAAAGAATATCTTGCAAAAATCTTTTTCAACAATTTAATATTTTGACTCTGTATGATCTATATATACTAGAATCCTGTGTATTGGTTAAAGAATTCCCTATGCTATTTGATTCGAACATTAGCAAACACAAGTACGAAACTAGAAATAAAAAAAATTATGTACAGTGCGCATATCAGCTAAACAAGGCTTTTAAAGGGCCACTAAATTCTTGTTTGAAATTGTACAACAAACTACCAAATGATCTTAAAAACTTGCCGGTTTCTAAATTCAAGACCCAGCTAAAAAGTATTTTGCTTCAACAAAATAACTACAATGTAATAGATTTTATGTAATCATTCGCATGTAAAATTTGACGCATTCTATAACTGTGTAAATGGTTGGTTTGAATAAAGTTTATTTATTATTATTATTATTATTATTAATAATAATTGGTGAAGCTTTCGTCATTGTTTTGTAGGTAAACAATTCATATATTTATACACAAAATGATCTAGTGTAGGTATCGATTTTCGCTTTTCATGGAATCAGTTTCGCTATCTATAGATATGAGAGAGTGAATCAATTTTTAAATATTTCATCATCATCTGTGAATTGGTTGGATGACGAGGTTACTTCGACTTTTAAATTTTAAAATAATTAATTTAATGTAATAATAATAAATAGTTTTATTCTAAAATTATTTATATACCTACCAGTGATGTCGAGTCGAGATGAAGTTAGTCGATTAATCGACTAAATTTGTTTTTCCGACAATATCACTCATTAGTCGAAAATATCGTGCATAGAATAGTCGATTAATCGACTAAATTTTTAATTGAATTCATGTATAGGATAACCTATGTAAGTCTTTCAAAAATAATGTTTTGAATTTAATTATTAACTTTTATTTTTTTTTCAGGTACATAGGTATCACAATGTATTATTCACATAAAAGTAGAAAATCACAAAAAAAGATAATTTTTAGTTTCCATTATTTCGAATCTTATGAATAATGCAGAAAAATTATTAAATATATCGTTTTTAGTCATTTAAAAAAAATTTTAGTCATTTTAGTCATTTAGTCGACAGTAAAACAGTCGACTAAAAAATGATTAAGTGTAAACAAAGTTAGTCGACTAAACCGATTAATCGATTAATTGTCCGACATCACTAATACCTACACATATTTATACTTTCGTATACTCTCAAAACGATTTCTTTGTTCAAATTATATCGAAAAGGGGATTACGTGAATTAAAAGATAAAGTTTTGGGGAGAAATCACCAACAGTTACTGACATAAAATGACTATTTATTTGCGACGTTTCGAAACCATGGGAGTTTCCTCATCAGGATACATATGTCATTCTGGTCGGAAACTAGAATTATGAAATTTTATCGAAAAATAACAAAATGGCGGACTTCGAAAAAAAAATTTCCAAATTTTCGATAAAATTTCATAATTCTAGTTCCGAACAGAATGACATATTTATAAATTAAGACTAATTAAGAATTTTTGATTTCAGATGTCCCCAAGAGTCAAAATCACGCGGGCCATCCAGGTGCTTTTTTTTGAGGCGCCAACTTCAAATGATAATAATAATAATAATAATAAAACAAAATTTAATTTATTCAAAAAAAAAAAATTGTTTTGGTCCCTTAAGATGTAAATAAAAACATATTAAAAATTCAAAACTTTTCATCTGTTCTTTATCAAAAAAATGCCCCTAAGGCTGCCTGTACACGATCAGTAATACTGTCAGTATTTACTGATAAAAATAATGAATCATTATTTTTACTACTTCAGTATTTTTATGATACCGTACACTATCATTATTTTTTCAGTATTTTCAAACAAAATGTCAAGTTTAATTTTTCGGAATTTTTAAATTAATAAAATTTTGGAATTGTTATTATTATGGAAGGAGCGTGTTTAGCTATAGTACTAGCCGTACTAGCGTTTGCAACTCAAAACAAGAAAACAAATAAGAAAAAACTTATGTTCGTTATTTTTTTTGCTAGCTAAGCCATACATATACGCATGTATGTACATACGGTACATATCGTACATATTGTACATAATGCCGTACATACTAATCAATAAAGCAGTCTCCACATTCTCGCCGAAGTAGGACGAGGTTCCTCGTCTAAGTTCCTCGCTTAGGGTGGCCGAGGCATATGAATAGCATTAAAACACCAACCGGGAGACACAACGAAATGTACCTCTACATTCTCGTTTCGTCCAACCTCGGCGAGAAGGTGAAGTCTCCTTAATATAATATGTGCAAGCCTACTTGATGTACATATTGTACGATCTACAATCGATTTGTATTTATCTCGGCTGGTACCGCTGGTACATAATATACGAGAAATATGTTTTAACGGTTTTAACTGTCATTAATGTCACTGTCCCCTCCACGTCTTAGTACTGAAGTGAATACTGATGGAATTATAAGCCATTCTTCAATACTTTCATCATTATTTCAGTATCGTCAATACACGATCAATAAAAGTGTCAGTATTTTGAAACACTGACAGTATTTCTGATCGTGTACACGCAGCCTAAAAATAGGTATGAAAAACAGAGCGAGTTACCAGTTCAAATGAGAAGATTACGTAAAAACCTATTCACCTCAATATTTAACTACAATTATTTATAAATGTTGAAGTATTAAATTTGAATAAACATTTCAACCCTAACCGCCTTAATTATCAAAATTGATTTACGGTGCGATTACCCTGCCCTCTACCCTCACATATAGGTGGTAGCTATACGGAGCTACAGAGCTACCAGCTCTCTGATGATAGTTCAAATTCATACAATAAATATAATAATATGTACAATGCAAAGTGATCGGTGGTAATATTAGCAGCAACGTATGTTTTGTAATGTGTATAGTATATGTAGGCAAGCATTACCGGGTGGTCTTGTTATGGTTTTATAATCGGCTCAACGTTAACCGCACCAATTGTATGTACGTACGGATATGTATGTATTGTAATGACAATTATCTAAGCTGCATACTTGTATATACGGCACGAGAAAATATATAAGCTATTTTCCACGTATTTCCAACTACTTAACGTTTGTGTTTATTTAATACGGGGTATTAATTATATTTTTTTTTTAATCTGTGTAATCATCTTATTTGTGATCAGGATAGTTTTTAAATAAAAAAATATATTGTATTCATAGATTACGTAGCTAAAACTGTAATAAAATATACCGGTGATTATTGATCAATATTTAAGGGGAGGTTTACTTTTGTATCCTTAAAAATTATGTATTTTCTAGAATTTCTTTCTCAAGAACAAAAGTAAATATCAATTTCAAATTTTGTACACATATTTATTAGGTATTAAACTATACAAAAAAAATTGTCCATTTTATATATAGTGCAGTGTGACGATCCGAAAATCCGATGTCTTGTTGGTTGGCACCTATACCTATAATATCAATAAATTGCTGAAAGAAAAAAGAAAGGCGGATGTGTGAACTTTTGAATACGATTTTTGTCTTAATTTTTGCTTTTTAAAATAAAATAAAAAAAAAATAATAAATATTCAAAGTGTATCGGACTTAGGTATAGGTGCCGGAGAACTGAATTATTTTTAAAATAAAAAAATTTAAAAAAAAAGGATCCATCGAATAGATTTTGTGTTATCGTGTCAACCCGTTCCAAAAATGTGATTCAGAGATATTATAAAATATATATAAAGAAACGTATTTTCAAAATTTTATACACTAGCGGAAATAATTAAAGGATCAAAAAAAAAAAAATTCCAAATTTTTAGTGATTTTTCGAATGGCTGTATCTTCGTGAAAAATGGTCGTATCGGAGTCATAAGCAAAGCAATTTAAAGCTGGAAGTTTCTAGTTTTCAGATCTTGTGATAAAAAAATTTTCAAAGCAACGTGTATCGCTCAATCCTAATAAGTACACTGAAAAAAAAATTTTCCGAAATTTTTTCAGTTTCTTTTTTTGGTCCACGGACTTGGAAAAAAATTTTCCAACTTAACCACTATATGGACCGGATTACTTGTTCATTCAGCTTTAATTTGCTTTTTTTTAGACCTTTATACGACTACTTCTCGCTGAGATATCGGACTTTGAATGGAAAAGGATCGTTTCGCCTTTGACCATCGATATCTCAGCAACCAATGATCACACAGAAAATTGAAGGTGTGTTTCGAAAACTCGAATAAATTCTCTACAAGGATTAGCCATTGTTTTTTCAGAAAAAAATTTTTTTGCATACTCTACATGAATTTGAAAAATCAAGAAAAAAAGAGCTTTTGGGGGCTTTTTGGAAAATCAAGCGCTAAATTAAAAATTTCGAGAAAACCATTGATGTTAAGTGTGCCTTTTACCGTTCAATATACTCATAAAAACCCCACCGAGTTTCAATTGAATCCATCCAGCCGTTTTTTTGTTTCATTCGATTGAATTTTTAAAAAAATTAATGGATCATATTTTTACTCTTAAACTTTCATAATCTTGAACAAAATGAAAAAAAATAATTTTTCAGCTTTTTTCACATTTTTATCAACAACGATATTTAAATTTATAAAAAAAAAGAAAACTTCTTAAAAAATTTTCCGTGCGAAAGAGACATTTCCCGGAATAAAATCTTAAATGTTGACCCAGTTAATAAGGTATCATCACACCAAATTTCATTAAAATTCGTCCAGTAGTTTTTACGTGATGCGTGAACAAACAGACAGACAGACAAAAATTTAAAAATCGCTGTTTTGATATCTACATCGATAACTATTTACAGTACCAGTACAATTTTCAAACAATATTCCATGTACAGAAACGGTCCCATTACAGTTTTATTATATGTATAGATTACGGAAATGTTTAATTCTAAACATAATTCTTGTAGCTTGGAATCATTTCTTAAAAGTTTGCAAATCATGACATTTTGCCGTGTAATATGAAATGTCGTTTTCCGACCACTTTTTTGACTGTGTATTCCAAACACATATTGACGCTTTATTATCCATTATAGAAATGCCTAAAAGTTTCGAAATTTTATTGTATCTTGTAATATGAAATGTCGCTTTCCGACCACTTTGTCGATCATATATTTTAGACGAATACTGACACCCTGTTAGGCGCTACGGAAATGCTTAAGAGGCACTCTTCAATTTTAAACATAATTCCTGCAGCTTGGAATCATTTACTCCAAAATTTTAAATAGTATTCGATTGTGAAATATGAAATGTCGCTTTTTGACCACTTGGTCAACTATGTATTTCAGATAACTATTGACATTCGACTAGCCATTGTAGAAATGTTTCAAGCCAATCTTTAATTTTAAATAGAATTCTCGTTGTTTGTAATTATTTCTGCCATTAATTGGAATATTATCCAGGTGAAATATAAACAAATTCGAGCATGTACAATCGAAACCGCCTAAACCGAGAATCTACTGTATTATTTTTTCAACATTTTATTTCGGAAACTTATAAAAAATTCTAGATGCCGAACCTTACAGTGAAAATGTTTGTCATGCGAATTTTTTTTTTTTTTTTTTTTTTGAATATGCAGTAAAAATTTTTAATATTTAAAATATATTTGTATAGAAATACGTACTTACGATACACAAAATATATAATAAATGTAAGTCAAACGCCTAACTAAGGCCAAAAAATTTAATAAAAAAACGGAAAAGCTCTTGGATAATACGGATATCACATAAAAATCATAAAATTATAACCATCAGTTTTTAATAATAGTTATTATACGAATATTCAGTTTTAAAGTATTGAATTAAATCAAGTTTGCAACGTTGTATATTAATTTGCCTTATTACACAAACTACATACACATACAACAGAGGCTCTATCTGGCATCAAGAGCAACAAACAACTCAACATACATACAATATATTTTTTTCTTTTTCATCTCTCTTTTTAGGGAATTTCCAGAATGGAATTCAGCTATTACAGCCACTTTCATGACGCGACTTGAACCCGGCACTATGGCAGAAATTTGTTTTGAGGTCGCTAGAAACCGAAAATAATATCGTGTGTCAGCACGATAACTCTCGAACGAAATGTCCTAGGTTTACGAAATTTGGTGAAAATGTTGGACGTCCCAAACCGTTGGACAAGTTCGTTAGCCAGACACGTCCGATGCCAGGAACATGGTTTTTGTTCTTGAAAAAAATTAGTTTTTTTTACACTATTGACACGAGGAGAAAAAAATCACACAAAAAATGTCTTTAAACTATTTTTCTATGTCAACTAGTTTCCGAGACCGATGCCTAGAACCTCGAAAAATAAGTTCTTGCCAATATTTGCCAAAATTCAAAAGAATTTCGAAATTTGTTTACATCATTACAAAGTACGGAAATCAAATAACCAAATTCACTATTTGTAATTTAGACTGTGATCGTTGTCTCGTATATAGTGTGAAGTTAGTCACAGTCTAACATACGACATATATACGATACAATATGTATGTATATATAGCGTGTGATTGACTAGATGAGCATGAGACAGTGCTTGTCGTAGTTGTTGATGTAAGACGAAGGACGAAGGACGAAGGACGTATGACCACAGAGTATAGAGGTACAGCAACTATCTCTTTTCTGTAATCACCAGTGGGCATTTCTGGGCACATTAGGCTATTTAATAGTCAATCTCTCAGTAGCAGTCGATGAGTGCAGGTAAATCACAAGACAATGGATTTGATTGTTGTTGGTATTGTTACATCCCCTAGTACATGCGTGTGGTGTCATAAATATGTATGCAACAGCACAGCCACGTGACGACCACTACCATCAACAGCCACTAACACAAATACAAAATGTCGCACTACTACAAAGTAAACCCAGTGCACGTACATAATATATTTTCTATCTCTTACTGGTTACACTGGTTCCAGTAGTATAGAGATAGATATGTTGTCTCTACTGCTCTGTGTGTATGACGTTAGATGTACTTTAAATAATATTATTAATGTACCTAGTGTAGCTATTTTAAAGAAATCTTAGACAATAAATTCCTATTTAGTGAATTTTCGAATCGCAAAATCAGCTATTGCAGCCACTGTCATGATCCGGGACGCGTTATGACAGAAATTTGTTTTAAGGTCCCTAGAAACCGAAAATAATATTCATTAACATTTATATATATATATATATATATATATATATATATATATATATATATATATATATATATATATATATATATATGTGTGTGTGTGTGTATCCGCACGATCACTCGCGAACGAAATGTCCTAGGTTTACGAAATTTGTTATTTGTTATTAACTAAAAAAAATTGGTTTTTTGCCAAAATTTCCACATACTCAAAAATTTTTAGGAAATTAATTTTTTTACACCATTGGAAAAAGGAGAAAAAAATCACTTAAATAGGTCTTCAAACAAGATATTATTGTATGTCAAATAGTTTCCAGGAACAACTAATTTTTATAAACGAAAATTCGCTATGTTATGCAGAATGCTGCGACAGGGGTATTTTTTATTATTGCCATTATCTTGTACACGGTCGTTTGTTCATTTTTGTGCATGAGTTAAAAAGAAAGTTTGCTCGCTCATCTTTATTTCGACCCCGGAGCATAATTCTTCATTTTCTTCCACTCATCCTAATAATGTCACCAACCAATCTAAATTTTATAACAATTTTAAACTTGTATCTGCTGGATGTGTATGTAATGATATATATTTTTAAATTTTTCCTTTCGTTAGATACAGGGAGAAATATTAAAAGTTTTCTGTATACATTATATTTGTTGGAAGATTCTTTTTTTAATTCAGTGAAGATATTTAGATTTTTTAATATTATAAATTTTTCTCAGTAAATTTTTCAAATAGACAATATAAAGTTTTATAAAAAAGGGTACAGATTGTAAGGAAATTTTTTGTTATCGACAAATAAATCTATCAAATTCTGCTATAAAAAGGGACTGAGTTACGCAGAATCATAACTTACTTATACGTAAATATTTAAGGGGATATTCTAGTCATAAAAACTTCCGGTTTTTCTTAGGAACTAATAAAAAAATACTCTTAAAATTTTTACTGTTCACTTCTTTATCGTCTATTACGTAAAAGCCCCCATTATGGAACAGTATCTAATACTGGAACAGTTTTGACATTTACATATTAATGAAGTTATTTCCGAAAGAAACGTCTGATAACAAAAATTATTATTAATAGAATGATTGCTTTTCAATTTAAATTCACCTAGCATTTAATGTTTCCTTACTTAATTAAAGAAATAAATATGTAAATGTCAAAACTGTTCCAGTATTAGATACCGTTCCATAATGGGGGCTTTTACGTTTTATTGATATTTTAAGAAAATATGAAAAAAATTTCATACAAAAAAAATCAAAATTTTATTAATATGATTTTGGGGTTAATGTTCATTTCAAACCAAAAAAGGAATGGATTTTGGTTTAGAAAGGTTGTCATTCTGGCTGGAATTACAATGAAATAAAGTTAAAATATCTAAAAATGTCAGCTGTCAAAATTTTGTCCCTACCACAAAAGGAACAGGTATTGAAGGTACATATCCTATCATGTCGACCAGCTTGAAAAATGTAGTTTGAAGAAAAATGAAAAGTTAGAAGTATAATATCTGATACCGGAATTTTGTACAGGTTCAAAATTTTTAAATTTCCTTTTGAGGATACATTTTTAAAAGTCCATACTTTTAGAAAATGAAACAAAAAAATCTAATTTTAAAAAATTCTCGAATGTTGCCTTAAGGTAGGGTTTTCTTGAAAAATTAATTTTTGAGGTTCTATCTGTCTGTCTGTCACAGATGTTTTTGAAGTTAAGCGCAATGTCAGACCTTGTTGACGTGTAAATATATCACCAATCACCAATTAGAAAAATAATTATTTTGGGTTAAAACTGGGAGTCAATTTTGTCTAAAAAAAATTCTCATTACTGTATCATATGAAATAGCATTAGAAAGGGCTATCTCTAAAAAATTTTTTAAATTTATTGTAGATAATTTTACTTTGTGAAAATCCATAATGAATATGGTGAAAAAATTATTAATTTTGTCAAATTTTCACTTAAATATAGAAATATATTATTTTTCACAAACTAGTTTTCGATTGATTAGATCATCTTCATTAGTCAATCGAAAACTAGCTTGTGGAAAATAACATATTTAAAATTTTTTCACCAATTTTTAAATTTATAACTTTTTAACGAACTAACTTTTTTCTGAATTATCAATTAGTTATCATTATATATCAAAGCAAGCTGTCTAAATCACTGGGATTATTTAACATGAACCAGATTAATGGCTACATTAGTATTTTGTTGATAATTGTTAAGGTGTACATTTGTCGAAAAAATAAACGTTAATGTCTGGGTCTGTGGGCAATATATATTAGGCTTCTCATATTTCGAAAACGACAAGCTAAACAAAAACTAGACTAACTAGAAACATTGTAACTTGTTATACCGGGAGTCCCATTTGGATGTATACATACGATTTGCATGTTAATTTTTTAACATTGGATTCCCATAAGGAAAAAGTTATGTCACAAGAGTACTTTAAACAAACTAATAATACTAATTTAATATTATAACTACTGTTATTATAACTTTAACAATAATAATGCAATAAAATAAAAAAATGAATGTCGCAATTTTCAAGCAATCCACATTTTTACATAATAAATGGTAAATTCAAAAATGTAATCTTTACCGCATCGATGCAGCATGATGACCTTTCTGATGTGTCGAATACTACATAATGCGATACTGATGCTCTCTTGAAATTTGATGCACATTAGATGTTTTTGAACGGGATATTGGCATCATTTAACCTCTGATTTGACTATAGGTAATATAGCATGACTAGCCTATAGATAATACAGCAATACAGTCCTTGTATATATTATCTTTGAATTTCAACTTAAAGTTACTGGAAATTGAAAAAATTGAAATTATTTGAATAAAAAATATTACATATTTTAAGTTAAAGATGTATTCAGATAGTTTAAACAATTTTAATGAGAGGTAAATAAATTCATTTTTTTTAACATTTAGTTTTTCGGAATTATTCCTATAACCATTATGGTCATAGGCATAGCATCATCCATTATTCACATTACCAGACTCTAGAGTCCCTATAATAAAGAGAGTCGTGACATGTTATCCATTTTCTATCCAAAACAGAGCGGGAAGCATCAAAATTAATTATCACATGTTTGACTAAATATTTTTGAGTACATAATTATTGTTAATAAGTTATGAATTAATGAACAATCAAAAATTTTTAATTTAATTATTCTTTCTAAGTTAAACTAAATGGCTTTTGTTAACATTTAATTTATTTCCAATGTATTTTACGCAAACTTTGGATAGAAAATGCCGAAAGCAACCAACGTTCAGCACACATGTTACCACTATTTATTATAGGCATTCTACCAAACTCTAGCCACGACAGCCACCTATATTTTAAATGTAAGTAGCTGTGATATTACATTATGCGCATGACACGCATCATCAAATTTCTTGATGCATTGTTTTGACGCATCAAATGCAAAAATGAATTTTTGATTTTTCGTTGTGATGCGTCTGATACGTTTTTGAACTTTTGACTCTGCCTCATGCAATCAGTGATGCATTTTTAAAGTTAGCCAAATATTTATATTATCTGCTATAAATTCAAAAAGGCATTTTTTTATTTTCTTGAAAATAAATATTAAAATAATAAAAATATCAAAAAAATATTCTGTTGAAGAAATAGTGCAGATAATTTGGTGGAATATGTTTATTCAGAGCACTCTTGTGACATAACTTTTTCCTTATGGGAATCCAATGTTAGAAATTAATATGTAAATCGTATGTATACATCCGGCCGGGACATCCAGTATATCGAAATTAATTTCGACATATTTCTTCAAGTGTCTCTACCTACTGAAATCCGCTTAATTTCCCGAAAAAAACTTTCTAGGTAGGTAGTGAAAGCTATTTTTCAAATCAAAGTAAACAATTTTATAATATCCGTTAGCAAATTTCGATACAATTCTTCCTTTTATGTCCAACGAGAAAAGTTTAACAAAATATTTTCTTTTTGTTTCTCTGTTTCATTTTTTTTTTTTTTGTTTTATTCATTTGTTCCAAGTACAGAACCGAATGTCACAATAATATTTATGTGACCGAAAACGAAAACAATGTGAAACGAAATAACAAAACGTCTCCAATCACAGAAATAAATCAATTTTGGGTAAATATAATCGAAAATATTATCAATAATATTTATTTGTTGGATATCAACGGATCGAAGAGAAATTGTAAACAAACCTTTGAACGAGAAACAGTGAGAATTACGTACAGTCAGCCGCAAGACAATTCATCAAAACGTTGCACGTAACAGGTATAGAGAAAAACAAAGAGTAAAACTGTCCGTAGGTTCAAACACTGTGTCTGTTATAAAGCAATTTTTGTAATTTACTTTTCACCACCATTTTCTTTTTTGTTAAGCGGCACGTAGGCAGTGGGTGACGGTACGCCGTGGACAAAAATAAATGAAAGGTATTTTTTTTTAACAAATTCCATTTGTACACCTTCTTAAATAATGTCCGCCGTAGAGATGAAAGAGAGATCAACATTAATATTGTGTGTCAGATATAAAAGAGAAATGTGACAAAAATATATCTACGTGTTGTAAATACGGCTACTACACATTTCCACCACGGGTTTCAAAACGTTTAAAACTAATAGCTATTTATGCGCAGGACTATTACTCAATTGTATGAAACATGAGGGTAACAAAGTAGGTACGATATAAAATCCATAATTTCGAATAATATTTTTCGAGAAATGTTCACTCGAACAGATATCAGTAATAACTATCGTATTTGCCGGAAGCATTTGAAGATAAGATGCACTCCAAATTGATAGGACGACTTTTTGACAAACTAGTTTCTTATTTTTATTAAAACTGGGAAAACGAAACACTAATGAAATATTTGGTTAAAAAATTCGAAGTCTGAGGACAACCTGTAAAGTGGAGAAACATTTTTTTCAAGGGTACTATGTAGGGTGTTACAGAAAAGGTTAATTATTAAAGTAGGGGTTCAATAACTTTATTACCTAAAGCAGGGGTCGGCAACCTGCGGCCCGTTGCAAGCTTTTATGCGGCCCACCAAGCAATATAACTTTTCGAACAATTTACTCTGCCTATGGAGAGTTGAGCATACTTTATACTTTTTTTGTTCTCCGATGTTTTATAACATGTAAATAAAACTGTTACTAAAAATTTTTCCTCATGTTGATTTTTAATAATATTTATATTAATTTGTGTTAAAAAAAAGAAAATACCCCTATCGCAGTATCCTGCATAATATAGCGAATTTTCTTTTACAGAAATTAGTTTTTCTCAGAAACTACTTGACATAGAATTATTGATCGAAAATCCTTGTTATGTGATTATTTTCTCCTCTTTCCAACCGTGTAAGAAAATATGGCAAAAACTTGAGGAAATTTGGGCAAAAAACTTACTTTTTCCATAAAAATTTTTTAGGCAGAAATGCCTAATAATCCATTTCGGGTATCGGACGTGTCTGACTTTTTGGACTTCCAATATTTTTATCAAATTTCGTAAAAGCAGGATTTTTCTCGTTCGAGAGTTATATAAATTTTCGTGAATGTCATTTTTGGCTTCTAGAGACTTCAAAATAAATTATTTCTATCATAGTTCCGGGGACAAGTAGCATCAAGACAGTGGCCCTAAAAGCCGAATTTTCGATTCGAACATTCGTTAAAAAAAGCTACTTAAGCCACATACTACATTGCAAAATATTTGACTGTGCGGCCCGCTAAAAATTATTTTTTTTTTTAAAAATGGCCCGCCATCGAAAAAAGGTTGCCGACCTCTGACCTAAAGGGCCGCTTATAGAAATATGAAAAAAATTATTGAAATTAAGCGAAGATTACTACTATTATTAGGATTATCACAAATTAAATTGTTTATTCCTTTATAAGCCGTTGAATCCATATATTTTAAAAAAAGTTATTATACGGAACACTACTCACGGAAGTAGTAATCAGTAATTAAACTTCTCTAAGCGGTTCAATTTAGAATAGATCTCCATATTGTTAATGTTATATCTGAATCATAAGACGCACTAATTATGTCTCCAGAAGTAACTTTTGGTCCCGTTTCCAACCACACTCAAAAGTGGTTTGCCATTCCTGACCGCTCTCAATTCTGAAAGAAGTCGTAAAATCCTGCCCAATCCCATTCAATTTGTCAGTTTTAATTCCATTACCAACGAGACCTGGTTTTCCTCTGAGTCCCGAAATAAAGTTACATTATCTTTAGTAAAACTCATGCACACTTCCGCAGTTTACTAGTCAAATATTTCCGATTGCAGAAACCTCAATAAAGTTGCCAAAATTTAACAGTTTTTTTATACCATGACAAAGAGCAAATTATATGTCAGCGAGTTTTCGAGAAAAAGTAACATTTTAACCGGAAATTTACTGTTATGCAGAATATTGTGTCAGGCGTATTTAGGTATTTCAAAAATTACGCATTTTACATAACCTATTTTCGTACAGTACAATTCAAATATTGGTTCGTTATTACCTAATGGATATAAAATAAAACTTTATACAATTTATTGAATAAAATTTGTGAAAATTTATTCCAGAAACATTACGTAATGTCTAACTTTTTAAGAAAAAATCACTTCCAAATAAACAAATGTAAAGATGCGGCAATAAAAGAAATATATTTTAAAAATGAAAACAAGAAAATAATTTTGTCAAAATGTTGTATTATGGTGCTTTGTCATTTCTACAAGAAAGATCTGAATTATATTCAGTAATAAAATTCAGATCATAATAATAATTTCCTATTTCTTTTTTTTGTGCTCTAATGTTCCCCGAAAAGCGAAACGAACACAAAAAAAGAAAAGAGTACAACATCGAAAATAAGAAAATGAGAGAGAGAAAGAGAGGGACACACGGAGGTAGGAGGTAATAAATAGTATGTATAGAACAAGTGACTGAATCTCTTTTAAGATAACAAAATTATTTGATTATTTTGATAGCATGTCACAATAAATTATCTGCTCTCTTTTTTCATATAATTTTCAGTCTATATTTTTTATAGTTGGTCCTGTCTGGCTGTCCGTGATGGTGGATGTGATTGTATGTGTCATAAAGCCATTTTTCAAATACATAATATTTTGTAAATTTTTTCTGTCTTTCTAATCGTAAAACAAGGGAAGATATAATATTCGTTATTAGTATCTTTCGTTTTATTATAATCATTCCATCATACTGGCTCTGTAAATGTTGTAGGCATATAGTTTATGCGTATCATTTAACCTTTACTTTCCCATTTCAATCGGTAAATTGTAAAATAAAAATTATTCTTTACATCTCTTGCAGCATTTCCCTTAGAACCTTTTCAATTTTATTCAATTTGAGTTGACGATTTGCAATAAATTATATAGTTTCTGTTTTTATTGAGCATTCCACTCGAGAACGATTTCCCTTCAAACTTTCTAACTCCTCTCTGGTTTGTTTCACATCAAATGTTGTATTAAATTTAAAACTATATCTAGTAACAATACAAAACTAAATTTTGAAGTGGGCAGAATGAGATTTATAAGGCTTTCTTTTTTTTTATTTATAGACCTTTTTCTTATATATACATTAAGGCGAGTTTCCCTAAAAAAAGAAATCGATTTTTTTTCTTCATAAGTATATTTTTTATGGTGTTAGAAATATTCTCTTAAAATTTTATTTTAAAAAAATTAAAAATTAAACAGTTATGATCATTTTAGTACACGCACTTTATTATAATTCAGTTTAAAAAAAAAAGAAATTTTAAATGCTTTTTTCTCTAAAGTACGTTTTTTGACATGGTTGCTAGTGTATCTCAAAAAGTATTTGAGATATTGGCATAAATCAAAGTGTATCTTATTCCCCGATACCATCGTTTTGGCAGGAACTAGGATCTTTCGGTTCCGTAATATCTTTTCAAAATGGCGGCTGTTTATGGTCGATAAAAAGCGGTGATTTTTAAAAATTTATTTTTAAAATTCGACTTCTCGATGGTACCTATTTTATTTATTTTTTTTAGATCCCAGTTAGTACCATAACTGTATATATTTATATTTCCAGAAAATTCTTGATCTTTTGATTTTGGTTCACTGGGGATTTCAGAACGCGAAGATCCATCAAGGTGGGAAAATCTCGCAATGTCGACTTCAAAGCCATTTATACATACTCAGTTCATTTTTGAAGTAAAAAAAAAATTTTTTTGTAATTTCAAGATATGTAGAAACAATGTTGTATATTTAGCTTTTTAATAAAATATTTATTTGTATAAAAAAAGGGAAAAAATAGTTTGTCACGGGAGCAAATAGTTAGCCATAGAAAAAAGCTAATAGTTTTCTTGTAGCAGTAAATACTTCAGTTTAGTCATCGAAAACTTCTTCATTAAATGAATTCGATTTAGATGACTATACAGAGGCTATTTCTATTCTGAAATTTACTAACAATAGGATACTTTTTGCTTAATGGGGAAAACTTTTTTATTAATAAAAAAAGTTACTTATACTACCAATCAAATTGTTTTATACATATTTATATCAAAATATTTTTCATTAACTCGTTCCTATATGTATTTTTGTGGCAATTTCCTGTAGATTTTTATTTTTATATATTTTTACTTTTAGGGGTAAACAATTAAATAAATAAATATTCTTCATATAAAAGGAAGAGTTAAAAAAAATGACAATATTACAGAAATATTTCGTAAACACTTTTGTTTGGAAAATTATATTTTATATATGTTATTTCCAAACGGCAACAGGAAAGTTTTCTACGGCAATTTTTTATTTTTATTTACTTTTTATTCGTTTGTTGGTCAGATTAGGTCGAGAAATGTATTTAAGCTTTCTTTATTGCCGTTTTCATTTTATAAATTACCTATTGAGAAATATCAGTCTTTTTTATAGCAAATATATTTAGTAATTTCTTTCTTTTAAACTGTGTTTGGCCTTTTGACTTGATCAAGTTAATCTATAACGCACGGAATGTAATAAGTAATTAAAAGAAAAATTATGCATTGAACCACTTAGCTGTATAAGAAAATTTACCACGATTTCCATCCCCCTTCACTATGAACTCGACCACAGTTTAACTTGTACAGGTGAATAGGTCTTTTAAACAGTATTTCGTCAATTTAAAGTGTTCCTCCATCTCCTATAGTTTTCGAGACATTTTAATAAATACGATTTAAAACCCAAACTTTAGGGGCTTAAAATTAAAAGGCTAAATTAATAAATTTAAGTAGAAAAATGGTTTCTGAATGCAAATGAACTAAAAGGGATAAAATAGCTTTTGAATGAAGTTTGAAGCAATGTGCAACATAATTTTTAAACGCTTAAGGCGTTATTGTTCAATATTTTCGTTTCAGATGTGAGTAGCTACTTTACTCCTTAGTAGTTAACAAACGTAGTTAAATGCCTTAAGCTTTTATAAATTATGTTGCACATTGCTTAAAACTTCACTCAAAAGTTATTTTATACATTTTAGTTCATTTTTAAATAAAAGCTTGCTTTAAAAGACCATTTTTTACCTAAATTAAAAAAATAATTAAAGAAGTAATTTGTATACTTTTGATCGGTTATTTTATCCTAATTAAACATACCTATGGAAACAAAAAATTGAAATATAGAATCAGTGGACAGTATTCGACAGTTTGAAATGTCAAAAAAGTTGCACAAGACTAAAAATCAACAATTCTAGTTTTGAGGAAATTTAAGACAAAACTAATTATACAATATTACATTCTCATCAAAGTTATACACGTGTGCAAAAATTGAAACCTCTCGTTCAATTAGAACTTGTCTAAATTTTAATTCCAAGATTTGATCTAAACAAACAAACTAACAATGCAAGTTAAATAAAAGCTTTTAATAAAAATTGTTGTTTAAAAAGATCACTTTTGTTGATAAATTGGGAACTTTCCAAAAAAGTCCAAACTATAGTACCTAAAGTTGCTTTTAAAGACTCATTTTATGTGCATCTTGTCTCATCCTATATTTCCCAAACTGGACTTCCCTTAACCTACGTATTATAGATGTACATACGGGATTATAAAATTTTAGGTTTGTTAATAAAACAATACTTTATGTTCTTACATAAAAATAAATTATAATTTTTATTATTCGTAAAATTATTAATCTTTCGTTACATCAATAAATTTCGTTATAAGCAGCAGCATTATGTTCTTAAAAAAATAACGAAAAAACGTATACAAAAAATGAAAATTTTATAACTAATTCAATAAAATTTACTGTATATAACAATTTAATACAGTTGTATGATTTTAGACGAACATAATACTTAAAAGAAAGTCCATAAAGATCATCTTTTCGTATTAATTCTACATCCACACGTAATTACCATTATCTCTAATAACATCATCGCGTTTCTGGTAAATTTTTTAATCAGAAAATAACATATCCAAACTCTATAAGTACGCTATTGTAAGAAAAAACTGGAACATGTATTAAAAAAAAAGAAATTACAAGCTTTTGGAGGTTGAAGTTGGAGTGAAAGAGAATAGTAGCCAATTTATAAGGAAGTTGTAAAAATCGACTAGGTTCAGGTCGGTCATATTTGCTGACATAAAAACGAGCGAGCGACGAGTATGGGGATTCTGGTTAGAAATTCATTTTAAGAAATGACTAGGTTTCGAGTCAAGTCGATACATCACTACAAATCTCAAATATACACTGAAAATCTCAATTTTGTATTCCTTCAAGTTTTTTTGTTAGAGGCTTTTAGCGAATCACACGATTGGCTTAATCTCCGAATTAGACAAGTATAGTTTTTTTTTTGTATGCCTAATTAATTTTCATTTTAAAACATCAGGAATTCAAAAAATCACTAGCAAACAACACTGTTATTCTAAAATACGTTTATCTTTTAAAGAAGTTAAAAAAAAATTAAAGCATTTAAAAACAAAAACCAAAAAGTGATTGTTTTTGAAAAGATACGACGGATGGACACCGTCTTAACAATTTAGCTTTATATACTTTTGTATAAACTTTTTTATTTGCTGAACTTGGTCGTTTGGTCGTTTTTTAACCCGCGTGCTATAGATTACACAGGCCTGCGAAATTTGACTTTTTTCCCCCTTCCAATAATTATGGTGTTTATTTTTTAAATATCTAGGTATGTTAAATTAAAATACGGCTCTGTTTTTTTTTCTAGCACATCGAGTTTTATTTTTATTGATGACATGCATATTTTAAAATTTTTTAACAATTATTATGAAAATACACTAGCGGAAATAGTTAAAGGTTCAAAAAAAAAAAAAAATTCCAAATTTTTAGCGATTTTTCGAATGGCTGTATCTTTCGTATCGGAGTCGTAAACAAAGCAATTTAAAGCTGGAAGCTTCTAGTTTCGAGATCTTGCGATAAAAAAACTTTCAAAGCAACGTTTGTGGCGCAATCCTAATAAATACACTGAAAAAAAAATTTTCGAAATTTTTTCGGTTTCTTTTTTGGTCCATGGACTTGGAAAAAATTTTTCCGACTTAACCACCATATGGACCGGATAACTTGTTCATTCAGCTTTAATTTGCTTTTTTACAGACTTTTATACGACCACTTCTAGCTGAGATATCGGACTTTGAATGGAAAAGGATTAATTCGTTTTTGACCATCGATATCTTAGCAACCAATGATCACACAGAAAATTGAACGGGTGTTTTAAAAACTCGAATAAATTCTCTACAAGGATTAGCCATTGCTTTTCCAGAAAAAAAGTTTTTTGCATACTTTACATGAATTTGAAAAATCAAGAAAAAAAGAGCTTTTGGTGGCTCTTTGGAAAATCAAGCGCTGAATCAAAAACTTCGAGAAAACCACTAATGTTAAGTGTGCCTTTTACAGTTCAATATACCCACAAAAACCCTACCGAGTTTCAGTTTAATCCATCCAGCCGTTTTTGTGTTTCATTCGATTGAATTTTTGAAAAAATTAAAGCATCATTTTTTTATCTTAAACTTTTATAATCTTCAACAAAATAAAAAAAAATTTCTCAGCTTTTTTTTCACTAATTTTTATTAACAGCCTATGATTAACAGAGAATATATGGATATAATTTTTTTTTAATTGTATTTATGCCCACTTAACTTTTAATATTTTTATAAGTACGGTCCTGTTAGCACCGTAAATTTGCAAGGTTTAGTTATAAATTAAAACTGAATGGAAAAAAATAAATTACCCTCAATAATAAGCTTATTGGCGGATGATCTTAAAATTCACCATTTTTTCCAAAATAAAGGTATGTGACTTAGTTAATTAGGTTTATTTTATTAAACCATTGATGAGAATGTGTTCCTAAAAGCCAATCACAACTATGTAATAACTTTTTATTAGATAATAAATAAATATAAATGCATAATCTATTCTTGACTTGATCGACCTAGGTAATTTTAGTCAAAAATTTGAATACCTAATATATCTAAAAATTCTGACGTGCTGGAATTTTTCGAATATTTTTTTCGTAATCAGCGCCCTAAAATCTATCAAAATCAGTTGTCAAATTTTAAAGGGGGGAACCATCGCAGGCCTGTGTTATTGAAACCTATTTTTACCACTAAATTTGCTATTCTACTATTCTACTATATATACCAAGTGCTTTACTATAAATTAAGTTGTTCGAGTACAAAAAGATTCAATTAGTTACATTACAATTTAATCATTATTTAAACTAAAACTGCCGTTTAGAAGTTCCACGATCGACCGTCTATTACAATTTTTTTAAGCCCTACCATACCGTACGATATATTCTCTATAAGAAAAGAAGGAAAGAAAACATATTATATAAAAGATAATTGATATTTTCATTACATTTTTTTTTTTACTGCTACTTACATTACTCCTTTACAAAGAAGGCAGTTCAATGAATAAGGATAAAATTGTTACTTGAACATTATTATAATCCTATTTAATATGTCGTTGTCTTTGTTCAACACAACCACTCAACAACCGTCGTTATCTTTTCTAAAACATAAGAAGATTTTTAATTAAAATTTTTGATTAGACATATTTTTCCATAAATGAAAAAATATAAGTTTTATACATAAAAAAATTTAAGTGTAAGCATACGAAGGTACGCAAGAGTTATTTCGGCACACTGATGGTCGGAAAAAGATATCTTAAGGGGTCGTTCATATTGAATTTTATACATCTCATAAATTTTATAATAGTTATTTTCGATACATATGCGTAAAGAGAGGTATTCTAGTAGGCTTAAATTCGGGCACGAGTCTAAGGGACTGACGTATACACAACGAGATCGAGTGCGTAAGCGCACGAGATCTCGTTGTGTATACGTCAGTCCCTTTAGCGAGTGCCCCAATTTAAGCCTACCGAATACCTCTCTTTACGCATACGTATCGAACATAATTTTTTATAACAACGGCTTCTAAAGTTTAATAGAGAGAAAAAAATTAATTATTTTTAAGCAATCTTTATTAATTTGTAGAACGTTGTTGTTTTTTTTTATTAATTTGTTGATCGTTTCCATGTTAATTTGAATATGATTATCATTGATAAATGAATATCATTATTTTCTCGCATAGTTTTAGCTACTTTCACGCACAGTTGTACTTTCGCGCACAGTTACTGTCATTTGTTTTACAATGATTTAAAAAACTGCTCTTTACGCCCACTACACAACGCTCGAATATTGAACTTTAGAAGCAGGTGTTATAAAAAGTACTTTAAATATAAATTTATAAAATTTATTATTTAATTTAAATTAATGATGTTACTCAATAAATTAAGGACAAAGAAAATGGTATGAATCATTTTCGAACGAATGGGAAAATTATCGTAGGCGCAGGATAATATTTATATATGTTTGAGGATGTGAATGATATTGTTTGATAAAATATCTAATACTTTAAAATACATAAATTATTAAGGCATTACATCACATATTAGCTTAAGTGATGTATTAACATCTCTAGAATAATATCGAAAAGGAATTATGACTGAGGAAATACATATTATATTAAAAATCCAACTGCTAAAACAACTTCGAGCGGTTAAAAACCTTCAAAATCGCCGCTTCGCTGTGCATAGCATTTTGAAGCCGCTCAGATTGGACGATAATTTCGTTCTAATTACAGGTCAGTTATATTTTATAGAAAATTTTTTTGCATGTTTCGATAGTACATACCTTTAAAAATAACATACTAAAATTTCAAGTGCGTATCTCAAATAGTTTTTGAGTTATAGCCATCCGAAGAGTGGATTCTGATTTTCACTGTTAATTTTGAGGTATTGAGAAATGTATGAAGATTGATAGTTCGGGAGTTTCTGGACGTGGCTGGTAGTCACATGTTGTGGAGAAGCTAGACTCTGGCACATTTTAACGACTCATCTAGTTTTATTATGACCGTTATAGTCAGTACATCTTAAATAATTTTAGTAAAAATTCTCAGTGATTAAAACTAAAAGGTAAAATTACGAAAAACTACATTTTTTAAATTTGCTGCAGTTATAACTCGAAGACAAATCGGTCAATCGATTTGATTCTTATTGCAGCTTCTTTTATATATATTTTTTCGTACCATAAACCTCCAGTTTTCCGATCGAATAAAAAATGTAATTTTCACAAGCCAAAAACCATCAAATTTTCACTCAAAATTTGAAACTTTTTTTTTAAGTAAGACTCCGCCATTTTGTTAAATTTAAACTTTTTTTTCGACTGAGGTTCACAGTACGACTTTGTAGTTTAATAGGGTTTTCGGTTTTTTCGATTTCAGGCAGTGTGAAGGTCGCTATCACTGCAGCAGTGGGGGAACTTTTTTTTTGGAGCCTTGTGAGATCTCAAATAACTCACTGAATTTTCAAGTTTTTGGTCCAAAAATTTTATCGTGAATTTATTATATATCAAAGAATATATCCTTAAAATATTAAAACATTCCATACAGTAGTTTTCTTTTAAAAAATTCCCAAAAATCACCTTTTTTTCAGGCGGTCACACTAGTTATCCCCCTTAATAACACAAAAAACCATTAATACATTTTAAAACTTTACATGCCTTTTTTTCGAAATTACGTTTTCCAAGACGATGGGCTAGATAACTCCAACTTCCATCCAACTGACTTGAAATTTTACTTCTAGCTTCTCAGATGGATTATCTAAAGCAGTACATAAGGTTTTGGAAATTAGGAAACTACCTGAAATTTGTATAGTGTTTAGCTTCGCTATACTTACCCAACAAATCTAAAAAACTATCTAAGGGACCCAATTAGATTACTATTATATTTAAGTAATTTACATAGATTGGACCTTATCCTGTAAATATTTATATTAACAGTTTTAATAGTAATTTAATTTTTGGACTTCTTTAAAGAATTCCAGAGCCCTGGAATACATTTCTAATTACGCTCAAGTAATCATATTTTATTATTATTTTTTTCTAAAACGAAATTTTTTATTTTGAAATATTTGAATCTGACTTTTATGTTTGAATGGCATTTTGTTTAAGAGTCCGCCAGTTGTCGTCAACAACAATGTCGTCTGTTTGAAACTTTTGTTGATTGATATAAATTCTTTTCCGCCTTTAACGCTCATGGTACCAATTTATGAATACATTTTACCTCTTTTTTAGGTACCTTGATCAATAACATATCGAACTTGACTGAAACAAGTTTTCTCATCTTTTTCACAATTTTCAAACCTCTCTTATTCTCTCCAAAATATTTTCCACCGTCATTAACTAGTACAATTTTCAATTACTTCCTCAAATATCTATACCCAGGGATCAAACAAAATTATATAAGTATTTTTACATTATTGCTCTTTTTGCCCCCAAGGGTTCTTACATTTAAATTCTAATGCAATTTTATTTTGTTGTTAACAGAAAAAAAATTGTTAACCATAAAAAAATATCTCAATTTACTTCTTTTCTAACAATATTTCTTCTTTATCTATTTCCCCTCCAAAAAAGAAAAATATGAAAAAAACATATTTTTATTAAATTTTCAGTTGCAAAAATATTGTATACACATCCAAGATACCGAAAAGAGCTTTTTATACATAAACATATATTATGATAAATTATACCATCAATACATACTTTTTAAATAATTTCATTTTTGTCGTTTTGCGTATGTATGTTATATATGTAGATATATCAATACAAAACAGATGTATATATTTTTTTTTCGTAGTCCCTGTGAACCCTAGGTTACGTTTTCGTTCAGTTTTTTTTTTACAAACTTTCCCATATATTGATGATTTGAAATGTATAAACATATGCACATCAATGTAGGTACATATATGTATATTTCCATGAAATAACGTCTGATTATAGTAAATCCTCTTTATACACAAACAGGCTTAAATCTTTTCCCGTAAATTATACAGAATATAATCGTTTAACATCATTTGAACCGACTGTTAAATCTTCGAGACGAAATTATTTTTTTTTTTAAATTTAATAATTTTGAGAAGGATTTTCTTTGGAAAAAAACACCAGTTTTATTATTGGGAACTAGCCGTACCCGCGACGTCGTTCGCGGAAAGCATTGTTATAAACTCAATGAGAAGTATGTAAGTGTAATAATTATACAGAACTTGCAAAGAATAATAATTTTTGTGTAATGCAGGCACATGCTCAAAATGGTTTTCCTATTTTCCCGTGGGAATGAGGAATTTTCCCACAGTAAAGGAGTAAAAAGTATCTTAAATGTTGACCCAAGTAATAGATTATCACCACACCAAATTTCATTAAAATCCGTCCAATAGTTTTTGCGTAATACGTGCACATGCACAAAATGGTTTTTTCCGTTTTCCCGTGGGAATTAGGCTTTTTCGCAGAGTAAAAAATATCTTAAATGTTGCCCTAGGTAATAAGTTATCCCACACAAAATTTTATTAAAAACCGTCCAATAGTTTTTGTCTAAAGTGTACACATGCTCAAAATGGTTTTTCTATTTTCCCGTGGGAATGAGAAATTTTCCCGGAGTAAAAAGTATTTTAGATGTTGACCCAGGTAATAAGTTATCATCACACCAAATTTCATTAAAATCCGTCCAATAGTTTTTGCGTGATGCGTGAACAGACAGACAGACAAAAATTCTAAAAATCGCTGTTTTGATATCTACATCGATAACAACTTACAGTACCAGTACAATTTTCCAAAAATATTCCATGTACAGAAATGGTCTCGTTACAATTTTATTATATGTATAGATCAATTTATTCAAGTCGAGACTAATACACAATTAATACACTATTTAGGTTAATAAATTAAAACTTTCCATACTATTTCGAAAACTTATACAATTAAGGGGTAAATACAGTCCGTCAACTTAAAATATTCAATCAGTTTATAGATTTTTATTACCAAGCTTATAGTAGCAAAAGCATTGTGGTCACTTTTAAAATATGAAAATCTTCTTCCCTCTTCAAATGTCTGTTTATCTGTCCATCTGTCGATTCGAAAATTCCACCAAGTGGCATAACGTCAAAACTATTTGATCGATTTTGATCAAACTTTTAGAAACTATATGAATTTTGTCCTAAATGATTCGCTACGTAAATTCATGGCAATCAAAGAAATGCCACTAGAAACCCCAATGAATGTCAACATCTTACCTATTTACTACTCATTCTATTTGGCTCAGATTTTGGACAAATTCGCCATATAAATGGTCGCATATAAATTTTATTATAAGCAATCAAAGTAACTCTTCAGGTTGGGTGCAGGAAATGAACTTCTTGTAATTTTTGTTATTTCGAAAATGAAAACTTGAACTATAGTAACAAAAGGTTTTTAACAATAAGACAATCCAAAAGTGACTCTTCGTTTCCTTAATTTCTTCTACAGGTTGATTTGACTTCTTAAAGAGGACACTGCATATTCAGTCTTTTCGTAATTTCCCTAGTTATATAGTCGATTGGAAGAAGTTACAAAGCAATTCACGCTATTCTGGTCTTAAAGGTAATCTACTTTCACAGATAAAATTAATAATATTATGATAAGTCACAAGATTTAAGTAAGAAGCAGTTTAAGCACAAGATCACTTTAAAAACTGGAAGCTATATGCCACTGTGTTATAAGTAATCAAATTGCTTTTAAATAATTAGTAGTTTGTATGTTGATTTTTAAAGTGCTGCGGCAGTTTTTAATGAAAGGCTCAAATTTCGCAAATTTGTACTTATTAACCCTTTGCACTCGATGAGCGCCGCGACGGCGACACAATAAATATTAATTCCACTCGTTAGGCGCTGCAGCGGCGTCATAAACAAAAGGTACGTATTTTATTATTTACAACACGCTAGGGGACCTAAGGCCCGATTTACATTAGGGCCCGATTTACATTAACGCTCCGCTCTCAGCACGATATCACTCCGCTCCCGGTTCGATAAAATATTCTTACATAATAAATAATGAGTGTATTCACATCATCGCTCTGATATCGGTCCGATATCAGTCATGGTTCGCTCTCGCTTAATTACCGCTCCAATACCAATACCACTGAGATTTTATCGGAGCGATATCAGACCCTATATCGATGATAGTGAACACGTTTTTGATTCCACTTCGCTCCGTTTCTCAGCCTTCTTCATTCATTTGAAAATTATTATATTAGGAGAACATGATACAACACAATGACGCGACGTCTTGCTACACAATACATTGTGATACATCCTACTAAAATTAACTAATAGATATATTGTATTATGGATACTATGTTCTCCTAATACAATGGTGTTTGCAGCGTTTTAAAACTACTGTCGAGTAGCTGAGTACCCATACTAAAAAATGGTTCGAGTGCAAAGGGTTAATTTCGTATTATACATTCATAGCTTCCAGGCACCTATGGACGTGAAACTTGCGGTCATCCGATTTACGGTTCCTTATACATTTAGTTTTGAAATAAAAAACCTATTGATATAATTTAACTGTAACGACAAATTTCTTTTCGAAAGAAATAGAAAAAAAAAATATAAGAACAGCGCCCTGCTATGTTTTCTAGTCAATTTAAATTTATATCGTGAACCGTTTTGTCTCGCACTTCCGAGATACATATTTTTATTTGTGACTGTAAAACACAGGTTTTTTTCGTCTTACTATATTATCTTAAATATCGTTACGTTCATAAAAGAAGAAATATTTCTTTTTTTGCAAGTTGTAAAATATTGACATATCTCGATATGTACCTACATTTTTGTTTCCATTTCTATTTCGCATATGTAAAATTTTTTTATGCTACGTTGAGCTAAGTAGAAAATTTCAATTTACTATTAAAATAAATTGAGAAATTGGAGTTTGGAAATTTGAAAATTTTTTTACTCATTTTTTATAGGCATATACAAAATATACATAATGTGTAAACTAATTATTATTATTATAAATCTGAAAAGATGTATTTCAGGGTAATATATAACAAGCCTATATCCCTGGTTTTACATATATATACGTTCAGTAATTTCCACTGTTAATTTTGTTATTTGTTTAATGTTTAAAAAATATAGGTACGATCAAAGTTAAAAGTAAAATAAACATAGGAGATAAACAATAAATCTTCATTTTTTAACAGTAAAGTTACAGTAAAATCCATAAAAAATACAACACTTAACAAGATTCGTTCGATTTAATTATGAAGATATAAGATAATCTATAATTAGGTAAATTTGTCCACTTTTTTATTATTTATTTCTTAAGTCAAATTCTCCTTGTAAAAAGTGTTGCTATGCAGAAAACTACAGAAAAATTTCATTTTAATAGAGTTGGGGGTATTAAAGATCGGTCAATTTTTTTCTACACTCTCAAAACGATTTCTTTGTTCACATATTAAAAATTCTTTGATATTGTTTTCTTTAAATAAAAAAAAACATTTTTAAATAAAGAAATATTTTTTTTGTGGTCAAAGAAATATTTCTTTGAATCAAAAAAAATATTTTCTTTGATTCAAAAAAAAAAAAAAAAAATAAATAAAAATAAAAATAAAGATATTTTTAATCTTTGAATAAAAAAATCGTTTCGAGAGTGTGTTGGTCCATTTCTCTGATATTGCTCTTCCTGAATGTTTATGTCTTGGTAAATTCAAGTGTTGATGCCAGTTTGGAGACCTTTGAATACGCACGGACAACTCTCACGTAAAAATATTTTGTTCTGTATTACCTACGAATATGCTCGGGGTTATTTTTACAATTTTTATACTTCTAAAACATTATTGATATTCACTTAAAAGTATTGTATTTTTCCGTTTACTTTTCTGTCTTTTGACGCGTTTTCAACAGTTTTACATGAAGGTTTTAACCGTCGCGTCGTTCAAAAATATCGTTTTGGAGCCGTTAGACATGACAAAATTAGTTCAGCTAGTGAATATTGAAGCGATCAAAGATATTAGGGTACGAAATTTTTGATTTCGACATGTCTAGAAGTTTGAAGACGCTTCAGTCTATGAAAATGTTATAAATTTTATAACTTCCACTGTGAAAATTGTTCATTACTTTGTCTATATAGTTTATATTTTTTGTTGCTTGAAACTGTTGGACGTTTATAATTTAATTTTTTCGTTTATTTTTATTTTTGATACATGCCAGGGAAAAAAGGAAAAGTTAAAAATAGCTGACAAACCATTATTCACTTATTTATGCAGACAACCCAATTACGATAGGATGATGGTAAAAACTGTTATGGGTTTGATATTATGCTTTTAGTGTGAAGTTTTATATTTTTTGTTTGCCACTTTATTCGTTGTATTTGAAAAAGTTTAAACTTTTGTATCTTAATGCAAAAGTTAGTAGAGGGAAAACTTTCATGTATAACAAATGTTACATTTAATGTTATGCGCTTAAGCGAATAAATATTATCTAGATATAATTGGAAAATATATTTTCGTCTTCATAATAATTATGATTTATTTCCGACGTTATAATGTGAACATCTTAATATATTTAAAACAGGAAGTGTAGGGTATTTAATTTAAATGAAAATCAAAATTTTAAGAATAAATGGTTCTTTATATTCTGTTCAAATTTATCGTTTTTGATTGGATTTGGCTCCATATAATTCTACAAGTTGATTATCATACAATAAGGCGGAATATTTAGAAGCGAATAAGGGTAATGTAGTAACATTTTTAAGTAACCCTGGTACCTCTGTATTTTTTTGAAAAGTTTAAGTATACTACAACCACACTAAGAAATAAAATATATTTTTTATGCAATTATTTTGAACTCCTCAAATTTAGGGAAAAATGTCAAAAAATATATATAATATAGTTCCAAGTATTACCTAAATTTTGGCGTCGTTTTTGTTTTCTAAGCTGTTATAGTTTTGAGAAAATAGAGTTTGAAAAATTACAGCACTCACACATATTTTGGTTAATATCTCAAGGATAGATCAAGGTTTAGGGTCAATGTCCCTACATTTGGTAATCACTTGGGGTACCAATGTTACTACATATATTATTACAGACATCGGCTATGGGGGCCATTTCCTATGCTTATCTTGCCGTATATGGAAAAAATTA